>CM031967.1:15965043-16292543 GCA_018749465.1 Paracanthobrama guichenoti | reverse complement strand
AACCTTCTTAGTTGATTCAAAACATTACAGATGAACTTTTCTCATGTACTTGTGATTCTGTGAAGTGTTATGGTTTTTTGTCACACATAATGAGCTGTACCTCTCTGAGGGTTTCGTCTTTTGTAGCAGGCAGAGTTCTGTTGAGTGGGTTTGGTGATGTGGGTGGAGTCCTTCTTTCCAGGTTTGATCTCATCTTCAAAATGTCCAACTCAAACTGCAGAACTCTTAGTTTACAGAGAGTAAATCAACATATCAGTGCAGAAATATGCAGCGTGCTCTACATTTGTCAAATGTAAAGGTACACAGTGTAACTTTTTTTGTTCAAAATTAACAAAATTTAAATAACGAGTCAATACATCAATTCTTCTTTTAAAAAGTGCTTTTGTCTTACCCTGATTCACTATGGTAAGCCCCTTATAAATGTTTATATTTTAGACCTGTCAGGATGGTTTTCGCAGGAAATTGCATACATACGTCACTCACCCATACGTGTCTCGTCATGTCTGTAAATAGAGATAAGTTGCTGCGGGAATGACATAGG
This sequence comes from Paracanthobrama guichenoti, assembly GCA_018749465.1. Lineage (NCBI taxonomy): Eukaryota > Metazoa > Chordata > Actinopteri > Cypriniformes > Gobionidae > Paracanthobrama > Paracanthobrama guichenoti. The sequence continues at coordinate 16,292,002 of CM031967.1, read as the reverse complement.
CTAGTTGTCACAAAGAGCGAGAAAGGTTGACACTAAATCTCAAACCTCTGGGGAATCACATGGTTTAAACAAAAGTAGAACAGAGAAGAGTCTGCTGGCAAAAAGAGAACGCAACAGAGCTCGTAATAAAACAAGAATCAACATTAGCATTTCAGAGATGGCTGAGGGATTTGAAATGTTGTAAAAGCGACTCGGAAATGCTGTTTTTATTACTCTACAGATGAGTAAGGTATTTTATTGAACAGATAAATTGCCATGTTTAGCTCTCAAACAGAGTTCATTGTAAAGCATTATTTATTTTGTTGTGCTGGAATTTATTTTCAAGGAAGTATGGCTTCTATTAATGGGTATAGCAACAGTAATGTCTTCAGCCAGTCAGCTTGAGATCCTTTCCATCTAAACTCTTAAGCCTAGAAGTGAATGTTTTATGAGTAGTAGGATAATCATATTCATCTGTAGTCACGCAGAGCCGAAGCACAACCAAAACAATGTTCTTCTGCAAAATGAATGCAGTTTTTTTAACTGCTAGAGGGCCAAAAGTTACATAGTGTACCTTTAATACAAATTTCCATTGCAATTTATGCTATCTTCATAGCAATGAGTGAAAAATTAATTTGAAAAATTTGTGTGAATTTGGTCTGAATTACCGAATTAGTTTTGTTCTGACCGTCTGTACAAAGCCACAGGATCAATTAATGTCACAAATTTGTGACCTAGAAATAGTGCAGAATTCTCCATATTTATTTTCCTTTGTTTGTTTTAAATTCTTCCAGATCTTAAAAATGTATTTATTTCCAGGTTTAAGACTTCCAGACTTTTGGACCCTCGTTCAAAAGATTTTTGAAATAAATTAATATTTTTATTCACCCAAGGTGCATTAAATTGTTCAAAGTGACAGTAAAGACATTTATAATGTTACGCAAGATTTCTATTTTAAATAAATGCTGTTATTGTGTAGTACCCTAAAAGTAAAATGGTTATTACAAAAATATTAAGCAGCACATTGATAATAATGATAACTGTTTCTTGAGCATCAAATAAGCATATTAGAATGATTTCTGAAGGATCATATGACACTGTAGACTGGAGTAATGATGCTGAAAATACAGCTTTGCCATCACAGGAAAAAATTACAGTTTAGAATATATTAAGACAGAAAACTTATTTTAAATTGTAATAATATTTCACAATATTACTGTTTTTACTATATTTTTGATCAAATAAATGCAGCTTTTGATGTAAAAAAAATCATACCAACTCCAAACTTTTAAATACTTTTGTGTGCATAAATGAAATACTTGGTAGTGCTAAATAGTAATGCGTGTTTAATGTTAGTTTAGTGCATTTGTTACATCGTGAATGGATTCCATTCATAATACCAACACTGTATAACTCACTTGTCGTGTAATTCCCCTCGACGGCGGCTCTCCTCAAAACGGCTCAGTTCTGCAGCTTCTTTGTCTTTTTCAAGAGCACTCACAGCTTCAGACAGTTGCTACAAGGGAAGGAAATCAACAGGGATGAGTGTTCCTCGAAGACAACAGCAGACTTTGATATCTCGTTCCTTTTTTCATCCCATCAAATGCCTCAGCCAATCAAACCAATATCAAACAAAAAGATGTAGATTTCACACTGCTTCAGATGATGAGCAAGCAAGATCCATACCTTGTGCTTCAGCTCCAGAATGCTTGAGATGCTCTGGTTTTGTTGAAGCTGAGACCCTTTGGTTTTCAAAAGGTCTGTCTGACTGTCCAAGTGACCTTTGGCCTCTCGGAGCCTCTGGACGAGCTCTGCCCTCCTCATGCTGCTTTCCTCCAGAGCAGCTCTGAGCTCAAAGTCCTCAGCAGAAGAGTGTGATCGTGGAGCTCCTTCTGGAGCCAAACGAGATGCGGATGGCCATCTCGTCATGCCCAAAGAGCCCTTTTGCTTCTGGTTGCCAAGAGTGCTGATACAGAGAGAACACTAAGTATGCAATAAAAGTAAGGGATAATGTACATTGTAACGCAAAATAAATCTTGTGACTTTGTTGTTGCAATTACAATCAGCTTGATCTGTGGCTACTTGCCACATAAGCCAAAGCTTCCACAAAGAAAAAGCGTTCCTAGCTAGCAGCTTAATTTCTTTTTTAATTCACATGCCTTCATAATCTTCAATCAAAGAGTTAGCATTTTAGCGGAAGAGAGTTAGCATTTTAGCACTTCCGGTTCCATCGTCCCAAAGTCAATGGTTTTTTTTTTAATGTGATTTTGGTTAAATGACTGAAATAAGAACACAAGCTCAAGACACTTTCATGTTTTATTCTATGACATAAAATACAGCAGTATTACCCTACTCATGATTTTTTTAAGCCGTTACATGTCTTGAAAAAGGCAGCTGCTATCATCACGCCGAAAAGGTAAGCTCAGTCCGCTTTTACAGCCTCATCATGCTTATAATTATGCGCTATAATAAACTATTCTAGTTGTCGGAAGCTTAGTGATGGTGACGTTGAAGCCGTGGGTCGAAGTCGAAGCCTGGCAACTGCATTTCAAAATTCATAAAAGTTGTGTTCATCTGTGAAAATTATCTTGATGGACAAAACGTGCAAGTATCATCTTTTGTTGATCACAGAGCTTGTTTTTTGCAATAATGCAAAAGCCTATGGAACAATCCTATTGGGTGTATCCAGTGTGTAGCTAACTACTGGTTGGCCTACAAAGTGCCATCATACCTGCACCACTCTGTAGGGAAGAAAAGACTATTGCAACTTCAATTTTTCTTACCTTATTGTCTTTTAATCTATTATAGTGTACAAAACAATCATTCTAGCAACACGACTAACAGTTCACCAATATTACCTACCTTAGGCCTACTTTTGCTACAGTTTCAAATACAGTTGAATAACTGGGCACAAGATGGCACCAGCTGCGTTTTAATAAAATTAGGAACATCGGGTCTGTGTTATGATACGAGAGACATGAAAAAAGCGGTGGCCTCGAATACCCGGATGAGCGGTCATCATGCAGCATTGCTACTAACGACGGCCATTATTGGGGACTAATAACTGACCTCGGAATGTCGCGACTGACCAATCAGAATCGGTCACGGATTGCAGCGACATCTCTTTTCTTCTCTGATGATGTGTTTACTGAGGGGTGAGGGCGGGACAACCTGTCACTCACTGAGATCGACCAATCGGACTAATAACTGACCTCGGAATGGCGTAACTGACAATAGACTTTTCTTCCTTATTATGACGTAATAAACATTTTAATACATTTAATAAACAACTTCTCGAACAAGAAATAACGTGGGCAGGACTTGATTCTGTCTATCTGGAATTGACTGGATGGTTGTGGTTTGCTATTGGTCGATCTCATGTGAGTGACAGGTTGTCCCGCCCTCACGTCAGTAAACGTGTCGTCAGAGAAGTTATTTTGATTAAAGATTATGAATGAATAAAAAATTATGTGCACGGATAAATAATTTAGAATAAATAAGGCAAAATAAAAAAAAAATAAGAACAGTCCATTTTGATTTCATGGTGACTTTGAAGCACTAACCTGGTGCTGATTTTTGAGCGGAGAGTCGATCCAGGTATGTCCATACAACTCCATGCTGGAGATTTCTGAAGGAAGGATAATATTTGTTAAAATGATGTAAAAGAAGAATATGAAACAAATATTTGTTTTCATCCCCAGAGTTTCATTTTATACATACCCGAGCTTTAAAAAGAGACCTACTATCCCAAAAGTCAAGATCCGAGAGAGCGAGGGGAGTGTGCCTGAAAGACCTACGGCCCAGGTCAGCGTCCCATTCCCGGTCACTCCAGAAATCTGAAGGTGAAAGGCTTCGTCTTTCTCCTCTCAGCTTGGCCATATTCATGAGAGCTCTGGAAAGTGAGTTGAGATACTATGTACTCAACTGCAGATTGTCCTGCCCTTATACAAAACAATTTCACACGAACCAGAGAGTTTGAATGGAGCAAGTAAGTGTGACATAACAACATGGAAACAATGTCTTATGTTTATTTCTTGCTATAATCATTATTCAAACTTGGTTACTTGACAGTCAAGCAGAATCTGTTGCAGAAAGGGTTATGTAGTGTTTACTCTTTCATAATTTACATGTCATTTACAGTAAACATTCATAGTAGCCTACTATTAATTGAGATGAATGTGCCACTAATGTCAATTATTAATTTACACGTACATAATCACTAGGACAATATAACATACCTTTTGTATCCTTGGTTGAGGTTGTTTTTTCTCCTTGTTTTTTTCCATACACACACTCAGTACTGTGCTGTTGAAAGAAAGCTTGGCAGCAGGTATCTATGGTGACTGTCATATACAGGACACAGAGAGTGTGTGTCCAACCCACCTCTTCAGTGAATAATCATTTTGTGAGCTCATGAGACTATTTCTGGAAGGTATGATTACAATGATGAATACTTACCATGTACCTGTCAAAACACTGGAACCAGTCAAAATAACACCAATGACATATCTATTTAAAGGGATAATTCACTCAAAAATTAAGATTAAACCATGATTTACTCACCCTCAAGTCATCCTAGGTGTATATGACTTTCTTCTTTCAGACGAATAATGAGAATTTTTAAACAGAAATGGCAGAGGATTTCGATATAAGAGAAGAGGGGATTGAGTTTGTTGCCCAGCCCTATCTGCGAGAGGCGTCAAAGCTTGTGATGCTCCTATACATCTTTCGCCATAAAGTCGACTTGCGTACCGTTGACTGCCGGAAGCTAATTATTTTGGTCTATAAAGTTTTAAATATGGATATTTTTCTTACACAATCGTGCCACAGAAGGTCTTTATTAACCCCCCGGAGCCGTGTGTTATATGATGGACAGATGCACTTTTATGGATTTCAAAAATGACCCAACAATTCACTGCCATTATAAAGCTTGGAAGAGCCAGGACATTTTTTAATATAACTCTGATTGAATTCGTCTGAAGAAGAATGTCATATACACCTAGGATGGCTTGAGGGTGAGTAAATCATGGGCTAATTTTCATTTTTACGTGAACTATCCCTTTACCCATTTAAAGTCATTATTGTGTTAAATGACAAATATAAAAAAAGTAGCTTTAGAAAAATTTTCTTTGATTCAACAGAATTTATTACACAGACTTTTAGGCTTCAACCGTCATGAGGTTGATGACAGAATTTTCATTTTTGGGTGAACTACACCTTTGATGGGGTTTTTTATTAACATGAAAAATTGAAAATGTATTTAATGAAATGATACTCTAAATAAGAAACTAAAATTGCCAGTAGGTGGCGGTAAATGAGTAAGTCATTCAATCATTCCATTGGTTCAAATGGTTAATTCATTCTGGAATTAATTAAATGTCTCTATTTATGAATTAATGGGCCATTGAATCATTGGTTCCCGATTCGTTGAAAACGCGGATTCATTCCAAAATGAATTATCCCCCTCCCCAATAATTAATTCGTTAAATCGTCAGAATGGCCTAATTTATATATAGACCATGTAGGCCTATTTACCAGTTAATATGTAAATTAAAAGGATGGAGAAATATATGGAAAAATAAGAAATGAAAGAATGAATGAATAAAAATTACCATGGTACCATTTCATATTTATAAAGCTTTTTGGAACGAGTTATGTACCTATCTCTAAACAAATGTCAGAATATGTATTAACACCTTTAATATTATTTTTCTTTACCACAACTCAAATTCTCATATTCAGTACATTATAAATCTGTTCATGATTACAAACGCAAATGTTTGGGTAAGATCCCGCTACTGTCAATTTTTCTGGTAGACTATAATTCCAATGTTTTGTCTTTGATGGGCATAAAAAACAAAAAATTTAAAAGTCAAAGATTGCTTTCAATGTTTAACCTTGTATAATTTTATTTCTTTATTTTTCTTTCCCTCTGGCTCTTGATTATTTTATTTGTATTGTTTTTGTGATATATTTCTTGCTTTTATTGTTCCTGCTGTCATGTATTTGTTTTTTTGGCAATAAGTCAAAGAAAAGTATACCAGCTAGAACACTGTAACCGATCAGCAATGACATATAATCTATTTCATTTTAATTTAAGCTATGTATCTATTTGATTACTTTTAATAATCATTTATGGTTACGAAAAATGGTGGTACCATGTCGAAAAAAGTTGGGCAAAAACCTCATTCATTATTGTTAGTTTTTGTTGTTAGCGACTGCCTTAAATATAAATAAAAATAAAAACGTTCAAGCGGTTAATAAAGAAATTTTAGAACGATTTGACGTAAAATGGAAGCAGTATTTTTCTGGTAGCAGTGACGTCGCACACGTGCCAAGCGCGTCTGCGCATGCGTGACAGACATGTGGAAGAAATGTAAACATTACGAGGATGTTTGACTAGTTTCAGCATTAACGACATGTACAGAGGAATAATCCCGTGGTTCCGCGGTCAGGACACTTCAAATGCATTTCAAAGAGGAATGTGCTGTTTAATGCGTCGATACGTGAGCAACGTCAGATCAGAGGATGATATAAAGAACTTCATTATAGACAACACAGAAATAGTAAGCAGCCAAAATTTAACCCCAGAGATTTCTTTAAGACTGTTCACACCCACCTGCCGGTTTTGGACGGAGAAACCTGAACTGTGGCCTTTCCCTGATCCGTACTGGGCAATATATTGGCCCGGTGGACAAGCGCTGGCCAGGTAACAGCGTTTCATTAGTAGTAATGAACTCTAACGTTAGATGATATGTTGCTACTGTAAGATACGTTCAGCCTACCTGCATTCTCGTGTCGTTTTTATTAATGATGCTGCTGTGAACTGTTTTGTCAGGTATCTCTTAAATAACCCTGAGGTGTCAGGGGGCAGAAAGGTGCTGGATCTCGGCTGTGGTTGTGGAGCATCAGCCATTGCCGCCAAACTCAGCGGAGCTTCCCATGTGGTGGCCAATGACATTGATCCAAGTAAGATTTGTGTTTCTGCACCTCATACCTAAACAAGAAGAACCATTCACAAAAATGTATTATGTTTCCATTTTTAACAAAAATAATTGTATCCTTTAATATTTAACTTAACGCATTTAATGCTTTAAGTAAAAAGTAATAAAATACTATAAAATACAAAAGCTTCTAATTAAAATAAATGCATTAAAGAATCCCGACTCTCCTCAGAACGGCTCAGTTCTGCAGCTTCTTTGTCTTTTTCAAGAGCACTCACAGCTTCAGACAGCTGCTACAAGGGAAGGAAATCAACAGGGATGAGTGTTCCTCGAAGACAACAGCAGACTTTGATATCTCGTTCCTTTTTTCATCCCATCAAATGCCTCAGCCAATCAAACCAATATCAAACAAAAAAATTCTGTAGATTTCACACTGCTTCAGATGATGAGCAAACATTTTACAAAAGCTTCTAATTAAAATAAGTGCTGTCCTTTTGAACTTTCTATTCATCAAAGAATCCTGAAAAAAAAGATGTTTTCAACATTGTTAATAATGATAAATGTTTCTTGAGCTGCAAAACATTCTCATCATATCAGAATGATTTCTGAAGGATCATGTGACACTGAAGACTGGAGTAATGATGCTGAAAATTCAGCTTTGATCACAGGAATAAATTACATTTTAAAATATATTCAAATAGAAAACAGTTATTTTACATTTTAATAATATTTCACAATATTAGAGTTTTTTGTTTTGTTGTATTTTTAATAATATAAATGCAGTCTTGGTGAGCATAAGAGACTTTTTCTAAAAACATTAAAAGTTACTTTTGAACGGCAGTGTATATTTTATATATGTATTAGAGCTGCTTGATATATCGAAATATCACAAATGTACATGTCACGATATGCATATTGCAACAACTTTCAATATCTGAATTATTTTAATAGGCTACTTCAAAAAGTTGCCAAAAATGTAACTTTTTGGGTCAACGCATATAGCAGAGAATAGACTGACCACGCGACTGTTACTTGCTTGACATTAAAAAGCGTTATTAAGCGCAATAAGCTGCGGGAAACAACTCACTGTGGCACTCGCGCTGTCTGAAGCATGCGCACAGAAAGCCGACTCTCAGACTGCGTGTGATCCCGAATGCAATTCTCTTTCACGACCTACGCCACTCGATTGGTCAGATACACACAGTTATGTCAAAATGTCTGTCTTGTCGAGTATTCATGTAAAAACAGTCGGTTATGTCTTAAGTGAATATAAACAAATATTTATTATATATAAATATAAATAATACACACACAAATAAATTCAAGTGATTGTCTAAAAAATATATTATAAAATATAAATTTAAATTATAAGGTCAATTAAAATAATAATAATAATAACTATGACCTTTACACAGTCATGAGGCTCTAAAGGGATCCTTTTATTTTTTGTCATGGGTTACAGCATGTTGGTTACACCACACTGACTGACAAACAAAAGTTCTATAATATTAAATATAAATGAATAAGTGCTTTATTTTGTTATTGCAGTTGCTGCCATTGCCACAAAAATGAATTGTGAACTGAACAACGTGGACCCTTTACCTTGTGTGACAGACAACATGATCGGTTCAAAGCCTGAGGCCTGGGATCTCGTTCTTCTAGGCGACATGTTCTATGATGAAGGTCTGGCTGATCATCTGCATAAGTGGCTCCAGAGGTGTATAAGCACACATGGAACACAAGTGCTCATTGGTGACCCAGGACGGGCTCAATTTGAAAGTCATGACATTAGAAAATTATTACATCAGCTGGCTTACTTTGAGCTACCAGACTCAGTCAAAGAGGAGAATTATGGACTAACAAATAGCACAGTGTGGTGCTACAAACATAATCTATAACAGCTAATGCATTCATTTATGTAAACTATGTACATAAATAAAACATTCCAAGAAAATGCAAACTGTGCTACACCAAAGGCCCCTCTATTATACACGTATCTTGGCGCTGTCTGCTACACATTAATCGTTGCCCGTAGTAACGTGGTGTGCTATCAGCGACTTCTTATACCCTTATGCTTTTCCCAAATAAAAACACTTGGTATAATTTATCCTCTTACTCCCATCGGAATAAGCTCTGCCGCTCCCATCGGAATAAGCTCTGCCACTCCCATCGGAATAAGCTCTGCCGCTCCTCTTACACCATCTCTTCCAGTCTGACAGCCCTAACCAAAAATAAAAAGCTTCCTACCTTATTTGTTGGTTTGCCAGGGGTGTCACCAGGATGATTGCCTGCATCCTCCACCAAAACTGTTAGGGCTTAACAGTTTATGACCCAAGACCAGTAGTGAAAAATAAAGAGTCAGGAGTGCAATTAATTAAAGAAAAATTTACTGAAGAATAGTTTGCAGTTTCATCAGCAGAAGCCAGCTTCAAGTCTCACTAGGAGTTTGTAGGCTGCGCTCCCTCTCTACCGGTCTCGTCGTACCGTACATACAATTGTCCCAACAGTTATACTGTTTTCAAGGTCTAGCCACGTCATTACTGCAAGGTGGATGATTCTGATTGGCTCACATTGTCAGTAAATCAGATGCACGTGTCAATAAATCACTTGTTGATGCTTTCACCCCGGAATTAGGCACGTAGTAACCTTCCAGGTCTGGAGCAGGTGCCAGCTCGTCCAGAACAAGAAGTCCACCCATCTCTTAGGATGCCCATTGTACACCTTCCCAACACAAATCTGTAACATAGAATATTGCGCACATACACAGATACGCAGTCTCTCCAAGGTTGGAGTTTATTGAGCTCTGGCCTGAACCAGAAAGTTTCCCAAAACATACAGATAGCATGTGCTTTCTCTCACCGAGAGGTACAGACAGTAGTACAGGCAATATTCATCTTTATTCTGTAGTGTTTCAGTAAAAGGAAAATAAAATATAAATAAAATGAAAGACAAATCCATATTTCATCTCTGGAAGCCGGGCTAAGTGAACAAGCACTGTTACTGCACTCCTGGCATGTTAGGGGTGTGTGATACCTCCAAAATCCAAACACACGTCAACATGTTGCTAATCAAGTGTTTAGTGACACATCACACATCCCTAGGCCAGACCCTCAGTCACCACTCAGAGACCAAATACACACTTTAGAAAACAAGAAACAATTAGTGGTTCTCTTGATTAAATAATATCATAACTGAAAAGAATCATTAAAAATCATCATAATAATAAAGGAGGATAAATATTGATTAAGGCTTTGATTATGAATTTAATTAGGATATATATACAGGTTTATTGAAGCAGCAGTGAATTTCAGAATCCACCTTTCAAAGTCATAGTTGGACAATTTCATGTTCCTAGTCACCCTGATATGCTAAATTTTTTAAATATTAATGGGAATATACTTCAGAGATATTTTACTCATAAAAAAAATTCTAGGGGTGCCAGTAATTATGGCCAACATGTTTTGGAGAAAAGCATTTATTTCATAATGTGATCCACCCCCCACTTTCCATTCTTTTACTTCAATGACAGGTTAGGTTTTTGCAAATGTTTTGAATGATAGATCAAAAGGATAAACAATGCAGATTTATTTTTACAGCCATCTTTGATTATATTTACCAGGGGTGCCAAAATTTCTGACCATGACTGTATATATACACTGATCAGGCATAACATTATGACCACGGACAGGTGAAGTGATTATCTCTTCATCACGGCACCTGTTAGTGGGTGGGATATATTAGGCAGCAAGTGAACATTTTGTCCTCAAAGTTGATGTGTTAGAAGCAGGAAAAATGGGCAAGCATAAGGATTTGAGTGAGTTTGACATGGGCAAAATTGTAATGGCTATACGACTGGGTCAGATCATCTCCAAAACTGCAGCTCTTGTGGGGTGTTCCCGGTCTGCAGTGGTCAGTATCTATCAAAAGTGGTCCATGGAAGGAACAGTGATGAACCGGCGACAGGGTCATGGGCGGCCAAGGCTCATTGATGCACGTAGGGAGCAAGGCTGGCCCATGTGGCCCAATCAAACAGACGAGCTACTGCAGCTCAAAATGCTCAAGAAGTTAATGCTGGTTCTGATAGAAAGCTGTCAGAATACACAGTGCATCACAGTTTGTTGCATATGGGGCTGCATAGCCACAGACCAGTCAGGGTGCCCATGCTGACCCCTGTCCACCGCCGAAAGCGCCGACAGTGGGCACGTGAGCATCAGAACTGGACCATGGAGCAATGGAAGAAGGTGGCCTGGTCTGATGAATCACCTTTTCTTTTACATCACGTGGATGGCCGGGTGTGTGTGTGTCGCTTACCTGGAACACATGGCACCAGGATGCACTATGGGAAGAAGGCAGTGTGAGGCTTTGGGCAATGTTCTGCTGGGAAACCTTGGGTCCTGCCATCCATGTGGATGTTACTTTGACACGTACCACCTACCTAAGCATTGTTGCAGACCATGTACACCCTTTCATGGAAACAGTATTCCCTGGTGGCTGTGGCCTCTTTCAGCAGGATAATGCGCCCTGCCACAAAGCAAAAATGGTTCAGGAATGGTTTGAGGAGCACAGCAACGAGTTTGAGGTGTTGACTTGGCCTCCAAATTCCCCAGACCTCAATCCAATCGAGCATCTGTGGGATGTGCTGAACAAACAAGTCCGATCCATGGAGGCCCCACCTTGCAACTTACAGGACTTAAAGGATCTACTGCTAACATCTTGGTGCCAGATACCACAGCACACCCTGAAGGTGCACCAAGATGGCACCAGGGGTCTAGTGGAGGGGTCCCAGGGGTCCAGGGGTCTAGTGGAGTCCATGCCTCGACGGGTCAGGGCTGTTTTGGCAGCAAAAGGGGGACCAACACAATATTTTTAGAGTCATATATATATATAGTTGCTCTTATTTATATTGGAAGCCAAATCGAAACCCATGTAACCCAGGTGAAAAAGACGTACTATTAAATGTATTAAAAATGCATATTTGTATTGTACTAAAAACATACTCAAGTACATTTTTAATGCATTTAATAGTATATTGTTCACCTGGGAAATGCTGACTACAATTGTATATGAGCAATCTGCGCTGCTTTTCAATCACCTCTTTCAAATGTCTTAATTTTTTCATCTGGTGGTAGTATCAGTTCCTCGTTTTATTTTAAGTTCTTTGCAGAAAAAGGGCAAGCAATTTCTTCTTTGCAGAGCAGTAAACTACTATCAATTATCCAAGCACACTATAATTAAATAATCCTCACAAATACATCAGCATAATGTATTTTGTTATAAATTGCATACTTCAGTCTCTTTCTAGTAATAGTAAATTAGTCAAATCATCGGTTTACTATTTATTTTACAATTGGTAAACAAAACATTCTTACATAATTCTATAATTAATGTTAAATACAGTAAGTTAACACTTACAATGCAAACGCTGTAACAATTATTGATTTTATCTTTTCTTTTTTTTTTTACTTCAAACATTGACAGTTTAGTAAATAAGAAGGATGATGTTTAAGTTCCTTGAGTGCATTACATGTTATGACAAAGTTGATGTGCCGTAGAGTAATCATCAGTACACAGTCCAAGAAACTTGTTGGATCTTGTCGGGGCCAATCAGGTTTTGTAGCGCCTCCCTTGACTCATCTAAAACAGACACATAGCAGGTATAAATGCACTGAAATTTAATATATGGACAACAATATATATGTTGTGTTTTATATCAGGTACCATGTGACTACCTGTCATCAGGGGACATCCATGGAAATTGAAAATTCTGATGTTGGCACAGTTTGCAAGAACAGCAGTCACAGCCAGATCAGTCAAATTGCGACATCGTACCATCTGTAACTCCTGTAACAAAAAATGATTCATTAAAAAAATAATACAAAATGAAAATGGTCTTAATGAAAAAGCTCTAATCAGTATGCAATACCTTTAGGTTACGTGAACAAACTCCTGTCGCAAGTCCAATGACCCCTTGATCAGTTACCTTTAAATAGTTTGAATTTACAAGTAGTAAGTATGTGGTGAAAACAATACACATCAGTGTGTACAAGCAAAATGTCAGAGTAGCATTTTGATTTTGGTATATGCTATATACTTACACTGATATGCCAAAACATTATGAGCAGTCAAAGGTGAAGTAAATATCAACTTCTAACAAGGCCACATAAGGTCTGGGCAGATTAGATGGAAAGCAAACAATCAGTTCTCATAATCAACATGTTGGATGCAGGAGAAATGGGCAGGAAGAAAGATCTGAACGACTTTGACAAGGGACAAATTTTTATGGCAAGGCGACTGGTCAGAGTATCTCTGAAACAGCAAGGCCTGTGGGTTCCTCAGTCAGCAGGTGAGAATTTACCAACAGTGGACCGAGGAGGGACAAACCACAAACTAGCGACAGGGTATCAGGCGCCCAAGGCTCATCGATGCCCGAGGGCAACAAAGGCTATGCCGTCTGATCAGAGCAAACAGAAAATCTACTGTGGCACAAGTCACACAAAATGTTGATGATGGTTATGGGAGGAATGTGTCACAACACACAGTGCATCGCACTCTGCCGCATATGGGGCTGTGTAGCCGCACGCCAATCAGAGTGCCTGTGATGAACCCTGTCCACCGGCGAAAGCAGCTACAATGGGCACACAAGCGTCGGAACTAAACCTTGGAGCAGTGGAAGAAGGTCACATGGTCCGATGAGTCCTGTTTTCTTTTACGTCACGTGGACGGCCATGTACATGTGTGCCGTTTGCCAGGTGAAGTGATGCACCAGGATGCATTGTGGGACGATGACAGACCAGTGTCCAAGCCAGGTTCCTCAGATCTCAATTCAGTTGAGCATCTGTGGAATGTGCTGAAGTTCCATCCATGGCGGCTCCACATCTCAACCTACAGGACATAAAGGATCTGCTGCTAGATCTTGGTGCCAGATACCATAGCACACCTTCAGGGGGTTAAACCATGATTCTTCATTCTTCAGCGGTTAGGTGCTGTTTTGGCAGCATGCAAAGGACCAACATCAGTCATAATGTTTTGGTTCATCTGTGTGTGTGTGTGTGTGTGTGTATGTGTGTGTGTATATATATATATATATATATATATATATATATATATATATATATATATATATATATATATATATATATATATATATATATAATATATATATATATATATAAAACCCAACAACAATGTAAATTACCTCTGTCCCAGAAAAGTAAATGCTGTGCAGCCTCCTGCAGTTTGTCCCCAGCTCCAGCAGGGCTTTATCACTGACAGCAGTGCAGCCACGGAGGGAAATCACTTCCAAACATTTGCAGTGTAGAGCCAGAGCTTGAATCCCTGAATCTGTCACAGCCGTACAGCCTGTGAGATCAACTACCTGGAGACAGGGGCAGCGGGATGCCAACACCTCTATACCTGTAGGAAAGACAAATATGGTAAAGGTTGACAATTTAATTTGACCAACAGTGCAATCAGATATATATATATACACACACACACACACACACACGTCTAAATTTCATATTTTGGGTGCTATATTCAAGATAATGGAAATTCAACAATACAAAAGACCGGACAGTTGCTTTCTGTGTTATTTAAGTAATGTGTCCGTTTTCATTTAAACACAAGTCAGTAGAGTTTATTAAAAATGTTTAATGAAGTCTCTTATGCTCACCAAACACCATTTATCCGATCAAAAATACAGCAAAAACAGCAATATTATGAATTATTATTACATTTTAAAATTACTCTTCTATTTGAATATATTTAAAAATATATATTTTAATAGTAATTTATTCTGTGATCATTACTCCAGTCTTCAGTGTCACATGAGCCTTCAGAAATGATTCTAATATCATGATTTGCTGCTCAAGAAACATTTATCATTATTATCAGTTGAAAACAGTATTTTTTGTGGAAACTGATAAAGTTTTTTCAGGATTCTGTGATGAAGTTTAAAAGCATTTATTTGAAACAGAAATGTATTTTAACAATATTACTGTCATGTTTGACAGTTCAGAATAAAGGTATTAATTACAGATGTTAGTGTTTTATTTAATATTCTTGTGGATTTTTTTATTATTTAATATTTAAAAAAAAAAATACTGATATGATTTTATAAAGCTTAACGGACAAACTTCTCTACAGATCGCTAGTCAGTCTCTGACGACATTTTTGTCCTGTGTCGCCACCGTAGCTTCTCTATGTGCTTCAAAAGGGAGGGGTGAGCGGTTGCAATTCACAACCCTCACCACTGATTTAAAATTTACACAGTGCACCTTTAAGAATGAATTCCCTAATATTTTCATTGGGAAGTTGGGGATCCTGTTATTATTTGCACTATATACCAATTTATACATTTCTAAATATGAATCAATAAGCAATGAATGCATCAAAGTTAATTTCAGTGTCAGTGTTTAGTATTATTTATATACTATAGCATTAGTATTTTTAATATTTTATTGTTATATGTTCGGTTTTCATTTTTTTATTTTAGTATTGTTTTCAATGTGCATTTTTAGTATTTTTTAAAAATATTTCTACATAGCTTTAATTTATTTTTATTTCAGTTTTCATTTTAGTAACTGTAGTACTTCAACTGAAACCTATTTCAGTCAGTTGCAACAAGTTTAAGTCTGAAGTATTTTTATAACCCCCACAAACCCCATTAATTTGTGAAAAGAATACCCTCAGATGTGATTTCTGCACAGCCTCTTAACAGTATCGTCCTCAACTGCAGACAGTTGATTTGTTTAAGCGCAGAGTCTGACACCCTGCAGTTCTGCAGATCCAGTGTGTGAGTACCAGCGTGCACGAGCTGAAACACAAACCACACACCCAAGCGAAGACACTGCATATTGTACACTGCGTATTATCGTCACAAACAAGGCTCTTGTCAGAGAGGACATCTTACTTGGCTGATGTTGGAGTCTGTGACCGTGCCAGAAGACATCATTATCCGCAATAATCTGTCTTTAACGGCTGCAGGTAACATCCTGATCTCATCGTACTTCTCAGATCGCTGAGCAACACTAAACGCACACCTGTGCACGAGGAAACATGTATCACTCTCAGACATGGAATTCATGCCATAACATGAACAGAATGAACTGCGTCAAGTTTTACAGCTTTACATATCTAGAAGCTGTGTTTTACGTTACTCACAGGCTCATAAGAGAATCTACGGTTGCCATGATTTGGTCGCTTTCAGCGTTGTATATGTATCACGTGAAAAATACGTTCATTTTTTTTTTTCTTATTTAGTCAATGCAGCTACTGTCTATCTGGCATTGTGTCGCCACTGACGCCACATTGTTTTGGTTTCCTCTCATTCGCGAGCATCAGCGTGGGCGGGACGCAATTAGTATTACGTCATTCACAAGAGACAAACAATAACGGTCGGGGAAATTCGATATTTTTCTTCCGTTCTTCTTTCCTTTGTATTAACGTTAATACATTCCAAATTATATATATATATATATATATATATATATATATATATATATATATATATATATATATATATATATATATATATATATATATATATCCCATTTTCAATTCTGCTTTGCCTATGAACCCCTGAATTCTTATTTCTATGAACATGAACATTTAACCCTTTACTGTACGGCGTTGCCATATGGCAACAATTAATTTCTACTCATTTCCTTGAAAAAATAAAAATACAATAAATTGCACTATGGGAATTAAAAGGGCAGGCCTTAAGGTAGCCAATGATGTGCTGTTTTTAAGTCAAATGACATTTGAATGTCCCTCCAAAACTCTCTTTCCCCCAGTCACCCTCACACTTAAGACACCAGTTGAAGTGCTCCAGAAACTACTCTATTAACCTCATTTCTAAACATCTATTTTCAAGGTTTTTGTTTTGTTTTGCAGCATCTTTGATAAGTAAATTAGATATTTTTATTCACAAATCAACTTTGTCTAACATAGTTTTACTGTAAATTAAGAAAATATCAATGTTTCCATATGGCAACGCTGTACCACAGTGGAATTGCAGTAATGTTTTTCCCCATTGGGATTTTTTATAGATAGTAGCATCAACAATATGATTGTAGTTATTTAAAGTGTTTATTGTAGTATAGTTGTGTTTATGTATAAATTATTTATTTTCAGAAAATAATTACAGAAATATTTTATGGAAAGGGCAATAGGAAGAGTGCAGTTAGCTCTTCCATGTGACGAGTGAGGAGGAGTTAGCCAAATTATAGGGATCTACTTTTTTTCTTGTTTCCATGAGTCCTAGGTATATAAATCGATCAATTTCTAAAAGAAATGTGCATTTAAATAGAAAAGAAAATAATTTGAATAGAAAAACTACTTTTTGACCATTTTCCATTGTGTCCCCAAGTACCACAAAAAAACAAAACAAAACCTTTGTATGATTGAAGCCATTTCATGTAATAATGTATTTGAAAAAATATTTAATGGCTGTAACAATGCATACCATAGAAGGTTAAGGCTAATTTACAAAAGCTGTTTTTATTTCATTGTTTACTAGGTTATAGCATTGTTTGTGTCTGAAATGTATCTATTGCAGAAGGCATTTCTTGTTTTACTTCTGTATTCTCAGAAATAAAAGTTACTGTGAATCATGGTTTAACAGACTTTAAAATCCAGGATCAAAAGGTATTACAAAAATGGTTTATTAACAAGCAATACAAGTTTTATAAAATTGTATAAAAATAGTAATTTTTACTTAACCAGTGGAAAAAAAAACAAACAAAGCAGCACAACAATACATTAAAAATGGTTTAAAAAAAAAAAAAAAAAAAGTCCTTTCATGATAGACATGTTTCCAGAACATGTAGTCAAGGTATAAAACTCAGACTTTTACACAAATACTTGAGAACTAGCAGCTGTTGAACTGTATGTCCAGTGTGCAAGTGGTGCATTCATAATATAATACAGAAATGTTGGGTTCAAGTACACAGTAAAATGAATCAGTGCAATTTGCAGTACTCATCATATTAACAAAGTAAACACATGACAAAAAAAAAGGCCATTTTGCTTAAATTTTAATAAGAAATCACACTTTTTCACTGGAATTCTGTTTTGAGGTGATGTCCTTTTTATGATATCTCTTCTTAAACTCTTGGAAGAGGCTACATGAACTGCAGACATCTGTGACCTGGATGAGCTGAGCATTTTTTTTCTTCAAGGGGCTGAAACTCCAAACACCTGCAGATAGACAAGCACAAAGCCATTTAAACTACCCGCCATAAAATGTTACATGATAGGCAGATACCGGATTCAGTTCTCACAATATACCCTGGTTAGGCTTTAGGACTTGGGCTTTACACTAGCCTGTGATTATTGGGTATGTGCTTCTACCATTATTTTCATCATTCAAAAGGAATGGGCTTTAACTTCATAAGAGGGTACTACAAACGCATTACATTTTAAATTAACAACATGAATCCTGTGTCCAATACCTTGTGTTGGTGAATGACTAGTTTCCCTCCGTTTAAGTTTGTCTTCTGGGCCTGACATCCCTTAAGAAAAGGGAACAAGAATTTAATTGTACATTTGGTAAACTTACATGTGCTAAGAAAAAAAAAAAAAGCATATATTTTCAGTTACCATTTGGTGTACTCCGTGACATGTTGGCTTGTGCGCAATTGAGTTCAGCCCCATCTTCGAAGTTAAAAGACTCTGGCAATACTTTGAAATCTAATGCAAGACCCTCCTCCAATGGCATCAAAGCAGGGTTCCCCAACTCATATTTACTTTTTGTTACCTTCTCGGGTGAAAGCAATAATTTGGATGGCGCAGTCTTTCCTCTGATGACGTATTTATTCATTGACATTTGTTGCATTGAATACGTAATTTTTTTCCGTCTCTTTCGCTTATTTCCCTCACCCAAATGGACGCCACTCTTTGCATTAGCACTTGTACGAAGCAGTTTTTTGATCAAGGTAGATGAAAGTGCATTTTTGCTGAGTTCAGGAATGGAATGTGAGGGCAAGGTTCCATGCAGAGCCAGATCACTGAAGGGTGCTCTTCGTATTCGCTCTCTATTCTCCACAACATCATCTTGGGATTCCACCCCTTTGCACTTCTTTGACATACTCTTCCCTTTAATCTTCTGATGAGAGAGTACAGTTACTTGAAGAGTTTCTGGGGGTTCTTCACAACTTTCTTTCCATTTAGAGCTTTTAGTTCGCTTCATTTCTTTTCTTCCAGAGGATGACCCATACAGTGCAAGGCATATCGTACTGGTCTTCCTCTTCAAATCAGGAGGTGGGGTGTCTTGCTCAGTCTTGTTCTTCATGGTCACATTTGTTGCACATTTTGAAGGCGAGTCATCTCTTGTCTGCTGTGAAATTTCAGTCTCCATCTTACAAACCTCTTCAGAACTTGGTGAGTCACCTCTTGTCAGCTCTGAAATTTCAGTCTCCATTTTACAAACCTCTTCAGAACTTGAAATGGCCTTCAGAAACTTTGTCTTGTCCCCAATAGGATCGTTTGGCAAGTGGGTTTCATCCTCGGTTTCAGAATCCTCTGTGATTTCAGAATCCTCTGTTCCTTCAAGAGCAGAATTTTCCAGTTCCACCAATTCATTAGGATCCTCTTTTTCAGTCTGCAACTCTAAACTTGTGCCGTGGACCTTAGTTTTAGTCTCGTCTTCACTGAACTCTACTTTTTTCTGGCACATACACAATGAGCCATTTCCATAGTTTAAAGTTTGAAACCATTTAGCAAGACAACAGAAAGACTCCAACTTTTCATCACCGGAACTTTGATATTTCCCCTCTTTTGGCTTCACATCTTCTAGGTGTAATACTTTTTCAGACATAAGCTGGTCCTCAGTGGTAATATGAACATCAATGTCTTCCTGCAAGTCCTTAGCTTCCATCTCACCAGAAAACCATAGCTCAGCCATGTCGTGAGGGAGAACATTGATCTTAATAGAGTCTAAAGCATCTGTCTTGTCAGTCTCCTCTGCATGTGTGTTCAAAGAAAGTTCTTGACTAGGGTTTGGATCAGTCTCATATCTCATGCTATCTTCTGTGAGCATAGAGTCAATGTCAGGCATTTCTTCATTGAATTCATTTTGCTTTTGAGAAGGTTCTACAGTTACAGGATGAAGTTTCTGTGGACTGGTACAGTCAATCTGGCAGGTTGATCCAATCGTCAACTCCAAACATTTGACTTTATTACAAAAACGGTCATCCAGGCTTGAATTTGCATTTTCGGGCTTCTCACATTTTTCAGATGGGTATTCTACCACTGGCCTCACCAGAGGTGTCATGGCTTTCAGTTGATGTACTATAACTGATTGGCAATTGGTTTGTTCTGCAACCAAATTTCCATTTGATGAGCAGTTACCATTGGCTTCTTCCAACCTCCAAATCTGTTCTTTTGTTGATATTGTGTCTTGAGGCGTGTATAACAGAAAGGTCTTGTGCACCATCTCTGGTTGTGCAGCAATGTCTTCATCTTCCAGCAACTGACCAGCAAAGCATTGTTTAGCCACTTCCTGTGGGAGAACATTAATCCTAATAGAAGTGTCTTTCTCAACAATCTCCTCTTCATTCATTTGCAAATGAAGTTCTTGACTATGTTTTGGATCAGTCTCACATCTCACACTCTCATCTGTGAGTACAGAGTAAATTTCAGGCATTTCTTCATTGAATTGCATTTGAGATGGTTCTGCAATCACAGGATGAAGTTTTGGTGGACTTGCACAGTCAATTTGACTGTCTGATTCAGTCAATGACGGACGTTTTGCTCCATTACAAGAACGGTCATCCAGCCTTGATATTGCAGTTGAGGGTTGATGCTCGTTTTTCAAAGTGTAACATTTTCCAATTTGCCATTTTTCTCCTACTCCCCTCACCAAATGTGTCATGGCATTCAGTGAATGAACTGCATTTGATTGGCATTTGGTTTGTTCCTCAACCAAATAGCCCTTCAGCGAGCAGTTACCATCAGCCTCTTCCAACCTCTCCATCTGTACCTTTGTTAATATGTCATGTTTTTGGTCTGTTTGCAACAAAGAGGCCTTGCGTATTAGCTCTCGCGTTGCATCCAGGTCTTCATTTTCCATCAACTGACCAGCAAAGCATTGTTTAGCCACTTCCTGAGGGAGAACATTAATCCTAATAGAAGTTGAAGTGTCCATCTCGACAATCTCCTCTTCATCCACTTGTACATAAAGTTCTTGACTAGGTTTTGGATCAATCTCACATCTTACACTGTTATCACAGTCGCTGGATTCATTTTGCACTTGAGTTACCGACACAAACTCTGGTTGTTTTTCAACCACAGGACTAAGCGTCAATGGACTTGTGCCATCACTTTGGCTGGATGAGTCACTTGTCAACGCAGGACTTTTAGCTCCCACACCATTACAAAAACTATTGTTCAGTCTTAATGTTCTGGAGGAGTGTTGACGATTTCTTTTCAAACAATTGTATTTTTCAAAGTTTTGATGTTTTCTTAAATAATCACGTTTTTTCAATGTCCTTACCAGATTCGTCATTGCATTTAGTGGATTTATAGTATTTGGTTGGAAACTGGTTTGTTCTTCAACCACATTAAGCTTTAGAGGGCAGTTATCATGCACAGCTTGTACTTTGTTAGTCGTTTCTGTTGAACCATCATTATCTTCAGCTAAAGATGGTTTATAAAGGGCTGATAATGTACTTTGAATTGTAGATGCTGACTTTTTGTCCTTCTCCAATTTCTCCCCGTTTACTCGTTCTTCCATTGATATTTTGTCAAGCACTTGGGATGTGTTTAACAAAGAGGTCTCATGCTTGTCTGATGATGCCGCAATGACGTTATTTTCCATCATCTCACTAGTCTCAGCCATTTCACGAGGGAGAACATTCATCTTAGAGGCTAAAGCATCCACCTTGTCAGTCTCCACTTCATTCATGCACAAAGTAAGTTCTTGATTAGGTTTTGGAAAGGTCTCACATCTCACATTCTTATTAAGGATTGCAGAGTCATTGTTAGTAATTTTTTCACTGGATCCAGTTTCTATTTGAGATAACGCATCCTCCCATTGTTCAGCTACCACATTGAGCGTTGGCGAGTTTGTGCACTCACTTTGGCTGGTTGAGTCAGGCGACAAAACACATTTGGCTCCGACGTCACAAAATTGGTCATCCGAACTGGACATTCCGGTCTGGACATCTTTTTTATTCAAATCCTTCACAACAGTAGTCATGTCCTCTAAAGAATTTGTAATATTTAGTTGACTGTTAGTTTGTACTGTAACCATCCAATCACATTTTGGTGAGCAGTCAGCGTCAGTCACAGGTGGTGATTGCCCATTAAACAAAACAGGCAAGTTTTTATGAAGACTCTCATTGTCCGATGTTAGTTCTTCTGCTGGTAATTTGTCAACAGAGGTTGAGAACAATTTACTTGATGGCTTTTCAGTGGCTTCTTGCAAATTGCTTTGCGTTTTACATGGTGAGATTTGTGCTTCATGGTCAGGGGCATTTTGAAAGGACTTATAGAACCAAGAATAACCACACTCCTTGTCAATGTCATCAACGTTTTCATTAAGATTCAACCAAGACGACTTGTACGTCGTCTTCGGTGGCTCTTCGTTGTGTTTTAAAACATGAAAATCCTTGATGACTTTGTTACGCACATCACTTTTAATTTGCCTCAGTATCACAGGCTCTTTCATCGGAGAGTAAACATAGACTTCTTCCATTATGTTTTGATATATACCAGTTTGTACAGCATTATAAAACTTGCGAAAATCCCCATTCCAATAAAGCTTTAAGATCTCCCTTCCAGCATCAGTTTTTTGGACATTCTTCTGATGCACATTATCTATTTGCTGAACCATGGCCATTAAGGTGTGCAATCGCTCTAATGGCCATTCGATAACAGGAATAGTTTCAGTTTCAACAGTTTTCTTGTCTGAGATTGTACAGTTATTATTTATCTTTTCACTTGGTTCATTTTGCATTTGAGTTGGCACAGACTTTTTTTGTTCAGCAACCACACTTTCAGGCAAAATTGTGCAGCGAGTTTGGCCAGCTGATTCAGTGCAAACAGGACTTTTGGCTCCAACATGGCAAAGTCCATCATTCAGCCTTGACTCTGCTGACTTTGGCTGTTGATGCTTGCTTGTTGGGTCATTTGTTTCTCCCTTTTGGTTCTTCAGATTAGCATTAGCCTCCAGGGCATGTGGAATATTTTGTTGATGCCATACAACCTCATGCACAGACCTTTCATTCATTTTCAGATTAGCAGATTTATCTAAAACGATAACAGGTGCAGTTCCTATCGGAGATAAAGGCGTGACAACAGCAACAGCTCTCTGTGCAGCAATGTTCTGTACACATGTAGAAGGTGCTTGGACATTAGCATGGGTTGATTTCCCAGGAATTAATGACTGGTAATTGTAGCCACCAAACAAACTACTGTCGCCATGAGGTGTGTTTTCTGTTGGGGGGTAATAATTCAGATCAGATGGTAAGCTTGTTCTATGCAATTTTTTTGGCAAAGTTGGAGAATTTGCATGTTGCTGTCTGCTATGCAAATTGATAGTGTTCAAACTTCTTCTAGCTTCATTAATTCTTTTAGTGTCCATCGTTTTTGCTTGAACCTGTTGTGAATTATTTGCCCCAGCTGTCAGGGAGGCATTTTGCTGCTGCATGTAAAAACTGTTATTTGAGTTAAAGGCACAATGTGACATGTTTGGCCCATTATTGTTGGGAGCACCCTGTAGATTTGTGTTGTCAACAGGTAAGAATATCTGGCCATTAGAGGGCATGTTCCACAGAATCATTTGAGAGTCCTGTTTTCCTGTCGGCAACGTATATTTTGAAGTAAGAGGATTTTCTTGTGCAAGCATCGTGTTTTTGGTAGCTTGAATGCTGCTAGTCAAAATCTGATCACTGGTTGCTGGTTGGATTGTGCAGGTAAACTGTGTCAAGTAATTTCCAGTGGCACCCTGTCCTGAATATGAGGGGCTTGCAGCATGAGATGGTAAACATAGCTGATAAAAGTTGAGATTAGATGTCCCATCTCCAGATGTGGTCCCTTTTCCATGCAAATGTTGCAGTTGTCCTGATTGTTGTGAATTAGCTTGCATGCTAATGAATGTTCACTTATCTCCAGAAGAGTTGGAATAGTCACATCCCTGGGGAAAAAAAAAAAAAAAAAAAAAGCAAAATATCAGGGTACAAAACACTTAAATTGGCAAAAGATTGTTTCATTCACTGGAACTTAGTCTAAAGATCTGACTAATGTTGTCATGATACATGACTAAAATATCTTGATACCAATTTACTTACATACATACACACACACACACACACACACACACACACACACACACACACACACAGCCAATGGTGAATAAAGTTTGCCTGTCACAATGTTAAAAAAAAAAAAAAAAAAAAAAAAGCACTTGTTTAATGTAATTAATCCGTCATTAGTGTGAACTGTTAGACCAATCTTGAAAACCTTGAAATGTACAAAAATAAAATTATTTTATTTAGTCTTTGATGTTAAAAATAAAAATTCTAATTACAAAATATAGCCACAAGTTTTTCCATTGGTGTTTTTCGGTTTCATTGGTGAAAAAAATGACAGACAGACCTTGCATGACATGGGGGTGAGTAAATAAGGGCATTTTAATTCTGAAGTGAACTAATCTTAATTATCTAGTAACTTGACAAATACGTTTTCAATATTATTAGGCGATATATAAGGTGTCGCGGGTCAGTCATAGGAGAGAGGAGAAGATGAAGCATGGATCAAAAATACAGCAGTCCTTTACCATTCAACACAAAATCAAGCAAAATGTCTGGCAGAGTCAGAGGCTACAGAACTACACAGCACACAAAGAGGCACTAAACCAGACACCTGAAAACAACTCAATGAACTAGTCAGAAACCATGGAGACAAGCAAGTGCATACTCGGAAACTATGACAACCAAGTAAACGTGAACGTCACAAAGGGGAAAGAACAAAAATAAAAATCTGAATCCTGACAATAAGGGTTATATTAACATTTAAGGGTCTAGAACAGTGGTTTTCAAACCAGTCCTGGAGGCACCCCAGCCCTGCACATTGTGTGTCTCCCTCATTTAATCACACTTAAATATTCAACTCATCAGCTTGTTAGTAGAGACTGCAAGAACTAAATTGGGTGTGTCTGATAAGGGAGACGAACAAAATGTACAGGTCTGGGGTGCCTCCAGGACAGGTTTGAAAAACACTGGTCTAGAAACATTTTATATTAGGAATGCACTGAAACGCAACTTCAAAGTAGGGGTGGGCGATCTTCCCAAAATTTCATATGATTTGAATCGCAATGTCAAATAGTCACTGAACTAATGGTCGACCAATATTGTTTTTTGATTGGCTGATACCGATATCTTAGAGCAGGGTGGCCGATTGTTTAATTTAGAGATTTATTTAATTTTGCTATTATTTAAACCGACTTATTTTAGATTGTAACTTTAGAGGATTTCTTAAAAGTCTTTTCATTAAGATGTTTTCCAGGCTGTAGTGTAAAACTCGCCTCAGAAAATCTCATGTCACAGAGTGCAACGTGTCTCACCCAGCTGTACCAACCTCAGGAACATCAGGTGTTTTAATATGAAGAGCCATAGATCAAGAGCACTGATGCAAATGAGTTTTATAGACGCTGCTTTGATGATAAACCAGGTGATGGCTCTCCACTATGGAGCCAAGACGAGATGATTTATTGGATTTATTCATTAAAAATTACCTAATGAACACTGAATAAAGTGTAGCCAGCAGTAAATGTGTGCAATGGGAATAAATTTTTTTTTTTGGAAAAAACAAAAACAAGGTAACTAATTTTACATTCAACCCTCTACAATGCATATGTAAATCATATGCAAAAGTAAAATCACTCGCATATGCGAGTATATTTCACTCTGGGCGACTAAACATCTATCATGAGATTTTACTCGCCTGTGTGTGTGTGTGTGTGTGTGTGTGTTAGTGTTAGAGGCTAATAATAAGTTTACCATAGATATATTTTCACTCGCTGAACACTCAGACTGAGCACTTGAGAGTTTCACTCTCGTCAAGCAATCTAACATATGATTTCAAATCAGCTCATCTGATGTACCAGTGAAGTTCTCGCCGTCACTTTGCAGAGCGCGTTTCACACACACACACACACACACACACACACACACACACACACACACACACAGAGCGCAAGAGTCTTGCATACCACGCAAAAAATCTACGCACTACATGTAAACCATATTCTTTGTTGTATTTTCCTGTCAAAACACCAGAGTTCATTTAGAATTATTCAGCTTTTAAGAACAAGCAGAAGATATGCCGTTTTTTCCCTGGTAGTGGGTGGGACTGATGCGCAAACGGCAATCTCATTGGCTGGCGCTCATCTCTTCAAGTCCCTGCTTTGATTTCAGCTAATCAGTTTGAGCGAATGCTGTCAGCGTGATTAATATTCATGAACCCAGCAGCCCATCAATCCTTAGTGCGTTGTATATTGTTAGTAGTAGAATTAGTTAGTATGACCTTTTAATAATAATCTTTTTCCAAGTCTAATGCTTGCTTGATATTATGAGTGTATGTTCAGATA
Source organism: Paracanthobrama guichenoti (assembly GCA_018749465.1). Lineage (NCBI taxonomy): Eukaryota > Metazoa > Chordata > Actinopteri > Cypriniformes > Gobionidae > Paracanthobrama > Paracanthobrama guichenoti. The sequence goes on along the minus strand of CM031967.1, from coordinate 16,265,488 downwards.
TTTAAAAAGCTGTGCCATTTTACAAAGATATTGATAAATTTGGTGGAATGTGGAATATGAAATATATATATATATATATATATATATATAAAAGGTATATTAAAGTATATCAGTCTGGTGACTTAAAAAAAAAAAAAAAAAAAAAAAAAAAAAGTACTAGCCAATGGCGATTCTATTGCCAAGAAGTGCGTAGAGGGTTGCACACAGTGAATGAATGAGACAGTGGGCGACTGAATATAGCGCAGATAGTTTGAAATCAAGGGTTTAAAAGGCCACATCCACACTAATACGCTTTCACTTGAAAACGCATCTTTTTCTCTCCGTTTTGGCCTTCCGTCCACACGGAGACGGCGTTTTAAGTAAACGAAAATGTAGCTTTTTGAAAACGCTCTCCAAAGCGGATATATTTGAAAATGCAGTCTTCGCGTCGTAGTGTGGACTGTGAAGACGGAGGCATTTGAAAACGATGACGCATGTTGTACCAATAGAGGTGTATGTTTATACCGCTATTGTGCCAGTTATGTGCCATTCACTTTCACGCAGCTGCTAAAAATGTTACTTTTTGCACAGTCCTGCATTTGCGGTCCTGTGGCAAACCCCGAGTGGAGTTGTGTTTTAGACCAAACATATAGTGGTGAGTGACTGCAACCTGGACGCATCAGTGAATGGGGAGATATTTTTGCTAAATAAAACAATCCTGCCAGAAGAATTGTGTGGTAACTTTATGATGTCTGTATTAATCGCAGTGTCTCAGTGAGCTTTTACGCATGCGCAGTAAGTTGAATTTGGCTTTTACTGACGTTTCAGTGTGGATGAGAAACTTTTGGAAAACAGTGTGGATGGAGAGCGTTTTGAAAAACTCATTTTCAAATGTATCCAGATTAATGTAGATGTAGCCAAAGTTTGTTGATCGCGTGTCGCCAGTGAAGCTGAACCAATTCACACGGACCCACCGTCACGCACAGAGTAACATGTTCATGCAGGCTACAAATGCACACCTCAGAGTATATCTTACAGTTGGATTTGACCAAGTCTGCAAGTTTTGTGAATTTAAATGTTTATTAGATTTCCAAAGATTTGTTTAAATTATATAAAATGCACAAAATGCTCACGCTCGACAACTATACAGTTTATTTTACATTTCACATTTAAATACACGTACTAGCAAAACAATACATTTATAGTTCGTAAAATACACAGTGATGTCTATGGAAGCGGCAATAATATCGACGATGTGACGTGATAAGATTTGATTAAGCTTTTTAAAATGTGGTCGATTCAAAATCGATTCTCAAAGGCCACGAATCAATTTTTTCATATTTCCACAAACATTGAACATAAGATTAATGTAAATCTAATTACTAGTCTTCTTCACTATACGTCACCCTCTTATTTGCCTTGCACGATGTTACAAATGAGCGAGAGGCACGCATGTCATTCATTCAAGTGCTTAAATGGCGGCTTCCGGTGCGTTGTCGACATTTGTAATGCTGAGGTGAAATCCTTTGTAGCGAGATCGAGCCCCAGGGGAAATGGTGCGGGATTTATGCATGCGTTTAATCGTATTACGATTAAACATGCACAGATCAGCACAGAGGGGAATTTGGATATTAACAGTTAATTATAACAATTATTAATATCTAGGGCTTGATTCAACTTTAGAAATTTCTTTGATTCTAGGATTGAGTTCAAAGGACGGATAATTGTCCACCAAATACCTCCCTTTTAATAACTCTTAAACAACGTTTCTCTGGCCAGGAGAAGTATCTTTCTTTTAATTTGTAACAGGGTCGGTTCAACGTAAAAGGGACCTATGGATGAGCAACTCAAGCGCAATCACGTGTGAATATATATATATTTTAATAAATCAACAAACAATAAACAAACATACACAAATTAACTGAAAGCAGGAAGGAGAGAGAGGGAGAGAATGTGAGAGAGAGACAAAGAACAGGTGGTATTACCGACACCACCTATTGAGCACAAGCAAGAAATCAGTCCAACTTATTGGTATAAGCTCAAGACTTTATAACGACAGCTTAAGGGATACTTGCATGTTTCCTTGATCGCGAATTCGTGCGTGTGTGGAAATTCCGCGATCCGGTCCGTGTTTCAATCTTGCAGGGTGGGTCCTTGGAGTCTGCGGGAAATTCAACTTTGGTTCCTTTGTGTGATGAGATTCGTTAGAAGATGGCGAAGAAGGCGAAGGGCGATGGGAAGAGGGAAAAGGGCGAAGCGGGTCGAAGAGAAGAGCAAGAAGAAGAGACAGAAGAAGCGTTTGTAGACCGTCTTAAAGGGCCATTACGGGGCACGCCTCTTTTGTCGGAACAGCCAATCAGAGCGAAGGAACTCCGAAGCGGGAAAATCTCCCTTTGTCTTGGGTCTCGCCTCATTAACATATTCATGGCTTTCTTAGATAAGCAGACTTTGGGGTTTTGGTATGCAGACTTTGGGGTTTTGGCATAAAAGAACGAGTTTGATGCATCATAGTACCACACAACGCACAAAGACGGTCTACAAATTGAGAGACAAAGATTGAGACCAAGCATGGGGAGTTTAACTTAGGAATTAAAGGAAAGGTGAGGATTGACGTCATTCTTCCTTAAGCATTCACTAGCTAGAAGTTTCTAACCTATCAAACACATCTAAAATGGTTATAACAAAAAGCATGCATACATACAGGGAACACGGCACAGCTAAAATGAAAAATAACTAAGTTAAAATCATATAATCTATTCGGATGTCCTTTGGTATGGGTGAGGGTGGGGGCTGTTATTTAGTCTCTGGTGGCCTGCACGAGGCTGGTTTGTGTTCTTTTAGGGCCGTTAACCTGTCAGTCTGTAGACTTCACGGCGCCGGTCTTGTTTGAGTCATTATAAATAATCAAAGTATTGGTCCGTTGATCATTTATGAGCACCGTCCATACACTACACTGTGTAATACTACAAATCTGCAGAACCATTTGATGAGATCACCCAGATGTTGCAACACCCCCTGGGCTGAGTAACATTACACAACCGCTAAAAAGATCACAAACATGCGAATTTGCCTTGCATTGTGATCATTGTATTAAACTTGAGCGCTCACTTAAGCATGTACGTTAGCCATTATAGACATTCAAATCAACAGTCAACAGACAGCGCTGGACCAATAATTCAAACCTAATAGCCTCAAATAAGTTAGTCCACATAAGTCAGCACTGTTGTTCATTACCACGGCAACTACTTGTGTCCAGGTATGAACGCGCTTCTCGTGAATGAAAAGTAACTGCACACATGATGGGCGGCAAACAAATAAAAGCTTTGTGTACTGAAAATTGCTGAAAAATCAGCCAATATCCTTTTTCTTTTAAAATAAATATCAATTTTTTATAATAAAGTTGCATCAAAATTGTATAGCATTTAACAATGCTGTTCCATTCTGTCCTTGTATCCGTGCAGACGTGTTTTTTTCTCTCTCTGTTCCCTGCTGGCTCTCGCGCTGTTTTGTTTTGTCTAGTGTTTCGTCTCTTCTCTTCTCTGACTGCTGCTCTGCTGGACTCTTGAAAATACTGAAATGGAATTGATTAACTGGTCAATCAGCGCAATCGACAAGATTTTCTCACTAAGGAAGGGTGCCCCGGGAGAACCCACCTGCCCGGACGGGACCTTTGCCGCAGGGTACGTGAGGGACGCATGGAACAACTGGCAAGTCCTGTGCCTGGAGGCTCTGTCCGTGGAGGATGCGGAAGATTTATACATGATTGGATTATTGATGGCGGGTTCCTATTCTTTGGCTTTGGGATTGCCCTGACCTATCGGAAGATTGGTAAGACAGCTGCAAGCAAATTCACCCAGCCGCTGTCTGTGGAAATTAAACAATGCTTCGGGGTTCTGTGTGACCGCTTGAAGGAATTAGATCAGAAAGTGATAGGAATTGAGGAACTGAACCGTAACAACGCAGTCCGGACTGCGGATACGCAGGGAAGAGTGGGCTCTATCGGGGGTCAGATCGGTGAACTTTTACGGACTGTAACCGGTCTGGCCATGAGGCTGGACGTAATGTCTAGGGAAACTGCACAGACCGGACGCGAATGCTGAGGACCAGATCTGATTGATTGATTATGATCCGGACAAATTACCGAAGATCATCAAATGGATTAAAAAATAATAAATTGTATTTGCCTGACCTAATCAACTAGCCCAACGAACCTCACTTGGTCCCTATCTCTCGGTTGGGAGGTCAGCCGGGCAGCTGTCTGCTATCTATCTTCCCTGTGCACTGCCTTATCTCCCTTCAAGGACAAACCATAGAACTGAACTCGAAAACATCTGAAGTTATGGCTAACATTCTCACACAACACAATCTCAGACTCACTCGCACCATACACAACCTACCCGATCCCACCCCCCAACCGTCTGCCTGTTTATCTATCTCCTCTCCCACTCCATACAAAAAATCCCATCACGTGACCACGTGTACTGTGTCATGTTTATGTTTATGTTTATGTTTATGTTTTGTTGTGTTTGCTATGTAATGCTTGCTAAATTGCATTCTTGTATTTCTGGAGAGCGTAGGGCGGCGCCTGAATAATCGGCTGCGGCCCGGAGGCTTGCTCCAAACTTCATTTCGTTATACTGTACTTGTACATGTGTAATGACGAATAAACTTCAACTTCAACTTCAACTTAACTTCAACTGTATGCATTTGAAATAGAGATGGGTTCTTTTTTAATGTACCCAAGTGTACCTAAAATAAAAACAGTTTAATATACAGGTTTGTGGCTCTTAATTTCTTTAATTACCCACTTGTAAACTTATGTTCACTGTTCTTTTTTAGAAATATAGTATTTGTATTAATCTATATTCACTGAGTTGAATCAAGAATCGAAATCCAATTGATTTGAGAGCTTGCGATACCCAGCCCTAGTCATTATGATTAATATAAAAAACAAATTTTAAAACCGAGCGACCAACAATCCTCCCAAAGTCTAGTCAAGAGCTCTGAGCGCGAGTATTGCCATCTTCACCACCCTGGGAGTGTCATGGAAAATTCCAAGTCTCAATGTTCCTTCAGCATTCGAAGAAAATCTCGAAGTTCCAGGTCTCAGAAGATGTTAACGTTATTGTAGAAACAAAGTGAGATACCAGCTGAACATCTCATTTGCAACTCACTTTTATACAGTTTAACCAATGAACTCATTTGCAGGTGCTCTTCTCGGAGTCTTCCAAATACTCCAATACTTTCGCCACAGTTACTTCATTCATAGGCCACCTTATTCTCTTTGTAATGGTGGCTGACTGCCAATTTACAATCAGTGGAGATGGTAACTTCAAGCAACTTCAGATAGAATCGCATTCTTTCCAATAAGACTTCAGTCATGAAGGTCATGAGACCTCAAAACACCAAGCAAATTTATTCTACAATTGTTTTCTATAGGATAAATAAAATGCTTCATCAGGAGCATTTACAGAACAGATATTTTTGTGGTTAATGCAACATTTTCCAACGCAAGCTCCCTGCTCCCAGGAGTGTGCTCACCTGTGTGTGCGCGGTACAGAGAGCAGAGGAGAATTGTAAACGCTTGCTACATAAGGGCTATTTAGTTTGTTTAATAAAAGAACAATGTACAGACCTGTTCTATAGGAAAGGTAACCTTAAATGACTTCTTTTGCGATTGGCACTACATAGAAAATTAAATTAGCTTGACCGTCGGGCCACCCCCCTAATATAATGGAAGGGGAAACACTGATATTGAAGGGCACAGGTAAATGAGTTTATGTGCAGTGTTTTACGTTCACTTAAGTTGTATGTGGGTAGTTGACAAGCAGAAAAAACATTTTGCAAAACAGCACTTTTGAAGAGAAATGCATATGTAGTGTGAAGTCTGATGTTTGAGAAAATATAAGGGGTCACTGTCAGTTCTTTCACTGTTTTTTGAAATATTTTACTGAAATGTGTCCTATAGTGTGACATAGAAAGAATTAAGAATATAGGGGTGTAAGGACAACAGAAATTAACACTTATATTGGTTCCAAAAAAAAAAAAAAAAAAAAACACCACAACAATTTGAACAATTCTGAGACAAAATCTTGTGCACCTCATGGGCTTCACAGTAACACGACCTTGAATGGGGTCCTTCAACTGATTAAACTTGTCAGTGGAATTGCCTGATTTAAAAAAAAAAAAAAAAAAAAAAAAAAACAGGATATGGGGTCACACCAGAGGACATGGTTTTCAGTGACAAAATCAAGTTCCTACGCTTTTAGAAATAGGTTTATCTTTTACTAAAATAGACACTTGTAAAATTATGCCTGAGGTATTTATTAACATTTGTATGCTTTTTATTATTATTTTTTTTTTTAAAGTATAAAAGTTGTAATTTATTGAACCACAAAAGAAATCAGTTTTTATATGGACCTGTTGTTATAAGACAAAGAAAAGTTTAACCATTTACTGCATTTTAAAAGATAATATTAATGATATTATTTTTATCTTGTGTGTCAACAACCCAAATCTGTTTCATAGAGATCACATCAGTAGCAGTATTGGCGTCGCTAATGGCTTCTTTCATAATTGTTTTTTTTTGGTTTTTTTTAAAAGACACCATTAAACATTTAAAATATAGGCTACAACTAGGTTTAAAAAAAAAAAAAAAAAAATTGATAATATAATATCGTGCTGGTATACCGGTATATCGTGCAACACTACAACTTGTTTTGGTGTGAAAGGGAAGAGTAGGTCAGCCAGCAGTAGTCACTTAAGATGAAAGGATTTCGGTCATCTCTGCCCCTGCTGGTTCACACCATTTCCACCTAAGTGGCCTATACCCTTCCCCCTCATTACCTCCACTGACTTGGCACCATCTTGTCCAAAAGGTGACTCACAAGCAACACTGTATTCGCACCAAAAGGCAAAACAAAGCATGACAAATCCCAGAAGACAAGTCCCAACGATTTTCAAACCACAACCATTCACACAAACACCGTGAAATAAATCAGGCTGTCAAACGAAGCGAAATTGCAGTCACTCATAAAAATCAGTCCTGTAAAGATGACAGAAAAAGTACTCGAAATTGCAGTCCTGCGGCAAAACAGTGAACGGTGAGATATTTTGCTAAATAATATAATCCTGAATAAAGAATAGCATGATAACTTTTATGTTCCATCTGTGTCATCTCAGTGAGCTTTTAGTCATGCGCAGTAAAGTTAATTTAGTGTTTTCTGACGTTTCAGTGTGGATGAGAAACTTTTGGAAAACTCTTAAATGCTAGCGTGGACCGAGCGTTTTGAAAAACACCGTTTTCTAATGTATCCAGAATTAATGTAGACGTTGTCTTGGTGCAACCATAAGCTTCTTGTTTGCTTCAGGGGGAGCTGTAAAAAAAAAAAAAAAAAAAAAAAAAAAAAAAAAAAAATTGTCTGCGGTACTCTGTGACTTGTCTACAACTCTGCATAGCCTCATGGAACACAAGGATGACATGTGATGTCTGCGCGAACAGGGTGTGCAGAAGTATGGAAATACATACGTTGATTTGTGTAATCAAGTAAACAGTCCGTAATAAAATAAGAACTTAAATAACACTGCCAAGGCAAAAGGCCTGGAATTACAGTACTCTGCCTTTGTTTTACTGTCCATTAAAGGTTGCTGTGTTTAAGGTACAGTGTAGCCTGTAATTACATACATGCATGCATGCATATAGCCGTCATTGAAGCACTTGACACGATACCCGAATAAAAGTGAAGGTAAAACAAAGTTGAGTGGTTTTTACTAATAGCGTTTAAGGATGGTTGAGGTGGCTTTGAAACGCAGACATGAAGGTATGTGTAACACAAAAGATACATTTTAGACTAACAAATTAGATCGCAATTTACTTCGTTTAGCTAGCTAGCAGCCTATAGCATAAATAGTCTAGTCCGCTATCCAAAGAATAGGCTACCTAACTGCTCCATATAAAAAGCAATTGGAACTCATTCCAAATAAATTCCATGGTCACTAGATTTTATACAGGTGTTACTAGAATGATTTTGTGTAATGGTGATTAGCAATCAAATATTGATAATGTCGAAGTTACTGCCATTTGCCTTGATGTGACATTTTGCAGACAATACAAAGGCAGAGTACAGTAACTTCAAAACAGGGGTCAAGTGTCAAGTTTGAGCTCAAGATTTATTTATTTTTTATATAAATAATTTTCATTACTAAAACATCTAATTGCCAGATTTCCAGCGTCCTACCTATAATAATTTGGCTGGACAACTAAAAATCTTTAAAGTAATTTGTCTCAGTTCCACACTCTAGTGAGTTAAGGTCTTTTGCTTTTGTAGGGCAGAATAGGACAAATAAATACAACAAAGATGTAGATACTTTAAACTTTAAGCACTGTTTTTTCCCTCTGTTGTTGTGGTTTGATTAACATTAATGACACAGACACAAGCGGGTATGCTATATTAGATTGCTTTACCTTTAAGACCTACAGTAATGAGCAGATTCAACACTGACACATGTCTCCCAATCTTGTTCACTCAAGATATAACCACCAATATGGACATAGGCATAATTATTGTGTGTATTTGATCGTTCAAGGGCAATAAGCCTAAATAGAACACATTCAGTATCTGACATCAGTCTGTGTGTCAGTAACAAATTGAGCTTGTGGTTTACGTCGCTTTTATTAACTCTTCATTAGTGCGATCATACTTTTTATGTGGTCATTCATCCACCTTGCATCGTCGCTTTGCCTGGTCCTTGTCACTTATGCAAGACGGTGAGTGAAATTCTATGAGGATTCGCCTTCGCTCCCACAAATCACAGAACTGGAGAACTATTAGCTGAAGAATAAAATCAGTTTTATGTGTCTGTGGTAGGCTACAATCAGAAAGAGATTGGCTGTAATAGATGATGCATGTTGGTCTCATTTGTAGTTGTAAATACAGCAAATTATATTTGAACGAGTGAAAGAAAGAACACCCCGGAATTAAAAAAAAAAAAAAAAAAAAAAAAAAAACCACACAGTGGGAGTATTTCAATGAGCATTAGAGGTAGCATTACATTGACATAGGACAATTAAGACTAGGGATGGGCATTTTTCAAAAATATTGTATTAGAATATTTGGGCACAATTTTATTTATTTTTTTTTTTTTTTTTTATTTACGCGTCATCTAAAGAATTATTCTTCCTAAAGAATAAACATGAATTAATATCTCTTAAGGTATGTTGAGGATACATTACAACTTACTGAAATGTATCATATGTTGTGTAATCGCTCAATCTGTGTTTTAAACGCGGAAAGACAATAAAACAGCTTGTAAACAATGTCATGTAGCATCACATTTACCTCAGAAGTCATTCAGTGTCCACAGCTGTTAGTTCACTAGAGAAATGAACTCTTTCTCTAAATATATGCACTATATTAGCATATATATTCATTATATTCTACTTAACCTGTTAGTGATGTCTGGATTATTTAATGTATGTTTAAATAAATCTGTCATGAAAATGACCAACACGGTGTATAAATGATTATATTTCAACAACGAATACTGTGCAAAAGTCTTAGGCACCACAAAAAAAATGTTTTTAAGACAGTTATTTCTATCTTTTACTGTAGTGTGTCAGTAGGAAATATCAGTTTACATTTCCAAACATTCATTTGGCAATTCATTATAATAATCCAGGGAGTTGTTTTTTTAATTTTTTTATGCACAAGAAGTCTGACAGAAGCCGGTATGATCTGATCTCACCATCATCGAGTCTGTCTGTGATTACAGAAAAAACTGAGACAGACTAAAGCCAGAAAAACTAAGGCAACGTCTCCCAGACACTTGGAGGAACCCTGCCTGCAAAACTACAGTACTGTGACAAGTTTAGGTGCTTGTCAGAATGCTTTAAAGTGAGAATGCTGTCAAAAATAATAACATAAATAGCTTTTATTTACGAATTAACTTCTATTAACTAAATCAACTCGATATTTGGGGTGACCACCCTTTGAGTTTAAAACGGCTTTTGTCACCTGCATCTAGTCATGTAGTTTTGCAGGAAGGTTTCTTCAAGTGTCTTGGAGACGTTGCCACAGTTCTTCTGGATTTAGTCCATCTCAGTTTTTTTCCTGTTTCTTCATGTAATCACAGACAGACTCAATGAAGAGGACATCAGATCTCCATGTGGAGTATAGAGCCTATTGTCGGACTCTTTACGCACACAAAAGCTCACTGGATTATTAAAATTAATGGCAATTAACTTATACATGTAAACTGATATTTCCTACTGACACACTACAGGAAAAGATATAAATAACTGGCTTAAACCCTTTTGTGTTTCTGTACCGAACCGTGACTTCAAAACTGAGGAACGCACCGAACCGTTAATTTTGTGTACCGTTACACCCCTAATTTATATGCTTTAGTAAAGTGAAAAACTTACATACAGCACCTTTAAACATTCTTCAAAAGAACTAACCGCTTCTCGGGGGATTCAACTTTAAAAGGGATAGTTCACCCAAAAATGAAAATGTAATTTATTCATCCTCAAGTTGTTCCAAACTTGTATTAAATTTATTTGTTCTACTGAACAAAAGGAAGATATTTGGAAGAATGTTTGGAACCAAGCAGATCGCAGCGGCCATTGACCACCGTAGTGGGTAAAAAAATACAATGCTGCCGAGATCCGCTCGGTTACAAACATTCTTCCAAATATCTTCCTCTGTGCACAGCAAAAGAAAGAAATTCAATCAGGCTTGGAACATCACAAGGGTGAGTAAAAGACAAATTTTCATTTTTGGGGTGAATTATCCCTTCAAGCCCTGAAAAACCTTCATGTTTTAGCGGAGTTGTCGTAAGAAAGACAATACGGCAAATCCATTTCTACACAGTTTCTATTCTACAGCATGTAAAGCCTTACATATAACATTATGCATTTAAATGAAGGCCTGCTATATGTCGCCGATTAACGTTAGATGTGTGTAAATGGCTTGTGTTAACGTTACATCGCTTTTACTGACCTTATGCAGCAAAACACAATTCAAGAAAGTCGAGCAAAAATGTAACAGAAAAATCGCGTTTAAATCCGCTCAACCCGTTTCGTGAAGGAACATCTTTTCTAATCGAAAACGTTAAAACAAGATGCTTTTAAATGCGGGCTTGTTTCAAGGAGTGAAAACAGAGATTTGGGGAATTCCTGGCCCGCCGTTTACAAACAGGGTTCAAAGAGCTCTTTTTTCAGCCAAATTGCAAACAACTGCAAAACTAAACGTTCGCTGCAAGGAAGCATTAAATACTCACTTGAGATTCTTGTGAGACACGCTCCAGCGTCTGTGATGAATGTGTTTCATTCAGCTGCTTTCTCTGAATGACGTGATTTCTTCCCAGTCAATCTTTTCAGGACTGAGGCGCACGAAGGGCGGGGCCACACGTGTTGCCAAGTCCGTTTTGTTGTATCGATTGGGGACTGACATTTTTTTCTGATATTGTACATTTGTTATAAAAATAAACGTTTTATTCTTTTAAAATTAAATCCCATTTATTTTCATTATTTCATATATTCCATGCAGTTTCGCAACTGCTGATCCAAGTTATTCAGTATTTCGTTAAAATAGAAGGGATCTGACAACATAGTGTGACCTGATTTCGGAACGGCATAATAGCTCTTAATTTTTTAGACATAGAAAGATATCGGGGAAATGGAAAGAGTAGCTAGTATGCTAGTTCCGAATTCAGCAAATGTTTAGCAACTAAACCGGGTAGTATGGCTACTTAGAGTAAGCTGTTAACCCAATAAATAAATAAATAAAAATACATACATACATATACATACATGAATGAATAAATGAATAAATAAAAATACATGAATGAATAAATAAATCTGGATGGGAGCATATGTTGTTCTAGAACTTGGATATACCTTTCAGCATTGATGGTGCCTTTCCAGATGTGTAAGCTGCCCATGCCACACGCACTCATGCAACCCCATCCCATCAGAGATGCAGGCTTCTGAACTGAGCGCTGATAATGTTGTGGAAAATTCTAAGTCTCAATAGTCTTCAATTCTTTAAAGAAAAATTGTCTGAGTCGAAGTTCCAGGTCTTCAGGAAAACTAACTTTATTGTAAGTACAACAAAGTGAGATGCCAGCTGAACATCTGACTCTTTCATGGTAAAACTTCATGTCTTATACATTTTCTTATCGTCTTTCATCCAGTTGACACTCTTCCACGTACCTTTTTCTTTTTAACTCCGCCCCACAGTTTCGCCACAATTAGACGCACACTTTATCATGTTCCATACATATTGGTGGAAAATCCCCAGCTTTCTAACTTTCTTAAAAACACTCATATAACGTTCATAGGACAGTCTCCCAGCACTTCACACCTAATTTATGACAGGTTCCCGTCACCCCTCACCAGTTTCCCATACAATAAATATAGTCTTCCCTTGTTTTTCATATTTTGATGGACGACAGACCCTGGTCTTTAATATACGGCCAGGGCCTCCCTACAACACATCTGAAGCCTACTGAGGCCCATAATATACGGCCAAAGCCTCCCTACAACATAGATGAGGCCCACTGAGGCCTACTAGAAAATGAATTTCCTCCACACATCCCCCCTTTGGGACTAGATCTATGTCCCACACCTATGTTCCCTTACCCGAGTATGTCCTCATAAGTTCAGCTCTCTTTCTGTTAAACCATCTATGGCCAAACTTTAGGCCATCCGTCCTCCTATACTTCTCCGGCTGGAGAATGAGACCAAACATCTCCCCTCTTTTTTGGCTAGAAGGAAGTAAAAGATCTCATCTCGCTAACTAATGCATCCATTAGGGGGCACCATCACATTAAGCCATTCAATGAACCAGTGTATTGTACATGTTTCAGTAGATCATCATTTCAGTGAATTAATACTTCAGCAGACTAACATTCTCCAGTGATTATACCATGAGTAGTTGAAGTTGAAGTTGAAGTTGAAGTTTATTCGTCATTACACATGTACAAGTACAGTATAACGAAATTAAGTTTGGAGCAAGCCTCCGGGCCGCAGCCGATTATTCAGGCGCCGCCCTACGCTCTCCAGAAATACAAGAATGCAATTTAGCAAGCATTACATAGCAAACACAACAAAACATAAACATAAACATAAACATAAACATGACACAGTACACGTGGTCACGTGGTGGGATTTTTTGTATGGAGTGGGAGAGGAGATAGATAACAGACAGGCAGACGGATGGAACGGGGAGGGAAGGTCGGGTATGTATGGTGCGAGTGAGTCTGAGATTGTGTTGTGTGAGAATGTTAGCCATAACTTCAGATGTTTTCGAGTTCAGTTCTATGGTTTGTCCTTGAAGGGAGATAAGGCAGTGCACAGGGAAAGATAGCAGACAAAGCTGTCAGGCTGAAATCCCAACCGAGAGATAGGGACCAAGTGAGGTTCGTTGGGCTAGTTGATTAGGTCAGGCAAATACAATTTATTATTTTTAATCCATTTGATGATCTTCGGTAATTTGTCCGGATCATAATCAATCAATCAGATCTGGTCCTCAGCATTCGCGTCCGGTCTGTGCAGTTTCCCTAGACATTACGTCCAGCCTCATGGCCAGACCGGTTACAGTCCGTAAAGTTCACCGATCTGACCCCGATAGAGCCCACTCTACCCTGCGTATCCGCAGTCCGGACTGCGTTGTTACGGTTCAGTTCCTCAATTCCTATCACTTTCTGATCTAATTCCTTCAGACGGTCACACACAACCCCAAGCATTCTTTAATTTCCACAGACAGCGGCTGGGTGAATTTGCTTGCAGCTGTTTTACCAATCTTCCGATAGGTCAGGGCAATCCCAAAGCCAAAGAATAGGAACCCCGCCATCAATAATCCAATCATGTATAAATCTTCCGCATCCTCCACGGACAGAGCCTCCAGGCACAGGACTTGCCAGTTGTTCCATGCGTCCCTCACGTACCCTGCGGCAAAGGTCCCGTCCGGGCAGGTGGGTTCTCCCGGGGCACCCTTCCTTAGTGAGAAAATCTTGTCGATCGCGCTGATTGACCAGTTAATCAATTCCATTTCAGTATTTTCAGGAGTCCAGCAAAGCAGCAGTCAGAGAAGAGAAGAGACGAAACACTAGACAAAACAAAACAGCGCGAGAGCCAGCAGGGAGCAGAGAGAAAAACACGTCTGCACGGATTGAAGGACAGAAAGGAAGGTAGATTATATTTTGTCCCACGTTGCCAGAGGAACTCTCAGACGCTTCCGGTGGTCTGGAGCGCTATCTGGGTTGACTCCACCGTTGCCAGGTGTACTCTGGTCCTGCGTAGAGTGCTACCTGGTGATGGGGCTGACAGCGGGTTTTTAAACCACCAGTAGAGTCTAGCCCAGTTGCTAAGCACTGAGGTGCTCGTCGATTCCTTCTTCTCCTTTTGGCTGTCATGAGACTTTACAGCATATTTCAAAATACAGTAGATTTGAAAAGACTCTTTTATATATATATATATATATATATATATATATATATAAATCCTTCAACTCATTCCCTTAAAGTCTGGTTACATTATCTCATAACATGGACAATGACCTGCTTCTAACCCTCAATTACAGTTGAGAATATAATGAGTATAATAATAGATGAAAATAATGAATAAAAATAAGGTATATAGTGTGGGAAGGGGCCTTTATGAAAATAACAAACAAAACCCCTTCTAACTTCCTGCCTACTCTGCCCAATTTCTAAAAATGTTTTCTATTTTACCCAAAATAAAATACACAGTGGGGCTAACTCCCTTTCTTTTTTCAAAAACATTATTCAAATAGTAAAGTAAAATGAAAATAATAAGGCACCCCTTCCCTTTTCTCCTGGACCCTCTTACAGGAATTCATCCAGGCCCGGACCTATAGGGTACACTCCAGAACTGGCACCAATATCCACTCCTGATTTTGTCACAGATACATTAATCATCTGTTTGGCAGCAGCGTTAGCCAGCATCGATCTAAGAAAGGGTACAACACAACAAAACAAAAATGCCAAGCGCTATTACAATTATTATTCCCACCTTTATCAACCAATCTTTCCATGACCCGATCACTGAGTCAAACCACTCTCCCACTTTCCTTTGGCTGCCTGCATTTTCTGCAACTTCTTGCCTGAGTCCCTTCAACTTCTTCATGGCTCTAGTAAACGCTCCATTCGGGGCTGTATTATTTGGGATGAAAGTACAACAGTCAGCTCCAAACATTACACACACACCTCCTTTTCCGGCCAATAACCAATTTAGTGCTTGCCTATTTTGCCATGTCATTTTGCTTGTATACTTAAGTTGGTGTCCTAACGCATCTAGAGCCTGATCTGTGTAGTTAATAAATCTCTGCTGATTATAATATATGTAATTTATCCATTCTGCATTTTTATTTGGTGTTATCCACACAAATATAGACTCAAAACCAGAAGCTACTTGGTCTCTTGCCTTATATTTATGGGGTATCCCTCTTGGCTGTCCAATTGCATCTAATTTCACATTAGGGTCAGGTTCATAGGCTCTTTTTGTTCTATGCTTCTTATCAGAGGGCCTGTCCAAATCTTGAGAGGTGTTTTCTTCATTTAAATCCCAATCCATTATCCCCACTTCCTGGGCCAATCTTACCCTAACACATAAACCTTTCCATTCTTCGGGTAAAATCGCCCGTAATTTCTTTCCCCCATAGAGCCAGAAATAATCTGCTACTGCTTCACTTTGGCTCTCCATGGGTTCTATTAATGGAAAATACAAGGTCGCCCTATTGCAGTCCTCATGAGTTTGGATCACTTTTATATCACTATTTACGGTCGCCGTTGCATATATTATACTCGAGGACTTGTACACATGTGGATCATTATACATATCTTTATCTAAGTGCCAAATAATGGAACATTTACCTCTAAACTGTCCAACATTCACGTGGCCTTTGGTTTTGTTAAAGCACTCATATCCCAATGACAGATCTATTACATAGTTTTGGGGTGTTTCTGTTTTTCTCGGATCTACCCTAACATCCAACTTTTGGTCAGAAACTTG
This sequence comes from Paracanthobrama guichenoti, assembly GCA_018749465.1. Taxonomy (NCBI): domain Eukaryota; kingdom Metazoa; phylum Chordata; class Actinopteri; order Cypriniformes; family Gobionidae; genus Paracanthobrama; species Paracanthobrama guichenoti. The sequence goes on along the minus strand of CM031967.1, from coordinate 16,249,473 downwards.
ATGACTGTTTGAGCTCCCTGATCCGCTGAGGGTTCTGCCTCCACCCATCTGCTAAATCGATCAATAACTACCAACATATATCGTTTTCCTCTAATTGATTTTATCATGTCCACATAATCTAACACCAAATGTTTGAAAGGTCCTTCAGGGACCGGAATTGAACCTATTGGCGTTGATGTCCCTTTACTAACATTGTTTTGGGCAAAAATTTCACACTCATTTAGAAATTCGTCAATTCGTTGCTGTAGGTATGGTGACCAAAATCCCTGACGTTTAATTTTCCTCATAATTTCCCCCCTTGCGCAATGGTCAACCATGCGCATCTAAAATTAAAAAATAGTAAAAAGTGCTGCTGATGTCATCATATATCTTCATATCTCTTCTCAAGTGTTCTGCTTATGCTTTCTAATTGACTTCTCGATATGGCGTTATTTTTCTGTTCAATTGTCCATACACAACTCTGATGACAAAAGCCACTGAACATAGGCAATGTGGCATTCCCCATGCGACAGTGTCTAAATGTTTGGAATAATACTGCTGGCCAATATCAGGTGCCATGTGGTTGTGTTAAACACCACTGTTGTAAACCCCACATTTTTCAATTTCTAATAGATCAAATGATCTGGTGGGTCTGGACATGTCGCAATTTGAAATTTCTCAAATCTAATTTTCCATTCATCTTCACGTAATCCCTGGTAATGACAGCATATGACATCATGGGTTTGTAATTTTGGGATGTACTATTTTAGATATAGCACTAAAAAATGAACTATTGACCAAGATGGAGTGACCAGCAACATATTTTAATAATCAACATTTTGTTCTTGAACACATTATGTCTGCCTTCTTTCTGTTTTTTTTCTTTTCTTTTATTTCTCTGACTGAGTGCTCAGTATCATACAAGCTTATCAGCTCTGTCTTGAAACCAGATCCCAAAATCTCTCTCTTTATTGGACAGCATCAATTATCTAATTATGCGTTTACCCCTAATTGGTTAATGCAATAGTCCCTTACTGCATGTGCTAAATCCAGACCCAGTTTTAGTTCATTGTTGAGTCAGGCAAACACTTGTTTTTTTTTTTTTGTTGTTGTTTTTTTTTTTTTATGTGTACAGCTGGACTGATGTCTATTGAAAGAAAGCAGATAGAGAGTGTTAGCTTAACAGAATACAGAGAACTGCTGTTGAACCAGTGAATAATCAAAATCCAATTAATATGGCCAATCAATAAAATCTGAAGCGGCCTCTGTAGTGATCATTGGAAAGGTATCACCTGTGCCCACTTAAGAAGGGATGAAGTCCTTCTGCTTGGATCAGCAATCAGTTGAACTGGTTGGGCTGCTGTTTGAGTGTCTCCCTGCTCATTCAATGCATTTGGTCTGATGTCATTCAAGGGCCTGGTGTCATGGTGTGACAGTGGTTTGACTCCGGATGCTGTTGTCCTTTGCTTCCCCTCAGTCTGACTTTTGATCAAGAAACAGAGGATGCAGTTTGCATAATGACAGCATGTTAACTTGGTCATTTCTGCATTGACTTTGTCTTTGTCATATCAGCCCCTCCACCAATGCCTCTTCTTTTCTCTGCAGCCATGTCCTTCACTTGTTGCACAGTCCAGTTGCTTTCCTTTAGTATGTCAAGGCAGCTGCCCCAGAAATCATCTGGTGTCATCTGGAAATTGAACACTCAGAGATCCACATTAATCAGCTGTATTCTCTATAATTTAAGTATCATCTGGTTGATAACAACAGTTTCCCCATGCTATTTTAATAAAGCAAGTTCTTCTTTGCAGAAAAGAGCAAGCATTTTTCTTCCTTGCAGAATGCAGAAAATGGCAGCTTTTCAGTCTGTCTGGGTTGCCTTGTTTTAATGTTTTATCACTCATTATATTGATCACTATACTCTCTCAAACCCTGTTAGGATTAAATCAATGACTCACATTATTGTAAAATGTGTATATTATGTCTGTTAAAAATGTCTGTTTAGCTTGGTCACCCAATCGTGCTCATTCAACACTATGCAGAAATTATTTTAATTAACATAATCCAAAAATCTCAGAATATCTGCAATGGATCAAATTTTAAACTGTCTCCCAGGGATAACGAGATAAAAATGTCAGACATCTTCATATAACAGGTCAATGTATAATAAATAAAATATAATAAAATAAAAATATAATAAAATCATTAAATCAATATCGTATCGCATATCTAATATTGCATGACTTAACAGACGGTATTTCAGGCCGTGTTCTGCGGTCCTGTGCTGATCAGCTCGCCGGGTTGTTTACATCTATCTTCAATGAGTCCCTCGCTACATCTGTGGTCCCCACCTCCTTCAAAAAATCCACCATCATCCCTGTCCCTAAGAACAGTAAACCCTCTTGCCTAAATGATTATCGTCCAGTGGCTCTCACGTCTATAGTCATGAAGGTCTTTGAGAGACTCATTGAAAACACCATTTGCTCCTTCATTCCTGACACTTTGGACCCTCTTCAGTTTGCCTATCGTCCCAATAGATCGACTGAAGATGCCATCTCTCATGTCCTCCACTCCTCCCTCACTCACATCGACAGCAAAAGTGGAAACTATGTAAGGCTGCTGTTTATTGACTATAGCTCAGCCTTTAACACCATAGTTCCCATCAAGCTAACCTCCAAACTTCTGGATCTCGGCCTGAATCCTTCTCTCTGCCACTGGATTGAGGACTTCCTCATTGGCAGGCCTCAGGTGGTGAGAATAGGCCAGTTCACCTCCACCTCCATCACCTGAGTGTGGGAGCTCCACAGGGCTGTGTCCTGAGTCCCCTGCTCTACTCTCTCTACACGCATGACTGTTTGTCCACACACAGCTCCACCTCTATCATCAAATTTGCTGATGATACTGTTGTCCTGGGCCTCATTTCCAACAACAATGAGACGGCATACTTGGACGAGGTGGAGCATCTAACATCATGGTGCCAGGACAACTGTCTCTCTCTGAATGTTGGCAAGACCAAAGAAATGATTGTGGACTTCAGGAAGAGACAGCAACGGACATACTCCCCCCTCATGATCAGAGGGTCACCAGTAGAGAGAGTGAGCAGCTTCAAGTACCTGGGTGTAAACATCTCCGAGGACCTGACCTGGACTGCTCACATTCAGACACAGGTGAAAAAAGCCAGGCAAAGACTGTACCACCTGCCTGCGCCAGCTGAGGAAATTCAGGGTTTCACCAGCTATCCTGAAAACTTTCTATTTAGGGGCGATAGAAAGTGTATTAACTCAGTGCATCACAGTGTGGTATGGGAACAGCACCAGTCATGACTGCAAACGTCTACACCAAACGCTGCAAAGGTAGAGCTACTAAGATCATCAAGGACTCTAATCACCCTGCAAACCCTCATTTCACGCTGCTGCCATCTGCGCTTCCGTAGCCTGATGGCCAAAGAGAGACTCAGGAGGAGCTTCTTCCCCCAGGCCATCAGACTCCTGAACTCAGTCACCTAACATCACGTGACCATCGATACACTGACATTGCACTGCACTTTCTGTTCTCGTTGTTACGGTGTAACAACCTGTTATAAACCTGTTTGCACATGTAGCGAATCTAGCTCAAGGGAAATGGTGCGGGATTTATGCATGCGTTTAATCGTGTTACGATCAAACATACATAAATCGGCACAAAGGGGAATTTGGATATTAACAGTTAATTATAACGGATTATAACAATTATTAATATCTATGGCTTGATTCAGCTTGTAGAATTTTCTTTAATTCTAGAATTGAGTTCAAAGGACGGATAATTGTCCACCAACTATTTCCCTTATAAGAACTCTTGGACAAGACTTCTTTGGCCACAAGAAGTATCTTTTCCTTTAATTTGTAACAGGGTCGGTTCACCGTAAAAGGGACCTATGGATGAACAATTCAGGGGCAATCACATGTGAATATATATATTTTAATAATCAACAAACAATAAACAAAACATACACAGATTAACTGAAAGAGGGAAGGAAAGAGAGAGAGAGAGAGAGAGAGACAAAGAACAGGTGGTATTACCGACAATAACCTATTGAGAATAAGCAAGAAATCAGACCAACTTATTGGTATAAACTCAAAACTCTATAACGACAGTTTAAGGGATACTTGCATATGCTTCTTTCGTGGCTGGTCACGAATTCGTGCGTGTGAGGAATTCCGCGATCTGGTCCGTGTTTTGAATCTTGCAGGGCGGATCCGTTGGAATCCGCGGGAAGTTCAAATTTGGTTCCTTTGCCTGGTAATGTCCTTTTGGAAAATGGCACGCTGGCGATCCGAGAATCCGCGCCGAGGAAGAGTGGGAAGAGAAGTGAGGGGCAAGAAAAGAGAGCAGAGAGAGTAAGAGAGGGTGAGAGTAAGAGAGCGTAAGAGTAAGAGAGAGTAAGAGAGCGTAAGAGAGCCTGCAGGCCTTTTTGAAGGCCATCACGGGGCACGCCTCTTTTGTCGGAACAGCCAATCAGAGCGAAGGAACTAAGAAGCGGGAAATCTCCCTTTGTCTTCGAGTCTCATCTCATTAACATGTTTATGGCCTTTTTAAGTTTGCAGACCTTTGGGTTTTGGCATAAAAGAAAGAGTTTGATGCATCATAGTACCACAAAACGCACAAAGACGGTCTACAAATTGAGAGACAAAGATTTCGAAACCAAGCATGGGGAGTTTAACTTATGAATTAAAGGAAAGGTGAGGATTGACGTTGTTCTTCATTAAGCATTTACTGATTATAAGTTTCTAACCTATCAAACACATCTAAAATAGTTATAACAAAAAGCATGCATACATACAGGGAACACAGCGCATCTAAAATGAAAAATAACTAAGTTAAAAGTCACATAGCACATTTGGGTGTTCTTTGGTATGTGTGAGTGTGTGAGGATAGGGGGCTGTTTTATGAGGGCGTCCTTTGAAATGCAGAGGAGAGAGGGATGAAGGAGGATGGTTTGTGTTCTTTAGAGCCGTTAAACTGTCAGTCCGTAGACTTCACAGGGCCGGTCCTGTTGATTCATTTTGCATAATCAAAGTATTGGTCTGATCGATCATTTATGAGCACCGTCCCATACTCTACACACATTATACTCTTTGTACATTTGTTAACCACACATATGTATAAGTCTACAGTTTACTCACTGCACAGTTTACTCCACTTATTTTATTCCACTTCTTTATTTTTATTTTTTACTTTTTTCTACTTGACTTGATTATTTATAATTCTACAGATATATATATATATATATATATATATCTATATATATATATATATATATATATATATATATATATATATATATATATATATATATATATATATATCTGTAGAATATATCTGTAGAATATCGGACCTGTTTACATTTCACTGCCGGTTGTATATTCTGTATATAACTGTATGTGACAAATAAAACTCTTGAATTTTGAAGAGTGGCGCCTGTTCTTCGGTGATGCTAATGTCTGGAGTGTCTGTATTTGATCAAACTGAGTTGTACCAACTTGATTACATTGTCCAAAATTGAGTTGGACCAACTTAATTGCATTTCGTTGCATGAATTAGTTTTTTTTATGAGTTGGGGCTACACATATTTATGGATGGAAAACCTGCCCTCAGTTAAATTGTCTAATGAATTATTGTTTTCAGTGTTAAGCGACTCGAGTGCTTTGTTTGCGCAAAAAATATTTTTGTTTTACTTACAAAATATTAATCTCCAACATGCATTTACGCACCAACGTCCACGTTCTCGTGTCAACACAACATGCATGCGTGGTGTTGCTCTCGTGAACGTACATTGGAGATTAATATTTTGTAAGTAAAGTGGTAAATGATGTTTTTTTTTTGCGTAAACAAAGCAAAACAAAAGCACTCGAGACGCTTAATAAAATTGAGGCTAAACCACTGGAGTCACATGGATTACTTTTACAATGTCTTTACCATCTTTCTGGGGTTTGAAGTGGCAGTTGTGTTTCCATCAGTGGAGGGACAGAAAGCTCTCAGATTTCAAAATATCTTAATTTGTGTTTCGAAGATGAACGAAAGTCTTACCGGTTTGGAATGACACGAGGGTGAGCAATTAATGACAGAATTTTTATTATCCCTTTAACACTACTTCATACATTAGTAGTGCAACAAAAACTGATTGTATTGTATAGTGGCATTGTTACTTTTATTTTATTGAGCTAGTTTCATTCAATTCTGAACATTTTGTTCACGTTTTGTTGGAATCATAGCACTCGCTGGAGCCAAGACAGATACACGCACAGAGGCAAAACAAGTGGAAAGGACTCAGAGAAGAGGAACAACAGTCAACCCTCACGTGTGTTTGCTCACACTTTGAGTGTGTGTGTATATATTAAGTTGTATTTTGATGGAATATTCTTAGTTTAATAGAAGATGATCTAAAACAACAGAATTTGTGGCATAATGTTGATTATAGCATCTTATTTTTTTGTATCAAAATGCCACAAATTCTGTTGATTGACTTTAATATTTATTGAAAGTTTATATTCTACTCAGAATACATTTTAAAATGGCTTTTATTTTTTTTTTTTTTTGTGATACTATGTATTTTATGATAAGATTTTAACAGTTGAAAGACTGAAAATATTTTAATGTTTTATTTTAATAAATATTTACTTGCAACAACCCTGACTTGGTTTTTATTCATTTGTAAATATAATCAGAAAGTGTTCATCCTAATGCATTTAAATAAGTATATTACAGTTTACTGTTAAAATGATTGTTTTCAGTGTTAAACTATTATAACATCATCTTGGATTTTTCCAGGATTTTATTGGCAACCTTAGTTGCTAGGTAAATACTGTACTTTAGTGAAATTACAAAATATTGCTGTAAAATAAACTAAAATACTACTAAGTTTAATCCAATGTTACTGTAAAAACAACTACAAATTACTGCATTTCACATACAACAATTAACTGTAAATTATATATTGATTATACTGTAATCAGTTTTACAGCAATTAACAACATTTTTACAGGATTTTTTTGCCAGTAAATTCCTGTCAATTCTATGGTACATTTTTTTACAGCGCAGAGACGTTTCCCAGGAGAGAGCAAAACGTTTGTGAGCGAACGCAAAAGCATTTAAATGTATTTTTTCCATAAGGCTGTCCGGTTTCTCGTTCAGCTGGGTTGGTTGGGGGGTATTGTGCCGATGTGGTGAAAAACCAAGTCCCCCCCCCAGGAATCGGGTCTCCGTTAGGACCCCAAGCGATCCCATTGGCTCATTAATTTTAATAGGTATATGTTCATTTAAGTGTTAAATGTCCAAATATTTCAGTTATAAAAAGATTGCAATGATGTTCATTTATTCACTTGTTTTAGTTCAATATAATGGGAATTCTAGTTTTCTGTCTGATAACCTATTAACCTTTGATACTTTTCTCAATAGAACTGGTGTTCGTTGTATGTAACCTTGAACAAAGTTCTCGGAAAGGTGGGACAGCTGCAAACACCATCTAAGGAGTTTGTTATTGTGTTATTAAAGTTGAAGCCCTCACCCACTGAAATGAGACTATAAAAGAACGAGTGTGAGGCTTCCACTTTGCCTTTCCTGACTGCAGACAACCTGTATGTCTGAATTGACCTTCTTGCAAGAATAAAAGTTAAGATACTTAGCTTGTGTTTTTCAATTCCAGCTTCACCATGATAATTATTAGTTTCTTTTTCCATGACACAAGTGAAATAAATGTTCAATTTGTTATGTTATGCACTTGCTATACATATTTTTAATTAATATTGTTTGTATCGTTTTGGATATTGATATTGCTATTTATCTTTTCAAAAATTGCTTGCTTTCTTAAATATAAAAGTGCTTGAATGCTATATGAGTGGGAAGTGGGTAACACAACTGTATTTGATTCGTTTATGGTGTGAAGTTGTGAAAAGTAAGCTCATGAACCTAATGCTTGTAACCAAAAACTAAGGTCAATGAAAGAGCACACAGGAGTGAAGAGAAAGTGTTAAAACCTCAAGCTGAGTTATCAGTAATGAAGGCTCCAGAGTAGACAGGAGAAGCACTAGAAGAAGACAACAGCGTATAGGAGGTGATGAATGAAAAGGAACTGGAATTCCCAAAAAGAAGTATAAAAAGACTGCCTGCATTAAGCGTGAAGGACACCTGACACTCCATCGAGGGACCAATATCTCCAATATTGCTGGTTAGAGTTTGACTACAGAACTTTTTAGTTTTATTTTACATGAACTGCTTTATATTGTAACAGTTTCAAAATTCACATTTACTGTGTAGCTGAAATTTAATAAACACATAAAACCAAAAGGAACTGTGGCCAGCAAGAATTTAATGTAAATTCATCCAAAGAAAGTCATTGACCTAAAATGGGCCTTAAATTAGAATTTAGATTTAATTTTGGACTTTGATAAATGCAGATTGCTTTAAGATGCGTTATTCATGTTAAGTGAACTGCATCAATACAAATTCATGAAAATTGAGGAAAGAACAAATATACAAAAAAACATCTTAAACTGAAATTATACATGCAAAATGGTTGTCGTCTAAATATATAAAAAAAGAGCAAAGCACTCATTCCACTAAATTGCAGGAAGATTCACATTTGTTCTATTTTATTGCTTTAATAGAAGGTTGAGTTATTCTTGAAAACCCTCTGGACCCTTTAAAACTCCAAATGTGTGATATAAAACAAACAAAAATAACACCCAACAGACTAGTCACTTAAAATCATAATGTGTGTGCACAGATACACACGGAGCACACATGAAAACACATGAAAACACATGAAAATCTAAACATAGAAGTCCAGCTCTGTGACCTGTGAGAGCACAAGAAGAGGGTCTGCTGAAGAACTCCCACACAGACCCCACCGTTCAGGACCTTCACTTGTATGTGGAAGTGTGGAGGTTTGATTTGTGAAGATTACGTGTTGATTTCTGCATGTGACATTGCAGCACATCTTCAGGAGAACTGGAGCTGTTGCACGCCTGGGATCTGCAACAGAAGAATCGCAAATAAAAGCGTCACTCAAAATGCTTGAAAAGTGTGCCATCTTTATTTGAAATAAATGACACGTGGTTTGATGGAGGCAATAGATGGAAGATCATGTCTGATGTTTTTGGACACAAAGAACATGCCAGCATTCTCACCTGCTGATAGGAGGTGGTGTACACCATCACATTTTGTTGCTGTCCATCGGCTGTTATGATCCCTGCAGGTAGTGGGTTTGCTGAGAAAGAAAAATATTTCATTGTGTTAGATTGGCTAATGATGGTTGTGTTGCATAAATCTAAATGTTCTCTCTCGCTCTCTCTCTATAAGAGGTGGGAGAAAAACAAAACCTGCATGAATAACCAAACAGTTGATGGGCCTCATTGACTTCCATAGTATTTTATTCACCATACTATGGAAGTCAATGGGGTCCATCAACTATTTGGTTACTGACATTCTTCAAAATATCTTCTTTTGTGTTCAGCCGAACAAAGAAATTTATACAGGTTTGGAGCAACTTGAGAGTGAGTAAATGACAGAATTTTCATTTGAAGTCCCTTTATCCCTTTAAAGTCGATATAAATACAAACACGCAGTGTACATATACTTCATAACAAAACATACAGCTGTGTGCATAACATTTTAGCTACGTTTGACTGTATAGACAGTGTTTTCTTCTATGTATCTGTAGACCTCATTCACAGCAGCACCACCTTTGATTTTAATGGAAATGAAAGCGAGGCTGTGAGGCATAAACAGTCATCTCTTCAGTGGGTTGTAACTGTTATTTAACGAAACTGCAAAAATATCTTTCAGAGAAATTTCAGTAGACAAAAAACTTCAGACAACATGAATTGTGGAAAATTATAAGTGATCTAAGAACACAAATTACAGCTTAAAAATACAGCTTTTGAAAATAGTCCCTCACAGCCTCTTTTTCATACCTGTTCTGAATAAGGTCTATTCTGCATTATTAGAGCTGGTTTGACCTAGAGCAGAGTAGACCAATCACAACAGACTGGGTCATCTGACCAATCAGAGCAGAGTAGACCAATCACAACAGCCTGGGTCATCTGACCAATCAGAGCAGAGTAGACCAATCACAACAGACTGGGTCATCTGACCAATCAGAGCAGAGTAGACCAATCACAACAGACTGAGCTGTCTGACCAATCAGAGCAGAGTAGACCAATCACAGCTGACTAGGCCATCTGACCAATCAGGGCAGAGCAGACCAATCACAGCTGACTAGGCCATCTGACCAATCAGGGCAGAGCAGACCAATCACAGCTGACTAGGCCATCTGACCAATCAGGGCAGAGCAGACCAATCACAGCTGACTAGGCCATCTGACCAATCAGGGCAGAGCAGACCAATCACAGCTGACTAGGCCATCTGACCAATCAGGGCAGAGCAGACCAATCACAGCTGACTAGGCCATCTGACCAATCAGGGCAGAGTAGACCAATCACAACAGACTGGGTCATCTGACCAATCAGGGAAGAGTAAACCAATCACAACAGACTGGGCCATCTGACCAATCAGGGCAGAGCAGACCAATCACAGCTGACTAGGCCATCTGACCAATCAGGGCAGAGTAGACCAATCACAACAGACTGGGTCATCTGACCAATCAGGGAAGAGTAAACCAATCACAACAGACTGGGCCATCTGACCAATCACAACAGACTGGGTCATCTGACCAATCAGGGCAGAGTAGGGTCTTAGAAAGGAGAGGTTTAGAGAGACCGAATCTTCAAACTAATTGTTTTCACGCTCTTTGAAAAAAGAGGTGATTCTGCAATGTATATTGTGAGACAATTAAAGTGTTTTTTTGATCTTGGATGCATGAAGGGGACCTTCAAAATAAAATTAGGAACCTTTAAAATAACATAATAGGGCACTTTAAATAAAATTAGAAATGTTACTTTTGCAACTAAATGAAATGAAATAAAACAAGTTCATGTTGAAAACTGAAAAAAATATGAAGCTACATAAAAGTCAGAAGAGACAAAATACTACTACTTAAATAACTAACACAAACTAAATTAAAACCAGGAAATATAAAAATATAACTCAAAATATGAATAAATACTACAATAGCCTAAATAAAATGAATAAATTCAGGTTTGGCTGTATGTAGAAAGCCAAACCACCAGTAACGTAGCCATCTGTTCTCAAGTTCATAAGTTACTTACTGAAAGACTCATCGGTCAGCTCCTCTCCCATGCCTTCGGTTACAGTTACAGTGCTTATGCCTTTCTCTCCTTTCATGGCCTGAGGACACACAGACACCACGTAACATCAATCTGAACCAATCAAAAGGAGGACACCTGTGCAAAGTGTTTCCAAAAAGCCTTTATTTCAATTATGTATGATGACGGCATTAAAAATATTAATGCTACCTCTCTGAACTTCTGCAGGTAGAGCTTCAGAGGCTCCACATACATGTCGAAACCCAGCGTGGACATTGCGAAGAGGATGTCTTCGCCGTTTATCGTCTTGCGTTTCTCCTGATGGCACCTCTCGCTGGCTTCTGAAGTGATGAAACTGATAAACTCGCTCACACACTCCTGCACACACTCCTTGGCGTCCTTTGCTATCTGAGGGGACGGAAGGAAAATACAAAGAAATATTTTTGAATAACAGGCATTTGACCCAAAAGTGTCACTTTCACCACTGTTTTCAGCACAACAGAAGGCATTAAACAAAACTGCCAGGAAAATAAATTACTTTTCCTGTTTGAGGTACTGCATTCTTCATGATTCGGGCAACGTTGGCGATTGGGAGATAGATGTCTTGCTCCCGTAGGTTATCTCTGCTTCCATTGCCATCCTCGTGGTCGAGTCCCTCATCACCTTCATCTTTAAAAAATAATAATTAAATGCATTATATAAATAAGAAATAAATAGTTTGGAAATTTAAATATGACCTAATTTTCATTTAAATATTTTCATTTATGTATACATAATTTTTATATTAATTTAATTCACATTTAAATTAATCCAAATGATTTGTTTAATCATTTAAATATTATTAAATTATATAAAATATATCATAATTTATTAATAAGTAATATCAAATATCTAAATGCTAAACAAATCACTTTATATGACGTTTTGGCGTTATTTACCATCCTGAGCTTGGAGAACAAAGTGACTGCCAGCCATATATTCTCCGGTTATGCCAAGTTGAGAGGCATCTGTGGTTGAACTGTCTCCGTCCATCTGAAACATAAATTACATTTTATTACAGGTGTTTAATTCTCAAACTGTTCCCGTCTCAAAACCAAGTGAGCTGCCTACCTAGACAGCACTTGTGGCCATTACAGTGCACTACTAGATGTATGTGGGCATCTAAGGTTGAGACAGCCATCTTGGCATAACATATGTACAATTAATATGATTTTAACCTGTATTTTATTCAGTAATAAACGTTCATTCAGAACCATCAGCTCAATGGATCACTTTATTTCACACAAACATATATTTTTCATTTAACGAACAAAACAAACTCATTTGATAGATGAAACCTATCTACACACACCTAAGATAATCACAATATTATGTCATAGAAATTACTTTTTGGTTGTTGTTTACCCTAAACTGGCTGCCTTCAATATATAATTGATAATAAGATTCTTCTGTGTGTCATATATAATATATATTACACAGATATTTTGATACCAAACCGCACTGGTGTATTGTATTGGCTAAACAACCGGTGATAGCAATGAACATGTAAGGTTAAACCACATTTCCCCGCTGAAATATTCAGACAAATTGCTCGAATTAATCGATGGACGCATTAAACAGCAGAAGAGGGCAGATAACAAGGACGACGAGCCAAAGCACCCGCAGATCCGTCAAAATTGGTCGTAGTAAACAAAGGGGCCGCGGCGCGCACCGTGGCGAGCTTTTTACAATTATTCCCACAACCGCGAGCTGCTTTTCATATCGCGCGCTTAATTTCTCAATCTCCCCGCCAACTAATAATAAAACACTCGCGCGCGGAGATTTCCATTCGATGTAACAAAATATGGGTTAGCAATCATTGGCCGGAGCCGCACACTAACCTGCGATGAAGCCCTGGTTGGTTCTCGTCTCAGTTCGGCCGTTTGGTTGGACAGAAAATGGCTGCGGGAGAGCCAGTCCCTGCGCAGGGCTGAACAGTCCTCGAGGAGGAGCTTCACTCGGACACCAGGTGGCGCTATAGTCCAGTTTAAAAATAAAACGAAATTGCGCCTCCCATTGGTACACTTCACTAAAATTGCCTTGAGAAGATCACCCTTACAAAAAATAACCATGGTTTTATTGTAGTAACAGTGTAGTAACCATGGTTTTTTTTCTAATTGATTACCATTTATATAACCACAGTTTTACCACAAATACCATGGTTAAACTATGGTTAGAGTAGCAAAACTTGCATACTATGTACAGGCGAGCAGATGAGCCAAGAATATGAACGCAATGTGTTTTCTTTATAATGGGTTTCGATGGGAAAACACCTAACGAGAAACCTTGTGTTGCATTAGTACTGTGTCCATCTGCTTTCCTGTACAAAGTATGCAACATCAATAAGGTGTCTGTTGAATTTGGTATTTTAATATCACGGTTGTACTGCATTAATACTGACTACAAACCTGGTAAAAATGACTGACGGACAATTATGGAGGAACTTGTTTTGCCCTCCAGGTGGGCGTTCCTATAAGTGTGTGACGACACGAGAAAACTATGATTTCCCATAACAGATATCAACGGTTTCCGTTTTTGTTATATCAAGGACACTTTTCTGTCTTCATGGTTTATTTGTGCAGTGTGTGTGTGTGTGTGTGTGTGTGTACAGAAGTGTACTTTTCCAAGAATGAGTCTTTCAGTCTCAAACAATCCATCATAAAAACATGATATTTTAAAACTATATGAAGTAAAAAAAGTTTCACCATCCTAATGCATTATTTGAAACAAAACAAAATTGTCAAACAAGTGTCAGTGAAGAGCTTGAGATGTGAGAAGTGTGGGAAAAGACATTTATCACAAATATTTTTTATTGTATTTACTATTTATTTATTAACTAGTAGTCCATTTTTTTACTTGTTTTTGATTTTGACAAAGTGGGTTAATTTTGATTTGACACTAATTTATGAACTATTAAAAGTTATTAACTAAACTTATTAACTTTATTTAATAACTAAATAAATATGATTATTTTAATGAGTTGCTTTGAATAAAGTACAATAATATAAAACTGTTATTTTAATGTTGTTTGTATAGGCTAATCATAATCATGCTTATATTTTTATTTAATAAAATGTTTCAGTATAAAGAACTTATATTCAGTTGCCTGGATCAACATTATTCAGAAATTAAAATTCAGAAATTAAGCAGTATTCTCAGAAAAATTAAAACAATTTCTAATGTTGTCCTTTTATAATATCATGCATATAAAGACACATTATTAGTAAAAAGGATTCTATTGAACTTTGAATATTAAATATTGTTAAATAACTATAAATGTCATGTGCGTGGTAAACCAGGATAACTTAAATGATTTCTATACAAATCATTTATACAAATTTTCTACAGTAATTTTCTTCCTTTCATCAATCTACTTTAGCATTGATACATTAGTCAATTGATGCTTTTATTTCTTTCACAGCAAAATATAATAAAATAATAAACTAGCAACACTGATACATTATTGTTTTAATCCATCCTGAACATTAATAAATAGAAAAATAAAATCCACATGCATTAGTAAATTGTATAGGCTGCCCAACACAAATATTGGGACATCAAGACCATTTCATTAATGGCCTGCCACATCTCAATGTCACCAAATACACATTTCTGAACCATAAAACATACATTTATTAGAACCATACTGAAAATTCTGCTCTTAATACCGAGTGCAAATCAGTCATATGTTCAACATAATAACATATGGAAATAGACAACAGTTCTTTATTCAACGAAGATGGTCACGTGACTGTTGTCACATGAGGCAGCATGTGTGATTCATTGAACTGCATGTATGGAGAGACTGAAATTTAAAATATTGGAGTAAAGTCCATCACTAATGTTTAACTGCAGAGAAATGCCAAAATCACATCAGATCTAACCTGTTTAATGAAATATGACAATGTCATTTCAACATTTATGTCACCAGTGATATTAAAAGAAAAGACAGTGCCAGAAAGGCAGTGCCCAACAAATCCGCCAGAGCCGTCAGATACGGGATGGAGAAGCTATCAGGGTCCCTGGTGCATTTCCACAAACAGTGAACCATCACATCCGCGGTGCCCAGGAGGAGAAACACCTGAACGGAAGAAGATTCAGCTTAATTACCACTCCTCTCCTCAACAAGACTAACATCTAACATCACTTGCCTGTGTGAAAGCTGCTACCAAATAGAAGGAAATAAAGACAGCGGTGGGCGGAGCCGGGCTGCCTTGTATTAGGTAAATGGTGTAGATGAAGACCAGGTGACCTGGGATGGCCAACATGAGGAGCACCTGTGCTGATCTTCCATTCGGCCCTGCCAGAAACAATGCAAAAGTGATTTTTGTCTTTGCTCTGAAATCTTAAACTGATTGGCCCTGATATACTTCAAGCTAAATCGAAGTATGAACTAGTGTGACATCATTTCAAATAAAATCAGACTTAAGATGGAGAGTTGCTTTATTGTAGAAATTGAAGATTCTAATTGATGGTAATTCTAATTGAAAGCGACTGACACCGTTTAAAAAAGTTAAAGTGACATGTAAAGGCCAAGTATGGTAACACATACTTGGAATATGTCCTCTGGGTCCTGTCCAAACGCCACTGGCCACAAGCTCCCCTTTCATGGGGCTATCACTATAGCTGTGGGTGGCATCTTCTGGCAAGACGAGGGAATTCATTCAGCGCGCGACTCTCACAGTGCATTGTAGGTGTTCTCTAGCCGTTCAGCGTACATTAGTTGTAGCCTACACTCGTTATTGCGGTGCATTGTGGGATCGAATGATCGCTCCAAACAGTGTGGTCGGCATCAGGATGTTCGCTAACAGTATATCATTGCAAAGGTACATCCCAAAGTCG
Organism: Paracanthobrama guichenoti; assembly: GCA_018749465.1. Taxonomy (NCBI): domain Eukaryota; kingdom Metazoa; phylum Chordata; class Actinopteri; order Cypriniformes; family Gobionidae; genus Paracanthobrama; species Paracanthobrama guichenoti. The sequence continues at coordinate 16,233,415 of CM031967.1, read as the reverse complement.
ATTAACCCCAACGTAAAGAATAAAAAAGAACTTTGTATAGCATATCAGGGCCTTTACCTGTGGCGCAAAAGCTGCGGCAGGGGCAGTAACATCCTTTAGTGTCGTGTGGAAGTTCGCCCAGTGGACACTTAAAATGGAGATACGTGGCTATACGACTAGCCTGGATGGAAACCAGATTCCCACCAACACCTTAAGGAAAGGTTGATATTGGAAATTTAAAACAGTCACAGTTGATCAGAACGCAACAAGTGAGTTTTGTTTGACCCACCATTTATAACAGGAGTGTAGAGAACAACTCCCTCCAGCATTGGATCTGCGATGGTTCGGTCCAGAATCAGTCCTCCAAGACTGGAGATATGAAATAAAAACCAACACAAGCTGGTTGTACCAATGGTTGCATCATCGCAAAAAGGTCCAGGCTAGACTTATACAGTGGTGGTCAGAATTATTGGCACCCCATGTAAATATAATCAAAGATGGCTGTAAAAAAATAATATCTGCATTGTTTATCCGTTTGATCTATCATTAAAAAAATGTGCAAAAACTTAACTATTCATTGAAGTAAAAGAATGGAAAGTAGGGGGTGAATCACATTATGAAATAAATGCTTTTCTCCAAAACACGTTGGCCATAATTATTGGCACCCTTTCATGCAACCTCCTTTTGCCAAGATAACAGACCAAGAGTCTTCTCCTATAATGCCTGATGAGTTTGGAGAACACCTGATAAGAGATCAGAGACCATTCCTCCATACAGAATCTCTCCAGATCCTTCAGATTCCCAGATCCATGTTGGTGCTTCTTCTCTTCAGTTCATCACTCATTTTCTATAGGGTTCAGGTCAGGGAACTGGGACGGTCATGGCAGAAGCTTCCTTTGTGTGCTCAGTGACATTTTTGTGTTGATTTTGATGTTTGTTTTGGATCATTGCCCTGATGGAAGATCCAACCACGGCCCATTATAAGATTTCTAGCAGAGGCGGTCAGGGTTTGATTTTTTTTTTATCTGTTGGTATTTGCTAGAATCCATGATGCCATGTAACTGAACAAGATGTCTAGGACCTCCACCAAAAAAAATAGGCCCACAACATTAAAGATCCAGCAGTATATTTAACCGTGGGCATGGGGTACTTTTTATCCCTGTTTGCACCAAACACATCTGGTGGCTTTGCTGCCAAAAAGCACAGAACCAGGTCCCTTTTGAAGTTCCAGTCGTGTCTGACAACTGAATATGCTGGAGTTTGTTTCTGGATGAGCGAGGAGGATTTTTCTTGAAACCCTCCCGAACAACATGTGGTGATGAAGGGGATGTTTTATTTTTATTTTTTAGTCTTTCTGACCCCAAGACTCAACTAATCTCTGTAATTCTCCGTCTGTGACCCTTGGAGAGTCTTTGTCCACTCAAACTCTCCTCCTCGCCGTGCATTAGGACGATATAGACACACGTCCTCTTCCAGGCAGATTCCTAACATCTTTAGTTGACTGGAACTTTTATTATTGCCCAGATGGTGGAAATGGGAATTTTCAATGCTTTAGCTATTTTCCTACAGCCACTTTCTATTTTGTGAAGCTCAACAATCTTTTGCTGCACATCAGAACTATATTCTTTGGTTGTGATGAATGATTAAGGGAATTTGACCTTTGTGTTTCCTCATACTCCTGTGAAACAAGAAGTCATAGCTGGACAATTTCAAGTTCCTAGTCACCCTGGTGTGCTAAAAAATATATATATTAATGGGATTATACTTCAGAGATATTTTGCTCATAAAAAATTCTAGGGGTGCCAATAATTATGGCCAACGTGTTTTGGAGAAAAGCATTTATTTCATAATGTGATTTACCCCCACTTTCCATTCTTTTACTTTAATGAAAGGTTAGATTTTTGCAAATTTTTTTAATGATAGATCAAAAGGATAAACAATGCAGATTTTGCCATCTTTGATCATATTTACCAGGGGTGCCAATAATTCTGACCACCGTACTTTTACCTGCTGATCACCATTGCGGTTATTATTGGCTCCCAGCTGGAAAACAGCAGTTTTTGGCTTTCAGGGTGCCGAAATGACAGAATGATCCATGCCGGCGTCAAGCACAGGAAAACAATACAGACCAGATAGGTAATATAAGGGTAAGGTTCTACAAACAGAAAATATAAAATAAAGAGTTACAAAATAAAATGGTGGTAAAGTGAGTGAAAACAGCCCACACCTCTCATGTGGAAAAGAAAACTAGTCTTTGTCCAGTGAACTGGTCTTTCATTCTCACCTATGCAGTAAAAAAAGCCTTGACTGATGAAGGCGAGCAGTCCAAGTGTGATGAGGTCACCAAAACTGGCAGCGATGGGCGTGGCTATGTTGTCAGGGTTGACGCCCACCTTCTTGGAACCAAAAACCACACCAATCATTAAAATCCCTAGAAAAAAAATGTAATATATCAATTACCAAATCCATTCAGAATTTATACATGCAGTATAAAATGTAAAAATGTATTCTTATGTAGTCTGGGGTCAGTACAATTTTATTTATTTTTCAAAGACATTTATTCAGCAAGGATGTATTGAATTGATCAAAAGTGACTGTAAAGACATTTATATTGAATAGATTCCTGAAAAAAAATGCATCAGAGGTTCGACAAAAATTTGAAGCAGCACAACTGTTTTCAACATTATAATAATGTTGAATTATAATAATAATAATAATAATAATAATAATAATAATAATGATAAATGTTTCTTGAGCATTAAATCATCATATTAGAATGATTTCTGAAGGATCATGTGACACTGAAGGCTGGAGAAATGATGCTGAAAATACAGCTTTGCCATTACAGGAACGTCCAAATCTCGCTATTGTGATGATTGAGCCATTGCTATGCAGTTGCTAAGGTGTTCTAAGTGGTTGTCAAGGTGTTGCTATGGTGTTCTGGCTGGTTACTTACCGGCATGAATTAAAAAAGCCCTTCCAAGTCTCTATATTCTGGTATCTATATATGGCTCAGGTCCTTCAATGCAAGTCAATGTATTTTTCCCCACACTTTTTATCATCTGCCATGTGAAAATTCTATGCTTGATTGATTAGAAAAGTAACAACCTTTCCTCAAAATCCACATTAAATTGTATGAAAAAAAAAAATACTATGGAAGTCAATGGGGTCCATCAACTGTTTGGTTACCGACATTCTTCAAAATATCTTCTTTGGTGTTCAGCCGAACAAAGAAATTTATACAAATTTGGAACAACTTGAGGGTGAGCAAATGACAGAATTTTTGGGTGAACTATTCCTTTAATTCAAACGAAACAAGTACACTATTTAAAGGGATAGTTCACCCAAAAATGTAAATTAGCCCATGATTTACTCACCCTCAAGCCATCCTAGGTGTATATGACTTTCTTCTAAGTCAACATTTTACAGGTGAAAAAGTCCATTGGTCACTTTCAAACCAAGCAGCTTTCTGTTGGTCAGTGTGGCGATTCTGTGTGACCAACTTGAACTCATTGCAAAATCTGTGCGAGGGAATCTTTCGCCCTTACGTGAAATTTCCAATTCCTACTGAAAAGACACGAAAATTCCCTGGACGACAGTAAATGTGACCGCACCTTAAGAGTGTGGGGGTTAATAATGTTCAGTGCTTAACCTTGTCTGTCATCACTAAGGAATTGCTTTCATTAATCATATGCTGACAGTTTTATCAATGTATGCTAAATGCTGATAATGTGAGCTATGTGGCCCGAGGATATTGGGTCTATATTCGGGACCTGTATGGAAAATGGGTTTGCATGGCCAAGATCACAAGCCATGAACCACTCAAGTGAGAATAACCTCATGATTAGCACCCACAAAGATGATGTCCTTCTTATTTGATGCCCATGAAGCATTTAACGATTATAAATGGTCTATTTTAGGAAGATAAACATTGGTCAGAAATTTGGGTGCAAACCCTGCAGCAGGGATGCTGTGAATGCCGTCACCATGCTGCAACAGCAGAGCAGAGCTACATGGTTCACGATGAGCTCCTCTTCCAGCATCCATCCAAGAGTCGATGCTACAAGAGCAGCCAGGAAGCCCAGAACTGTAGCTTGTACCTAAAGAGACAAATTACGTTTAATGAAGAACAGAATTTCACCAAACAAGTATCAAATGAGCTGCATTTACCTGTTTGAGGGCAAGATTTCCAATGATCAGGTTCCTCATCTCGCTTGAAGAGTTAATTCTGCCAACATTCACCTGCAATATTGATATTGAAGAGTTGAATGACTGTTTATTTATTTTCTTTAAGCAATATAAAGCATTACATAAAGCATAAGTTTTGTTTTGTTCAAACCGCAAAGAGACATTCAAGAATAACCCTGAGGGCTGTTTTCTTCACAGCAGGATGTGAAGTTCCTCACCATGACAAGAAGCATGTGATGAAGGGGAAGAACACAACAAAGATACAATGCAGCAGAAGACCTCAACAAGGAGGAGGAAGTAGATAATATGTAAAGGAACAGTGGACAGATCAGGGTTCCCACTTCCTACACATTTCAATCAATGAATTTCCATGACTTTTCCAGTTGTTTGAGAATGCAATGGAAAGGTTCTATGGATGTTAAAAGTTCTTCATGGAACCATATAGATGCCAATAAGGAATCTTAATTTTGTGGACATTTTCACATTGTGGATTACAGATGCAAATACACATTTAATACATTTTAAATAATAATAAGAACATTAGTTTTTACATTAGTAGAGATTATTAGTACTAGTGCCCCACCAGGCTTCTTAACTAGGTTAACCAAGAATTCACTGATCAGCTTAATCAGAAAGACCATTCTAGTTGAATATTTTTAGGTATGCACCAAATTTAAAATGATGGCTGATCTGATAAGTCACATTTAAGAGAAATGGCTGATATTACAATTCTATACTACTTTGCCTAAATAAAACAACAACTTACAAATAGAACACAAAAACTCAAATTAATAGCTTTAAATGTTGTTAATATTTAAAGTGAATTTAATCATTACAACATTATAAAGTAAAAAATGTGTGCTGTCAAATTGATTAATCGCATCTAACATTAAAGTTTTTATTTACATAATTTGTATGTATATATATATTATTATATTTATGTAATATGTGTGTGTGTGTATATATATATATATATATATATATATATACACACACACACACACACACACACACACACACACACACACACACATATATATATATATATATACACACACACGTATATTTTATGTTAGATGCGATTAATCACGATTATTTGATTTGACAGCACTAAAGAATGGATATTCCATTTGAGATTTTCTAAAAATTACATTTAACAGTGTAATTAAATTATTAGCGTTTTTAAAGATTAACTTTAAGTGAGCATTAAATGACAGCAAAGGTAATCTAAATACACAAATTGAGAAATTGAGCAAATAGAATTGAATTTCCAATATCAGCCACTACTGCTAAATAAATAAAAAATACTTCAATAATTGCCTATAGCCAATATGGTACTAATATACTGTGCATCCCTAAATCTTTTTCTGGGGAAAAGTATGGCTTTTAGACTGGCACAAAACCAGCATAAACCAGCCTGAAAATCAATGCTGGCCCAGTGTTGTTTAATAGGTATATAGATAACATAGTAATCTTACAGCGGTGGAGAGTCTTGATGCCAGTGTCATCTCCAGGTTCCCCTTTAGGCCCAGTAGAGGTGGGACAAGGATGAAGATCTCGGTCACGTTACTGAAAACGTCCCAGTGCTAATTTGTAAACAAAAGACAACTATTTATAGTAAAAAATCCTATACATCCACCCCGAGATCATTTTGCACACTCACCTGCACTAGGTCCAGCAACATCCCCGCCAGCACCGTTCCAAAACCTGCCAGGAGGAATGGAACCAAAATCTGTATCACCATGGCCCGGAACGACTCACTTGGCATCTCCTGGCAATGAATATTCTGAGACTCATCCTGGGATATGGTCCTGGAAGCCGATGCATTGGGAAGCAGGGGATCGGACTCTGAAAACTCCTTACTGCAGGTACGAGTGAAGCTTGATGTTACGTCAGGTCTTCTGGTCTCTGGTATAAATTGATGCCCATTTTCTCTGGATGGCAGGTGAGCTGAGGTCAGCTGACATTCCTTCTGGTTTGCTTCAGTGGTGGATCCCATTACACAACCTTTCCAAAAAGAACTGAGGTGTTCAAGTCAAAGTAACAAGAGTTGTTTGCTTGTAGTGAATTATGTAAAGATATTTGATATAGTGAAGCGTGCAAATTTTGGATCAAACTAGTGTAGATGATGACATCTTAGCTAAAAAAACATTGAAACATTTTAACATGAAACAAATTAAGAAAGGAAATCAAAAATTGTATTTGTAATAATACTGAAACTTTAATCTACAATTATTTACATATAGTCAGCTTTCAATATTGTACAGTTTCATTTGTGTGAACTAAAACTGTAGATCAAGTTTGAACTGTAAAGCTTAAAATTCAAAGTTAAAGGTTTTTATTTGACCAAAAATAAACAACAAAATGTATTTTTCTACAAACTCACCAATTTGAGATGCAAAATCAATTCTGTGGCTATGACATGATTATATATATATATATATATATATATATATATATATATATATATATATATATATATATATATATATATATATATATACATACAATTATTTCAAATTTAAAAGAGATATATTTAGCTTTTGTGAAGTCAAACGTTTGAGAGCAAATGTCACTAAAGTTTAAATTTAGAAAAGCAAAGACCAGTGCATTTCTCATCTACATTTACAGACAATTATTATTTAGCACATGTGATTATTTTGATCTGACATACTAATATATAAGCAGAACATTTAAATGCTTAATATTTAATAAGATGTATTCAGGTAAACACTACTGAACCGAAAGTCTTATTTTTGGCAATAAACTTGGAACTTCAGTTTAATGTTTACAAAAATGTACCTTACCTTAAAGCAGCAAAGCCCTAAAACCAACAAGTTGTGCATGTGGTGGTTGTCGAGCATATTTTTTTAAAAACTTTTTCTCTCATGCAGCCTTACATACACATTATTAGCAGACTGACTGTGTGACAGTGAAGTCAATCGGGTTTGTGAAATCAGTCTGTATGTGCTGAGCTCATACTGACAATTAACTCATTTGGCACATATTTCTCATTACAAAACCGAGGACAGACTAAAACTCTATGAATGTGGCCTTCAGGCGTTTGCGGTTCAACGGTCTGGTAAATAATAATGCATTCATCTGTACAATTACAAGGAGAAAGTTGTTCCATCATTTGTGTTGTCGCTGTGCTTTATGGCGCCGCCCGCAGGACAGCAAGAGAACTGCAAGTCAAAAGGCATTCTTGTTCTTGATACGTAAAGCCATTGTATTTATTTTTAAATTGATCCGAGATTATACATTTTCACAAATATAATATTTAAATTGTTCGTCTTCTCTTTTCTTTGTTTTTTATCGAAATTACGATTTTTTTTATTATCGTTCTCCCCCAAAAATACTATCCTCAGAGCATCACGCAAATGTTCATATATATTAAAATATATATTACAATATTAAAATATATGCATAATAATATAGTTAATATAATATAGAATATAGTTATTTATTGTGTCAATGTAACAATACAAAACGGCCGACATCCGGCTATTTTTCTATGTGCTTTTATTATGAATTTCCTCCAGAAGCGCAGACCGGAAATTTGCGTCACCGTGCTAATCATGTGACTCCCAGCTCAGCCCCTCCCCTCTCTGACACTGTGCAGTAAACCCCCAAACAGACTGACCTAATGGCAGCTGTCTGAAAACACCAGTCTGTGTCGTGTCTTTCAGGATGGCTGTGGATTCATTATCTCCTGATTGGGAGTTTGACCGCTTTGATGATGGATCACAAAGTAAGTAACTGGTCTGATCGGGATGACATTGGGAATGTGTATAAAGCTGTAAAAGCTGTATATACTAGAGCCTGCAGCTAGCTGAATAATGTTAGCCAGCTGTCAGATGACCAAGGAAAGTGGCCAACTTCAAACACTGATTAGATTAATGTGTGTGGGCTTTATTGATTACACACCAATTTTTTGATAGATTTTGATTTCACTTTCATTTGGAAGTGGCTCTACATCTTTGTATATGAGGATTGGATTTCTTTTAATGCAAAAATAGGTAATTAATTTAATTAGCCAGTGAATTCAGTGCTCAGAATATTATTTTATTATTTATTCTTATTCTTCTTCTTATTATTAATAAAATTTACGTTAGAGTGACATGCCTGAAGTCTGAATATCATACATGCTCCCCTATTGTTTTGGTTTATAATAGGGGAGATTAAACTTTAAAGACCTAAAGACCCCCATCCAGATTAATAAAATAGCTATTATTTTTATTTTGTTTGAAACACACACACACACACACACACACACACACACACACACACACACACACACACACACACACAACCAGTCAAAAGTTTGGACACACTTTCACATTCTCTTTGATGGGAAAGTGTGTCCAAAACTATTGACTGGTTTGAAAAAATAAAATAATATATATAAGGGATTATTGGGATTAATAGCATCCAAATATACCACACATATATTACACATAATATATGTGTGTACTGTTATTATGTATATATGTAACACACATTCATGTATATATTTAAGAAATATTTGCATGTACATACTGTATATATATTTATATAATTTATATTATATATACATATAAATATTTTATATATAAATATAACACATTTGTTTTACATATGCATGCATGTGTGTGTATTTATATATACATAATTATACACAGCACACAGACATATAGTATGTAAACATGAAGGTTTTTTTTTTTGGATGTGATTAATTGATTTGACAGCACTAATATAATTAAAATGTGTGTGTGTGTGTGTGTAGCTATATATACAGTACTAGTCAAAAGTTTGGAAACATTACTATTTTTAATGTTTTTGAAAGAAGTCTTTATGCTCATCAAACCTGCATTTATTTGGTCAAAAATACAGAAAAAACAGTAATATTGTGAAATATAATTTCAATTTAAAATAATTAAAAAAATGTGACACTGAAGACTGGAGTAATGACTGCTGAAAATTCAGCTTTGCATCACAAAAAATAAATTCTATTTTAAAGTATAATAAAATAGAAAACCATTACTGTTTTTTTCTGTATTTTCAAAAATAGTCTCTGGTCTTCTTTTTCATTTATATAATTGTACAAGTATATGTGTACGTAGAATTTCCTGTGTCCCAAATAAGGAAGGAAATCATTTGGAGCTTTTATTGCTGGTTTTGTGACTGTTAATCTCTTGCATTTTGGTTCCTTCCTGTGTAGAAATTCACACAGAAGTGCAGGTTAAAAACTATGAGAAGTTTTTAGAAGAATATACCGCTCAGCTCCAGGGTATTGAAGAAGCGCTAGACGACTCTATCGGAGATGTATGGGACTTCACTCTGGATCCCATCTCTTTGAAGGTGTTGTGTAATTTATATCAGTCCTCATATCAGTGATTATGTCTTGTTGAATTGCATTTATTTAAGATCACTGTCTTTGCTCTTCCTCACTAGCTCCTGCCATATGAACAGTCCTCACTGTTGGAACTCATCAAGACAGAAAATAAGGTCTGCTAATCCTTGGTTCAAGTTTGAACAGTTTGCTGTTTTAGATGCTACAGTTTACACGTGATGGACTGAAGTGAAATTAGCGTATTGTGAGTTTACCTGTTGCTTTTTTCTCTCTCTCTCTTCAACAGGTGCTTAATAAAGTCATCACAGTGTATGCAGCTCTTTGCAGTGAGGTTAAAAAACTGAAATATGAGGTAAGTTGGAGACTAAATGGAGTAATAAATGGAAATAATATGAGTACATACAAGAGGGACGCATTAAAGGGTTAGTTCACCCAAAAAAGAAAATGATCCCATAATTGCATTTATTTATACATCAGGTCAGAGGTCACTCTTCTACTAGAGCTCGACTTGCGTATGGCTGTTAACGGAAGCCAGTGATTATAGTTTGTAAAGTTATAAATATGGATATTTTTCTTACAAAAATGCATCGCTTCGCTTCGGAAGACATTTATTAACCCCCTGGAGCCGTATGGATTACTTTTATGAGGGATGGATGCCTTTTTTGGGCTTCAAAATCTATGGTACCATAGTTGTTTTGTTTTTTTGTATAACTCCAATTGTGTTTGCCTGAAAGAAGAAGGTCCTAGTATACACCTAGGATGGCTTGAGGGTGAGTAAATTATGGGATCATTTTCATATTTGAGTGAACTAACTCTTTAAATTATGCCAAAGTAAAGATATTTAAAAATGTTACAAAAGATTTCTTTTTCAGTTGAATAGAAAGTCTAAAGAACAGCATGTATCCTGAAAAAATGTATCAGTTTCCACAAAAATATTAAGCAGCACGACTGCTTTCAGCATTAAAAATAATATGAAATGAGCAGCAAATCATCATATTAGAATGATTTCTGAAGGATCATGTGGCACTGAAGACTGGAGTAATGATGCTGAAAATTCAGCTTTGATCACAGGAATAAATTATGTTTTCAAATATATTCAAATAGAAAACAGTTATTTTAAACTGTAATTATATTGCTGTTTTACTGTATTTTTAATCAAATAAATTGCAGCCTCAGTGGTGAGCAGAGAGAGACTTCTTTCAAAAACATAAAAAAAAAAAAAAATACCACACCAATCTTTTGAATAGATGTTTATAAAGTTTATGGTCTTGTGCTACTTTTGTCTGCTTTTAGGCTGAAACCAAGTTCTACAACGGCTTGTTGTATTATGGTGAAGGAGGTAACAATCGTTGTTTTGGTTTTTGCAGTTCAGTTTACAGCTTGTCTGCATGAAGTTTAATATTATTCCCATTTTAGTTCAATAATTATATATCTGAGTGGATATTAATTGATTATTGATATTGATTTTATCCAGCTAGAATGGAATGCTATTCATGTTCAACTTTGTCGTTCGACTTTAATTTGATTTAACTAACCTGTACCTTTTAATAATAATAAAAAAGTATTGCATGACTCCATTTGAATGCTATGACTCCGTTTGTTTGGATTGCAGTGTCAGACACTAGTGTGGTGGAGGGAGAGTCTCAGATTCAGATGGGCCGCTTCATTTCCTTCTTACAGGTTTGATATCACAATAATTTTGCATTCAAAAGAAATTACTGAGCCTTAAACACATAATTTTTTTCTTTGTTTTCATGTAACAGGAGCTGTCTTGCTTTGTGTCGCGTTGCTTTGAGGTGGTGGTCAACATGGTTCATCAGCTGGCTGCTTTGTACAACAGCAGCAAGTGAGAAATAAGAAATATTCACATTATGTTGTGTTACTTGAATGTGGTGTTGCTGAATTATTGTTATTATTTATATCTCAGGGGTGCAACAAAAATCATTGAGTCCACAGGTGTACACTTTCAGGTGATTTTCATTTTCTCTGTCATCTTCATGTGGAATGTGACACCTGACGTATTGCATTGAAGGTTTCTCTTTGTTCGCAATCAGGCCGTGTACGAGCATCTGGGAGAACTTCTGGTGGTGCTCATCACCCTGGATGAGATCATGGAGAACCACGCCACACTGAGGGAACACTGGAAGATGTATAAAAGGTGGAGTGGGACCATTTAGATGTTTAAATTAATGTGAATGAACTGAAGGCAAAAAGAAGGCGTTTATGAAATGTGTTTGAAGAGATTTTCTGTGTTGTTTTCTGAAGGTTACTGAAATCTGTCCATCATAACCCGGCAAAGTTTGCCATTCCAGAGGAGAAACTGAAGCCCTTTGAGAAGCTCTTACTGAAGTTGGAGGGGCAGCTGTTGGACAGCATGATCTTTCAGGTCAACACCATTCTTTTTTTTGCATTGTAAAATAAAACATGTAGCTGTAGTTTGCTTTTTTGCCATTTATTTTGTCAGAAAAACACCCTAACCAAGTTTAGGGTTTTGTTCTTCCCAATATATAACATACTCCTCATATTTTGATGGTCATTAAAAACACATCCCTTTTGTGTTTGTGTGTGTATATGTTGTGTTAAATGTATGTTAAAGTGCCCCTATTATGCTATAAGGTACCTGATTTTATTTTGGAGGTGTACATGCATCAAAGGTCAAAAACACTTTTTCTTATAATATATATTGCACATCACCACATTTTTCAATGATTTTCAAACGACTCGATGGATGAATCAGTCTCTCTAAATCCCTCCTTTCCATGAGCTTACTCTGCTCTGATTGGCCAGACAGCACAGTCTGTTGTGATTGGTCTACCGCTTACAGTGCGTTTCGAAAGCTAAACGCCCATTACCATAACTGAACTTCATCTCCGTCCAGAAGCTTATCAGTTTGAGTGCGAGTCTGATGATGAAACATTGGAAGAATTAATTATTCAACCCGAATCACAAGGACGACTTGAGCAGGACATTTCTCAGTGCTACTCAATTTGAGGTAGATTATGAGACGTTGTAATTCCTCACCGTCAACATTAACGGTGTATGTCCATCAATGACTGATGTGTATATTTCTAATTTATTGCGGTGCACATGCGGGAACTGTATCAATAACGCTAGCCCAGCACTAATGTGAATGACTGATGTAACATAAACATTTGTAAAACATATCTTGCTCCATCCTTTATCTTTAAAGTATTAAGAACGACAGGCAATCTGCATTAATAGACACAGTTGTAGGTAATAGTGGCCCACAGTTGCTTAGCAGAAGTATTTCAGTTAGCCGGAAACGTACACAATATAAACCACAAAATGAGATATTCTCAACACCCAATAGAAAATGGATACATCAATAATTCATACTTACAGGTTGTGATTCTGAGGAGCAAACTGGTCCAAATAATATGTTTGAGGGCGGGTCAAGTTGTTCGCAGGCGGACAACGTACAACACAGACGGGCATTATGCAAATGTATTTCTAATGACGTAGAACCGGGATTCAAAATAAAAACGACTCGCATAGGCGGTTCAGATTTGCAATTCGTGCACTTTTGACTTAACAGCTTCAAAATTGGGTGTGTAATTTATGTAGTGGAAGAAAACATTCAAGTATCGCCAACTTATGTTTATCACAGACCTTATTTCACTCCCCATTATATAAACCCATAGGAAAAGCTTGCGGGAACCACTGGCGAATTAGTCTTAATTAGTGTTTTTTCATTTTTTATGCAGGCTTGTGTGGAGCAGAGGTTTGATAACCCAGGAGAAGGTGTATCGGTTTCTAAAAACAGTGCCTTTGCAGAAGAGTTTGCATACAATATCAGAACCATTTTTGCCAACGTTGAGTCGAAGCTTGGTTTGTATTTGTTTTCAATTCCAAATGGCATCGATGAGACTTTTTTTTTTTTTTTTTTTTTGCTGTAGAGAACTGATAACAGTCATATAATCCATGTGACTTGCAGGTGAGCCGTCAGAGATTGACCAGCGGGATAAGTATACAGGCGTATGTGGCCTCTTTGTGCTACACTTCCACATCTTTAGGTCTGTGGACAAGAAGATCTATAAATCCCTGCTAGATGTGTGTAAAAAGGTGGGCACACTAACTAGTGGGAATTGTGCATTGTGCAATCTGCTCTTTCAGTCATTATCAAAACGATTTCCCTTCTCTAATCTTCCAGGTCCCGGCAGTGACATTAGCAGCTAATATAATCTGGTTTCCAGACACATTTCTGATAAACAAAGTCCCCGCGGCAGCTAAACTACTGGACAAGAAGAGCATCCAGAGCATCCGCAGCAGCAGAGATGCATTCCTGCTGCAAAAGGCACAGACACTAATGAAGTAAGACAATTCTTGGAACAATATATTCATGGTTGGTGTATTTTATGCCATTTATGAAGATATCATTTAGGGTTCCTTATGTTGACTGAATATGTTCCTGTGTGCAGGGACATGCAGTCCTACTACATATTTGTGACCTCCTGGATGATGAAAATGGAGTCAATATTATCGAAAGAACCAAAACCAGACAAACTGTCTGAGGACTTGAACCACAGGTGTAATACCTTTGTGCAGGTAGAGATTAAAGTTTTCTTCTTTTCAGTTATTTTTTGGGTTTAAAATTGTTTATAGAGTTGGAAAATAATAATCTTTGGAATTACGTTGCATTTCCTGTGCGGTGACGGTTTCATAATCAGATGTGGGTCACACATTAGATTAGGTTTCAGTTCTCAATATTAACTTACAGGGTTGCAAAGGGGCTGAAAATATCTGGTAAATTTCCAGAAACTTTCAAAAAATCCTGGAAAATTTCCAAAGAATCCTGGAAAAATTTTCCATAGAAAAGTTTCCAGAAACTTTTCAACCCTATTAACTACAACTTTTGCCTCAATAAACTCCTAATGGCTGCTTATTAATAGTTAGTAAGGTAGTTGTTAAGTTGAGCTATTGGGTAGGATTGAGGGATGTAGAAAAGGTCATGCAGAATATGTGCTTTATTAGTACTAATAAACAGCCAATATCCTAGTAATATGCATGCTAATAAGCAACTAGTTAATAGTGAGAATTGGATCTTAAACTAAAGGGTAACACTATGTCCTTGTTACATATACTTATCATAGTAATAACAGTAAATAATGCATAATTACAAACCCTAAACCCTAATCCTACCCTAACCCTATAGTAAATACATGTTGTTAATAAATATTACTCAGTACTTAAATATATAATTACACTGTAACAATGACACCTTAAAATAAAGTGTAACCAACTAAAGTGTTACCCAGATGTGTCTGTGTTTCAACAGGGAATCCTGTACGCTTACAGCATCAGCACCATCATCAAGACCACTATGAATATGTACATGTCCATGCAGCGGCCCATGACGAAGACCTCGGTGAAGGCCCTGTGCCGATTGATGGAGCTGTTGAAAGTGGGTTGATGAGTCAGATAATTAAACAGTTTAACATTTAATTAACATATTTTTAGAAACATTTTATTTTCATATGCATGCAGTGTTTATTATATACCGACTGTACTTCATTGTAGTGTGCACAATAATTGTAGTGTGAACAATATTTTAACTGTAGTAGTAGTGTTCACTATGTATCTTATATATTGGTTATTAGAAAATTATGTCAACATTTAATAGTAGTGTGCACTATAAATCTAGTATATTGTAGTATGCACAACAACATATGCACTACACATTTAGTATATAATTTTACAAATTAATAGTAGTGTTCACTACATATCTAGTATGATGGTTGTAGTGTGCACAGTAATTTAGACAATACATTTTGTCCATTATTTGTAGTGCTCACCATTTTAACATGAATAGTGTGCACTACAAATATAGTACATTAGTTGTAGTGTGCACAATAATTTGGACACTGATGTGAACTAAAAATCTAGTACATCATTTTAGAAATGAACAGTAGTGTTCACTACATATCAGTATGTTTGGTTTAGTCTACACAAATTTTTTGATACATTAGTAGTAGTGTGCACTGTAAATCTAATACATTTTAGTGTGCACAATAATTTAGATGCTAATAATAATCTGCACAAATTTTAAATTAGCACAGTTTAAATGCTAATAGTGTGCCCTAAAAATTTGGAAAGTAATGATATGCACTACAAATTTGGAACATCATTTTATTTTACACGTTCACTACATATTTAGTATGATCGTTGTAGTGTTCACAAAAATGTCAGCACTAAGAGTAGTAGTGTGCACTATAAATCTAGTACATTTTAATATAAGTCATGCAAACTGTATTAGTAATGTACAGGCTGTCCTAGGAACCAAGTGTATACTAGGTAGTATGCACAAGTTTCACTGTGCAGTGATAGGTAGTGTATTAGTTCTAGTGTTCTAGTTCCTGTGTGCACTAGTTCTAGTTCACTAGGCAGTGTCCACCATAAATCAAGGACTCTAGTTGTAGGGTGCATTACAGATCTGCTACACTATTGGTATTCTTCTAGGTTGTGTGAAGTGCACAATGTTTATATGAGTGTTTGTCAAGCACAGGCTGTGGAGCACACATTCCACCGGCGCTCAGTGGTTGTAGCAGATTCTGTGTCTCACATAACGCAACAGCTGCAGTCTCAGGCTCTGGCCTCCATCGCTACTGCTAAGGTACAAGCGCGCGACCACTTCACATACATCAGCTCTATAGACCAGACATTCTAATGATCGATTGTTGTCTCATTTAGAAACGAGTGATCTCTGATAAGAAATACAGCGAGCAGAGGCTGGACGTGTTGTCGGCTCTGGTTCTGGCTGAGAACACTCTGAATGGGCCCAGCACCAAAGAGAGGAGACTGATAGTGTCTCTGGCTCTCAGTGTTGGCACTCAGATGGTGAGTATAAATACACTGAGTGCTTTTGAATCAAATGAATGCATGAATTCGTGACATTTGCATATAACTTTGAACAAGTTGCTTCCAGTTTATTTTATTTTTTTGTTGCAAAATGCCCATTGAGTTTATTTTCTTAATAATACAAATATTTTACTTATTTGTTTATTAATTATTTTTAAATGTTCATTGTTTGTTGTTTTGTTTGTTCATTGTTTTTGCTTTGTTTTTGTTTTGTTTGTTTGTTGTTTTTCTTTTTGTTTATTGTTTTTTTTGTTTGATGTTCATTGTTTTTTGTTGTTTTGTTTGTTTGATGTTCATGTTTTTTTTGTTTGTTTGATGTTCATTGTTTTTGTTGTTTTGTTTGTTTGATGTTCATTGTTTTTGTTTTGTTTGTTTGATGTGTTTGTATGTTTGTTTGATGTTTGATGTTTACTGTTTTTTGGTTTTGTTTGTTTTTTGTTTTGCACAGAAAACCTTTAAGGATGAGGAGCTCCTGCCTTTACAGCTTGTGCTGAAAAAGTTGGACTTAATCAGTGAACTAAGAGAGCGGTGAGCTTTCAATTTGTTCAACTAGTTATGATTAGCAGTAGCCGATTTTGAGTCTGTGATATCTATGTGGCTGTGTTGTAAGTGCATGATGGGATATCCTCTCCTCAGAGTCAAAGTGCAATGCGACTGCAGTTTTCTGTACTGGCATCGAACTGTCTTCCCCATATACCTGGATGACGTGTACGAAAATGCTGTGGATGCGGCCAGAATTCATGTAAAATGCATAGCACTATCTATCCTTAATGCTCACATAGACTTATTTTGTGAAATGATTTTTTTTTTTTACATGTAATTTAAATATGTATATATTTTCTCTAGTACATGTTCAGTGCGCTCAGAGACTGTGTGCCCACCATGTTGCACGCCAAACACATGGAGTCATGTGATCAGCTGCTGGAGTGTTATGACACTGAGATCATGGAAATCCTCAATGAGGTAATCAGAGTGCTGGATGCATGTTTCTTTGTAGTGTAAGAAAATATAATGTAGCACTTTGGGTTCTACGGAGTCTGAATGAAACCAGAACATCCAATTATCAAACCTTTTGTTTCATGACAGTTTACCACCCCTAATGTAAATGAAGGTGCTCCTGTGGTCTGTGTTAATAAAGTTGAGACACCTGCTCCCATTCTAAAATTAATGACCATTTGCTCACAATGTGATCCACTCACATGCTGCAGAAACAACAAAACTGTTGACTTTGTTCTTCTCTATGATAATTAAGCCATTTTGGGGAATGAGCATGATCAACCAACTGTTTTGGAGTGGATTCTAGGTTGAGGCAGACTATAATTTGTTACAGTGGTAATTCTGTATATATTTTCTGATCTTTAGCACCTGCTAGACAAGCTGTGTAAGGAGATTGAGAAGGACCTGCGCTTGTCTGTGCACACACACCTCAAACTGGATGACCGAAATCCTTTCAAAGTGGGCATGAAGGATCTTGCGCACTTTTTCTCTCTCAAGCCCATTCGCTTCTTCAACCGTTTCATCGACATCAAAGGTAGGGCATGAAAGACCGAATGCATGAGTTCTATTAAATATATTTTATATAATGAGCACTTTAAAGGGAACATGTCCTATATGTTTGTCTTTTGTACCTGAAATGTAATTATAATGTTAGTCAAGGTTTTTCACAAATAAAAACAGTTACAAAGTTATAAAGTGTTTTCTTAGTACTTTACCTTAAAGACTGATAACTGTAATTCAGGGAAAATTTGAGAGGAAAAAATATTACAAAATGTATTTTAAGCACTGCCAAAGTCAACTTGTTAAAAATATTAATATATTTTTTTAAACAATGTTTTAACATTTATTTAATCTGTATTTAATATTATTAATGTTTCTGCCTTTTTGAAAATCATTAGATTAATCTTAAACAAATCTTAATATTCTAACATTAATCATGGGCTACATTTTATTTTTTATTTTTTTATTTTTTACATTTTTATTTTGTACAATTTAATAGAATTTATTTAAGTTAGTAAATAGCTTTAGTAAATGGAAAATATCAATGTTATTCATAATTGTTTGTGATTGTATGTAGTTTATATTATTATAGTATTAATACTATAAAATTATAATAAATTGTGTGTGTGTGTGTTATAGCATTTATATTTATTAATGTATGTATTAAAATGATGTATGTACACATTTAATCATAAAGAACAATACCTTTTATTCATGAAAATAAAGAAAAAGTATCTTTCACTTGTCCTTGGTAGGGATGCTTCTAAGCAAGATGTGTAAGATATTAAGATCAAATCCTCTGTTCCTTGCAGCCTATGTGACTCACTATCTAGACAAGACATTTTACAACTTGACGACTGTGGCTCTTCATGACTGGGCCACGTACAGCGAGATGAGGAATCTTGCCACACAGCGCTATGGTTTGGTCATGACTGAGGCCCATCTCCCCAGCCAAACTCTGGAACAGGTACAGTATGTACCTCACTCAACAGATCAGCTCAAAAATGATATGTCGCTTAGCCTCACATCACTGCTGGTGTCTTCTAGGGACTGGACGTCCTTGAGATCATGAGGAACATTCACGTCTTCGTCTCCCGCTACCTCTACAACCTAAACAACCAGGCAAGACTTTACCTCTGAAGTTATTGGTCCACAAATGTACTTTACTTGATGTGTTTGTGTAAAACATGTTCTCCATTGTGTGTAGATCTTCATTGAGAGGACCAGCAACAACAAGCACTTAAATACCATAAACATCCGTCACATTGCCAACTCCATTCGCACTCATGGAACGGGTATCATGAACACAACGGTATGTAGAGATCCGTCTGTATTATGTGACCAATAATATCTCATCATATTATGCCGATATCTTAGAAAGCAGGGTGGCCGATTTGAAGCCAATATATATGGTTTCACACTATTCAATTTAAAGATGGTAAAAACACATGCATATCAGTTGCTAAAATTAAATTTATATTTATTTTAGGGCTGTCAAACGATTAATCACATCATCCAAAATAAAAGTTTGTGTATACATAATATATGTGTGTGTACGGTGTATAATTATTATGTGTATATATAAATACACACATATACATGTATATATTTAAGAAATGTTTGCCTGTATATATATTTATATAATTTATATTTAAATATTTTATATATAAATATTAGTGCTGGGCAATCGATTAATCGTGATTAATCGCATCCAAAATAAAAGTTTGTGTTTACATAATACAGTGGTGGTCAGAATTATTGGCACCCCTGGTAAATATAATCAAAGATGGCTGTAAAAAATATCTGCATTGTTTATCCTTTTGATCTATCATTCAAAAAATTTGCAAAAACTTAACTATTCATTGAAGTAAAAGAATGGAAAGTAGGGGGTGAATCACATTATGAAATAAATGCTTTTCTCCAAAACACGTTGGCCATAATTATTGGCACCCTTTCATGCAACCTCCTTTTGCCAAGATAATAGACCAAGAGTCTTCTCCTATAATGCCTGATGAGTTTGGAGAACACCTGATAAGAGATCAGAGACCATTCCTCCATACAGAATCTCTCCAGATCCTTCAGATTCCCAGATCCATGTTGGTGCTTCTTCTCTTCAGTTCATCACTCATTTTCTATAGGGTTCAGGTCAGGGAACTGGGACGGTCATGGCAGAAGCTTCCTTTGTGTGCTCAGTGACATTTTTGTGTTGATTTTGATGTTTGTTTTGGATCATTGCCCTGATGGAAGATCCAACCACGGCCCATTATAAGATTTCTAGCAGAGGCGGTCAGGGTTTGATTTTTTTTTTATCTGTTGGTATTTGCTAGAATCCATGATGCCATGTAACTGAACAAGATGTCTAGGACCTCCACCAAAAAAATAGGCCCACAACATTAAAGATCCAGCAGTATATTTAACCGTGGGCATGGGGTACTTTTTATCCCTGTTTGCACCAAACACATCTGGTGGCTTTGCTGCCAAAAAGCACAGAACCAGGTCCTTTTGAAGTTCCAGTCGTGTCTGACAACTGAATATGCTGGAGTTTGTTTCTGGATGAGCGAGGAGGATTTTTCTTGAAACCCTCCCGAACAACATGTGGTGATGGAGGGGATGTTTTATTTTTATTTTTTAGTCTTTCTGACCCCAAGACTCAACTAATCTCTGTAATTCTCCGTCTGTGACCCTTGAGAGTCTTTGTCCACTCAAACTCTCCTCCTCGCTCGCGTGCATTAGGGCGATATAGACACACGTCCTCTTCCAGGCAGATTCCTAACATCTTTAGTTGACTGGAACTTTTATTATTGCCCAGATGGTGGAAATGGGAATTTTCAATGCTTTAGCTATTTTCCTACAGCCACTTTCTATTTTGTGAAGCTCAACAATCTTTTGCTGCACATCAGAACTATATTCTTTGGTTGTGATGAATGATTAAGGGAATTTGACCTTTGTGTTTCCTCATACTCCTGTGAAACAAGAAGTCATAGCTGGACAATTTCAAGTTCCTAGTCACCCTGGTGTGCTAAAAAATATATATATATTAATGGGATTATACTTCAGAGATATTTTGCTCATAAAAATTCTAGGGTGCCAATAATTATGGCCAACGTGTTTTGGAGAAAAGCATTTATTTCATAATGTGATTTACCCCCACTTTCCATTCTTTTTACGTCAATGAAAGGTTAGATTTTTGTGAATTTTTTGAATTTTTTTATTTTTACAGCCATCTTTGATTTATATTTATATATATGCTATAATACTTACCAGGGTGCCAATAACTCTGATCATCACTTTATATGTATGTGTACTGTGTATAATTATTATGTATATATAAACACATCTAAAAAAATCTATTTATATATAAAATATTTATATATGATAAATTATATACATATATTTGGATGTATATACTGTATATTTCTTAAATATATACATGTATGTGTGTGTATTTATATACATAATAACATTGTTTGACAGCACTCATTTATTTTACATAATATGTACTAAATTAAAAATAAATAATTTGCAAATGAATATGAAAAACATTTGAACTGAAAAATAAAAAAATGAAAAGGTAGAATAAACAGACTTTTATCATTTAGATGGAAACTTCTTGATTCTGTAGTACTATTTTAGTGTTTTCCTATATTAATATCCTATTACAATATATAACTATAGTGTAATTCTAGTATAAGTACTAATAATAGAAAATAAATGCTATAACACTTTTTCATAGAGATGTGACCGAAGCTGAATACTGAATTCGGAAAGGAAATGACGCATTCTACGCAGTCCCTAAAGGGACATGAGCATGGAGAATATATGAGATGGGAGGAAAAAATATATTTCAACGCTTTTGCATTCTCTCTCAATTATATAGTTGGGTAATTATATTGTATAATTTGTGGGCATCAGGAAGCCGCTATCAATATGCAGTGTTTTTGAAATTGCTTCCAAATGTGCGCTCACTTTTCACTTTCGCATTTGCTATTCTGCGTAGTATGCGGCATGCCTAACCATGTCCCTTTAGGCGCTCCATAGAATGCATTAATTTTCCATGTCTTTCCGAATAAGGTATTCATCTGCAGGTGCATCCTTACTCTTTCATATACCATTTACATTGTTTGTTTAACAGCTCTGTCTAATCATTTATTAGACAGAACTTTTAAACAGAGGCCAACATGAAGTAATGAAGACCGAGAATGAGAGCTCCAACTCTCAGGCACTGGTGTTCTCTGCGCTGTCAAAATAAAAGCCCAGCACACCGTCAAAATAAAAGTCTGTTTCTGACGCATCTGCCAGACAGAAAAACATTTCGGCCTTAAAAAAATGCTAACTATATATCGGTTGACCACTAATATTGATGGTCTGAAATCTCTCTCTGCAGGTGAACTTCACGTATCAGTTCCTCCGCAAGAAGTTTTACATTTTCAGTCAGTTCATGTATGACGAGCACATCAAATCCAGACTCATCAAAGACATCCGCTTCTTCAGGGAAACCAAGGATCAGACCGACCAAAAAGTATGTTGGTCTCCATTTGCATGTTGTTGTTTTTTTCGTGAAGCAATATCATTTTATCTTCTGTTGGTTTCTGCTGTATGAAGTACCCCTTTGAGCGAGCGGAGAAGTTCAACCGTGGCATCAGGAAGTTGGGTCTTACTCCTGATGGACAGAGCTACCTGGATCAGTTCAGACAGCTCATCAGTCAGATTGGTAAACTTTGTATAAAGGTTTTTAAACGCATTTGGAACTCTTTCCTTTTGTAATGTTCTCAACGTCATGAGGTGCATGCTGGGATGCTTAGGGCCCTTTGATTTGAGCAAACGGTATCCAGCCAAAAAAAAAAACTTCTTTCATTCCCTCTCTTCCCTTTCTTTTACTTTCTTCCAGGCAATGCTATGGGCTATGTGCGCATGATTCGGTCTGGAGGGCTGCACTGCTGCAGTAGCGCTATTAGGTAGAGCATCACTTTCTACTACTACCATAGACTGTTAAAAAGATGGACAGTGCTTCCTTCCACTGTAGAAAAATGAAGCCAAAATATCCCAGAAATGGTCATTGCGCAGTAGTGACCCTGAGGTGGAGCCGCGGCATCATAGTCCCGTCCACACTCCCGCTCCAGCAGAATCATTCGCAAGCACAGCTGTCAATCATGACGTCACACCCGGTTTTTACAACCTCAAAAAACTAAAACCAAATTTACCGGGAAAAAAAAACACTTGAACATACATCTGCATGATAAGAAGTACTTGAAATGTCAGAAATTTTTTGAAGTGGAATTTTAGTTTGGCTTGCGCCTCTTTCGATTACATGGAGAGGGTGGGGTTTATGACCTATACTCCAGTCAGCCACCAGGGAGCGATCTAATTGTTTAGGCTTCACTTCTCAGGACGTGCGGCACACTTGACTACTACACAAAAGGTTATTTGACTTTTTATATTGACATTCAGATTATAGTAATAATTGACTAATTGATTAATACTAGATAAAGCCACGCACGCGCTGCAAGCACGCCAAGACACGCACACGCACGCACGCACGCACGCACACACACACACACACACACACACACACACACCCCCCCGAGACATTTAGCGAGGTATTTACACTGACATGTCTTCCAGGTTTGTTCCTGATCTAGAGGACATTGTGAACTTTGAGGAGCTTGTGAAAGAGGAAGGTCTTTCTGAAGAGACACAGAAGGCCGCCAGGTACTGTACATCATAACTCACTCAATCAGCATCTCTGCCACCTAGCAGCTTGTACACAACATGGGAACTTAATATATGAAATTAATATTTAATAAACAAATAATAAAACATAATAATTAAAAATACTAAAACAATAATAATCCTATTACTAATAATAAAAACTAGCAATGATAAGTCATACTACTATTACTATTACTACTACTAATAATAATAATAATAACTAATAAATCATAATAATCATTGTTAGTTTTTAGCATTTATTAATTATTATTATTATTATTATTATTATAAATGATTAATATAAATAGTATTAATAATATACAATAATTATTAATAGATAATAAAATGACAATAATTCATAAATACTAAACACGAATTACTGAAATATAGTAATAATGATAAATAAAACCTTAATAACAATCATAATTATAAATAATTAGTAATGCATGATAATGGAGCCATACCAATAATAATAACAATTTTATTATTATTATTATTCATATTATTATTCATATTTATGGATTATATTAATAACACATTATAATACAATTAATAAATCATAAACATGATTGATAATTAAAACATATCAATAATAATAATAATTATAGTAGTCAATAATTTGTAAATGATTAATTTCTAAAATAATTATTAATAATAATAATATAACAATAAGTAATAAATACTATATTACTGAAATATAATAATAATAATGATAAATATACCAATAATAGTAAAACAATAATAATAATAATTAGTCATTAATAATAAACAGCACAATTAATAATGTTAATTATCATAATAAAACATACAAAAATAATAACAATAAACTATTAATAATATTGTTTTCATATTTATTGGTTATTAAAAATAACACTTATTATAATATATAATTATTACATAATAAATCATAAACATGATTGATAATTAAAATATACCAATAATAATAGTCAATAATTAGTAAATTATTAAAGGGATACTTCAGCGCTGGGAAGATGAATGTGTATTTAAACTGGGTCATTTATGTAGTAGAAATGTGAAATTATTTTTGAATTTGGTGCCTTCTAGACTGAGAAAAGCCAGAAAATGTATTTTTGTCTTATGTGGATGAAAGACAACAACTCCCAGAATGCGCTTGCTTCGCTGCCCTACGAGGGCACTCCCAAAGCCACTGCTACTGGTTCACTTGGATCACTTGCCCACTGCGGCACCGCCCCTACCGTTGTTTTCATTTTCATAATAATAAAATCATTTAGTTCAGTTAGAGAACAGACACTACAATTAAAATCTGAACGTGTCTGTTCAATATAATGTGAGTGAGCCGAGCGAGTGTCACAGCACAAACGCAGCAGGAGTCAGATTACATTCATCACGAGAGCGAAGAGCTGAGGTAAGCGCGGGCGCGGCATACATTCACGGCAAGTGTCCAGTCTGGCGCGTTTTCAGATCATGCCTATGGAAGCTTAGCTTTCATATGAATTCATTTGAAAAGTTGAAACACTCACTTTGCCCTGAACCGCTCCGTTTACATGAATGCCCGAGCCGAGCGGCCGTGTGCATTTACATTCTGTGAGTGAGATCCCACCCCCATGGGCGGGTTGAAAACATGCGGAACTAGCTCCTATTTACTGGCTGTAGTCTTTAGCCTCTGGCCAAAAATTCCTCTGATGATGCAAAATTATGATATTTGCGTCATCGGAGGATTTTTTTCCAGATATAAATTACATAAATCTCTCGTCTCAGGGGGATATGAGGGGTGAAAGTACAATAATTCGAATATACTACCAGGTTTCTACTGATACAAAGCTTAATGCTAAATCGCTGAAGTAACCCTTTAATGTCTAAATCTTTATTAATGATAATCTTTTTTTTTTTTTTTTTTTTTTTTCTCCAGCCAACTGGATTGTGTGCTTAGCGACCTGACTAGCAACTCAGCTGAAGGAACTGAGTACTTCAAGATGCTGGTGGGGGTTTTCGCACCAGAGTTTCGCAGCATTAAGAACATGCACTTGAGGAACTTCTACATGATTGTTCCTCCTCTGGTGGGTCTTCAGATCTGGGATGTGGCAATCTCTTGCTAATTCACATGCATGACGTTCATTTCTCTTCTCCCTCACAGACAGTAAATTTCGTGGAACACTCCATCGGCTGCAAAGAAAAACTAAACAAAAAGAACAAAGTGGGAGCTGCGTTTACAGATGATGGTTTCGCCATGGGTACGTGTTCAATACGGTTACAAACATCAATTGTATTTTTACATGTTTCTATGAACAATCTATTTAAGGACCTTTCCTGTGTTTTCCAGGTGTCGCCTACATCCTGAAGCTTCTAGACCAGTACCAGGAGTTTGACTCCCTCCATTGGTTCCAGGCTGTGAGGGAAAAGTACTTGAAGGAAATGAATGCAGTAGTGAAGGAGCAGAACGTTCAGTCCACCAGCCAAGATGAGAAGCTTATGCAGACGATGAACCTGACCCAGAAGAGACTAGATGTGTATCTACAGGTGTGGGAGCATCTTCATGCTCTTCAACAATGATGGCCAATTGCTTTGTTTATTCACATCTTCTCTCCATTTGTAGGAGTTCGAGCTCCTTTATTTCTCTCTGAGCAGCGCTCGGATATTCTTCAGAGCTGATAAAACGGCAGCCGAGGAGACCCAGGAGAAGAAGGACAGAGGTTGGTTGATGGATCCATGATCTCTAGAACATCTTATAGTGACTTTTTGTAGCACAGACACTTATTTAAGCTCTTTTTCAGAGGACGTTGCCAAAACCGGTCCGGGTTCCTCAACGATTGAGGGTTCTCCTGGGGAATCAAGCGGCAAGTGAAACTACGAAACAGCTTGAATGATGTAAATCATGGAGGTTATAAACATTGATCCTCCAGCCACTGTACTTCTTTTGGAGTCTGTACAGCGTCTTAAACTCATTTTGGCGTTACGCCACCTGCACTCTTTAGACTGGAACCGACTGTGGATTTGGACCAACAAATTTTAGACCATATTTGTTTTATGCATCTACAATGACATGTTCAACCGCTGTTTGCCAACATTGTTTTCGATAATGATGTGCTCATGTAAATTTGAGAAATGTGATTGGTAGATGAAGGTTTCTTAAAGGGACAGTTCACCCAAAAATGAAAATTGTCATAATTTGCTCTCACCCTCAAGTTGTTCCAAACCTGTATAAAAAATGTTCTGCTGTACACAGAGGAGATGAAGAATACCCCCCCCCTCCCCACCAGTAGTTTGTTTTCCTACTATGGTAGTCAATGGGAGTGAGATCTGCTTGGTTTTATACAGGTTTGAAACAACTTGGTGAGTAAATGAAGACAGAATTTTCATTTTTGGGTGAACTATAACTTTAACGTCCTCTTGAATATTAGGCTCAAGTATTTTTATATGATAAAAACCAGATACCTTTTTTTAGATATAGAAATTAAAAACAAAAATTAAAAGATGAATAATGAATTGATGATTAGCATTTATTCACCCTCATGTCACTTGAAATCTGTATTTTATTCTGTGGATTTTTTTTTTTTTTGCCAATACAATGAAAGACAATGGGAACCAATAGGGTTATTTTGAACTCCATTTACTTTCATTATATGGACAAAAATGGTTCTTTCTCAAAAGAAAGGAAAAACAACACGAGGGTGAGTAAATGACAGGCCTTTCATTTTGTTATTTCAATGTTGATTTATGGAAACTAGAATGCTCTTTTTGTTCTTTTGTAAAGAGTACTAATTTACTTTACTAATGCCCAAATCTTATTCAACTCTATAATTTTGATTTGTGACATGTATAATATAAAATGTAGCACACTAACATGATTTGTTTAGTCTATTTGTGCTGTTTAAAATGTGTCCCCGTCTGAGCACTGTGATGGAGGAAGTTGAATTGCACTTGCCTTAAAGCTGCTGTCGTCTTACAGTATTCATAGTGACCGAGAAGCACACTACGCAGCAGTTTCGTCACATCAGTGACACTCCATCTGATTCTCGTCTATTTTGACGTTTGTAAGTAGTGTGTGTGTGCGCACGTGTATTAACCATTAACCTCATGGCATCTTTATTAAAATACTTGGGGGTGAAAATAAACAAACCGTCTTCTCAGGTGAAAGAGGAAAAGGCATGTTAGTTTTAGTCATGCATTACAGAGATTACACACAGCATGCTGGTACTGTAAGTGCGGTTTCACCCACACAACCCCTTCCCATACAGAGTCCAAACACTGGTTCAGGAAAGCCGTTCTGCTTTATTACAAAGAAAGGGAGCCTTAAAGGTGGTCAGAAAATACAAGATTGGTCTGTTTTTCGTACTATCGGTTTTCCCTTTCCTACGAAATGCTTCTATTCAAATAGCTGCAGCTGAAATGTCTCCACGCCCTTGGTTTTGTCCTCTGTAGGCCTTCCGTGTCACCTTTATTCGTTTAGTTGAATTGGTCTTTAAGTGCACGGGGTAACAAACGTGATTCCCCGTCTGGCAGCTCAACATACTGTTCACTAATTTTTTTTGTCTTTTGCATTTTTGCTTCTACCACATAATGCCATTTCTGTTTACCTCCTAAAAACGAGGTCAAGCATAGTTACTTCTTCCAAAATAGACGTAATGTATATATATATATAGATACATCTATCTATATATATCATATATATACACATTCATACATACATATCTTTATTCATGTGATGTCAAAAAATTAAAAAAATGTACACGTTTATTACAAAATCGTAACAAAGACTGAAAAGGGTTTGTATTCATTCTGGAACAATGTTTCTCGATAAGCTCACAACCGCCTGGTCCGCGGCTTGTGCCCAGCAACGGTCACTGAAACAGTCTGATTGGGTTTTATTGAAGCTAAGCAGAAAACAGCTTGGGATGAGGAACGCAGGTGGATGGAGCAAAAGGAATGACAAACGAAAGAAAAGAGAATGGGGCGGGGGGGGGGTTGAGAAGCACCTCCATGATGTTAATGACAGGGCCGTGCGTCCTTCCAGACAACGACGGGAGCGGAGCCATTTTCCCACATAAAAAAAAAAGCAGAAAACAATTTTTGTGTTCTTTTATTACTAAATAGTGCAACAATGAACATTGCATTTTCTTTTGCCCTTGTGTATTCACATGTATTGGATTTGTCTTTGTGTCTGTCCTGTTTGTTAGCGCAGCGCGCTTCGGAAAAAAAAGCGCAAACTGCGTTTTTTTTTCTCTTTAATACCAATGGATGTGTTTGTGTGCTGTACTGCAACTTCAAAGACTCCAGGCAAACACCAAAAGGGGCTTTCCATCAGAGGAGTAAACAAAACATTGACCCTGCTCGAAATGAAATGGAGGGAGGAGAAGAAGAAAAAAAAACGTAAGAGGGGAATTTAAAAACAGAATGAAAATATATAGAAGTGTTTTTTTTTGTGTTCGGGCAGCACATAATTTGTAAGGCAGGGTCCCTCCCCCCAGTTCTCAAGGTGGAGACCCCCGCCACCCTCCCCTCCCCCTCCCGCAGTTCTTGTCCAGACAGTTGAGGAATAAAACCAGGTTTTTTTGTGGTCGGGCAGGTCGGCTGGCTGTCTCTGGCCGATCGCTCCTAGAGCTCCCGGGTGCTGATGGACGCAGCTTTAGAAGGCCTGCTGGGCCGGATTGTAATTGAAGGTGGTTGGCACGTGAGGCCGCTCCTCTAGCTTGTCGTATTCCAGGTGAAACTCCTGAGAGACGAAAGGAAAGCACAGAACTGACGTCCAGCCACACTATATATACATCTATCCATCTATATATGATATGCACATCACTTGAACGGTCAGTATAATATGACGCATTTCAACATTATCAGCAATGATAGATAACTGCACAATTGGTAAATTAAGTACAACACATTTTTAGTCAATAATAAGTAATATTTCATTCATTTCACACTGCAGCAGATTGATTCAAACATTCTTGCAGTGAACGTGTGAATAACCGAATCTCCAAAAAAAGCACATTTTTAAACAAATCAAATTAATCAGTAGAATGCATTAACAATAACTAAAGTGTTTTAAAAACACACTAGAGGTGTGCAATATATATATCGTCTATGATAACACCATGATCGTTTTAAAGATGTGTCCCTCGCTTTACAAAAACACCAACACTATGTGATGTAGTCTTAGTAGTAGGTTAGGTTAGTGCACGCTTTCACTGCATGAATTAGTCTATTAAAATGCATTTAGAATACCCCTAATATTTAAGATAAGGGGCAAAAATACCTGTATGTCTTTTATATTCATAATATATGTAGTTAATATCACATGAAGATTGCCGTATTTTCTCCAAATATCAGCAGGATTACAAATGTGATATTGATTTTACACAACAGTTCAATAAACAATAAGTTAATATTAAGTGACTTAAGACACAATATTGCCTATTTTTGCCCACATTACATTTTAGACACAACTAGGGATGCTCAATTCGGTTAATTTTCCCGACTGACAACCGATGCTCATTAATCGATTATTAACCGTTAACTGATAAGAGTAGAACATTGAATTGTCATTAAATACAAATACAACTGAGTGTCTGTGACCTGTTAAAAAGTCAACAGCAGAACCTGGATTTCACACATCATCACATTTTCAAACTGAATAAAATCATACAAATAAAAAGCATAAAATAAATAGGCCTACACTAAATATTTTTCACTTAAATAATTACCAAATTGAGATGACAAAACGAAAATACACTGAATCCGTTAGAAGCTTTGAACAACTGGAATAGTTTTTTTTTTTTGTCAAATAAAAATAGCAGGCCTACCTCAATCCACACCTTGACTGTTTGTTTTTTTTAAAGTAACATGTCTAAATGATGTGGATTCATCTGGATTGGAGCAGTTAGACCCGCAGCAGAAAGCCTTGTTTATACTTTCTGTCTCCGCAGTGCGAGCCTCCTCTGACTGCACGCGCGCCGTTGTGCTGTTCTTTAAAACGACAGAGGGCGATCTCGCTAGAGCGGCCGCTCGGCCAGCGCCTTTCATTTGCTTTCCACCAGTCAAGAGCTTGTACTACTGCTGTATTTTAATACCGCGTAGGATATTTTGCAAGTAACTTCGTCACCCTTTCTGTCGAAATGGCTTCTTTTCCAAAATTTCATCTTGCGAAATATGTCTGTAGAGATGTGTGGTTGCAAGTGTCGACGCACCCTGCGAGTTAACAAATACAGCATATTTTTCTTTAACCATACAGCAAACAAACAAACAAAAAAAAGTGTAAAAAACAAAAAACCTTTAAACCATGTAACTGATAAAATTAATAGGTCAAAATTCTTACTATCGGTTAACGGTTAAACGGTCAATATGAGCATCCCCAGACACAACATTTCCTGTTTTCGCCAATGAAAATAGTTCCAAACAAAGTAACAGGACTGTTTTGCCTCTCTGAGCAACACATGGTGGTGTTTCGTTACTGAATGAATGAATTGTTTGAACAAATGATTCAATGACTCACTCAAGACAGGAATGACTCATCATTCTTGAATGAATCAGCCATTTGAATGAATCGGCTGAAACTCAATGACTGAATCCAAAATCGCCCCCTAAACCCTCAATCACTACTCCCTACGTTAGTCTACTAATACAGTTCACTTGAAGGTGTGAATGAAAACAAGAGAGCGAATTTGGACAACCGTTCAGTGTCTATCGTCTGTACACTCTTGCTATTGTGGGATTGAATGAGTGCACTCAATAACGTCCACGATGGTTTCGGACACCATTACAAATGGCTGTCCCCTAAAATAATGCCCTATTTGAGGGTATAGTGGTCAATTTCGGATTCAGCCAATGACTCATTCATTAACAGTGACTTGCTGCCACCTACTAGCAGTTTTAATTTCATATTTAAAGAATCTTTTCATGTTTAAATCATTTCAAAATATCAATATTTAATGTTTTAGGTTTAAAACATCAAAACATTATGCATTTGTAAATGCAGGTTAAATGCATTCATGTCCCTCTGAGCTGCATTAAACAGTGTAAATGCATCTAAATGTCACTTCAGACGCAGATTTTATTTTGTTGATATTGTTGATTTCATTTGATTGGTAACAGCCCTATTGTGTCACAAATTATTCTAATTGATTTATTGATTAAATGTAAGAATGACACAAAAGATGATGCATACATTTAATTAGGATTAAAATAGCTATATAAACATAAAAATGTCCATAAAAGGTACAAATAAATTTAAACTTATAGGAAAAAATTACTTCTGTGCATTGACCAGCGCACAGAATATGAAGAACATAAAAACAAATGTAGGAGTCAGCTGTCAATGGCAGTCTTGAACCTGCCAAGGTACCAACACAAAAAAACACACTCAGCAAAATATTGTCTAATTATCGATATCAATAAAATCCCAGTCAATATTGCATATTAATATTGCACACCCCTAACACACATATATTTCAATTAATATATTAAAAATGATAAAAATGTATGTATGTATGCATGCATGTCTGTATGTGTATGTATGTGTATGTTCATATATATTCTTTGTTTCAAAGAAAAAAAAAAAAAAAAGTATAATATATTTCCGTTATTTTGTGTACATATTTGCTGTAATTAAATTATGGTTATTTAAGCATTATATCGTCATCTACACTTTCTATATGTTTTATTCAGTTAGCTCATATTTACAATAAAAAACAAAAACACAAAACACAGCTATCATTGACATTGCAAGGCTCGAAATTGCGACCATTTTGGTTGCATATGCTCCCAAAATGTAATCTTTGCGACATCAAAATATTTGTGCGAGTGAGGTGTTCATTTCTCTACAAAACGTTCGCCATTTACTGCACTGTATGTGCCTGCTGTGAGCTGATACAGTGACTGGTCCACTGTTCTATCACATAACCAATTAAACTTCATCTTTACGCTCTTAACTAGGCGATTTTTGGTTGGTTAATACTAGCCGTCAATCACTCCCTTTCACTGCGCTCTGTTGTCACGTGACAGGGAGCTAACTAGCGCGCAAAATGTGAAGAACTGAAGAGAGAAGATGAAAAGAACAGTTACATATCACATACCCAGCATTTGATTTTTCCTGGTTAACTACTTCACTAAAACGTAGGGGTGTAACAGTACACAAAACTGACGGTTCGTACGTACCTCGGTTTTGAAGTCAAGGTTCGGTACGGGTTCGGTACAGCAGGAGGGAGAAAACTAAACATAAAATTTCTTTTTTATTATTAAACAGTGGTTTACTGAACAAATTGTCTCTATCTTTAAATGAATTCAATTATAAATTAAAAGTTTCTAAAGAAAAAAAAAAAAAAAATCTCTGCTCATGCTGTCAACTATATAGGAAGCCCTTACTTGCATATTACTATAATATTAAAGGTTAAAAACAGAGCCCAAACTTTTTGCCTAAATTCAGTTGCTATTTATTTTTAGATATAATAAACAATCAAATAACAAATTATGCAAACATGTGAACTGCACATAAGGCAGTTTTTGCAATAACTTCTAAATCTAATTATAAAATTATGTTTTACTCCAATAAATTTGTCATTTACACATTTTCAAGACAGATTTATTTAAACATACATTAAATAATCAAGACATCACTAACAGGTTAAGTAAAATATAATGAATATATAGCCTAATATAGTGTATGTATTTAGCGAAAGAATTCATTCTAGTGAATATTCTCTATTCTCTCTAGTGAACTCACAGCTGTGGACACTGAATGACTTGCCTGAGGTAAATGTAATGCTACGTGACATTGTTTACAAGCTGTTTAATTGACGTTTTTCTGTGGTTAAAACACTGATTGAGTGATTACACAAGATATGATACCTTTCAGTAAGTTTCCTTTCAACATACCTTCTGATGTTCATTCACGTTTATTCTGTAACTAGTATTAAAGACGAGATGATCGCGTTCTCTCGTGCTCCACGCTGCCGCTTGAACTGAGGCGCCTATACAGTGTCATGCCACATTAAAGAGCATCTAAACAGCATTTTTTGTTTGAATTTCGTGATAAAATGACAGAAATTTGAAAGATGACACTTTGTTTCTTATTAAAAGTAACAAAACACGGAGCTTATTGTGATTATTGGTGGTTCGGTTACAACGCTGTATTCATCGTGTACACAAAGACACGTTCTGAAAATTTGCGGGACGAATGCATGTACAGTTACACCCCAATCATATTTAATGAAATGTCAAGGAAGAAATTTTTTTTTGTGACATAAGGTAAAGTGAGGTCGACCTCAACAACGGGCCAGGGGTCGTTCGGTACACCATGAAAGTACCGTGGTACGTACCATGGGTGGTGTAATCGCATTTTTTGGTTTGGTTTGAATATTGTTACATCCCTACTAAAACGCTCCCACACAGTACTTTTCTTTCCTTCCTTTGTTTTGTTTCTCCTTTTTGAAATTTCTCTCAGGTCTGTTATGTCTCCATTGCTGCTTAAACAAGTGGACCCCGCAACAAACAAACAAAATTAGCAAGTTAATGCATGCGATTCATTTTTTCAGTTTAACTGATATTATTTGTTAAATAACTGATATTTAACGCAATTAACGCAGCATTTTTTCTGTCATCCTTGAGCTAGCGTTACATTATATGATCGCACTTTTATTCATGCAAATGCTTTTAAACAATTCAACTGCAACAAGACAGAAGAGAACGCGCTGTCTATGAATGTCCTGGCACACACACGACGAACAGAAAGACGCATGCCAGTATCGCGTGCACAGACAGGGCGGCAGAATTGATTTCTCTTCCGCGCTTGAACGAACAATAATACACAGAATTATGCCAAAATGCCCACTTTGTCGAGTATTTTCATAAGAGCAGTCTTAAATTTGTTAAATAACATCTTAAGTTAGCTTAAAGATTTGCGCGTGACAGTACGTCATGTTCGGCAGTGGCAGATATTAAAGGTCACAGCTAGTGTTGTCAAAAGTACCGACCGCGATACCAAATCAGTACAGAAATTTAAAAAATGTGACGCTTTCACCTCTGACTGGCCATTTTGCTCACACGCTCATCGGATGTGTCTGTGATTGGCTACAATGATCAACGCACGGCAGCGGTTGAAAGCACACGGAAGTATTTAAAAAGTGTTTTGAAGACGGGAGCGGGAGCGTTTGAAAGCACATGCAGGCGTCAACCAACAGACCGGTAGGCTGATAGACGCCTGCATTCAAACGCTCCGTGTAAGCGCTCTGTCATTGATGTATATTTACAACATGTTTGTGAAGCGCTGATCATTTTAGCCAATCACAGACATATTTGATGGGCGTGTGAGCACAACGACCAGTCAGCGGTGTTTACGATTGCGCTCAAAGCGTCATATTTTTAAAATTTCAGTACCGATTTGGTATCGCGGTCTGTACTTTTGACAACACTAGTCACAGCAGCCTAATAAACCAGTTGTTGTGCATTAATGTTAATCAAAGAACAAAGGTAACAGAAAATTGTAGCTTTAATAAGGATGAATCTATATTTGATTTATTCATATTATGCAGTGCAGACTTTATTTAATTTCTGTATAGGCCACAGGTAAATATTACATTTATTATAATGGATTTTGTATAGGTTGTTTTAAGTTCCCTTAAATTAAAAGTAATCTTTTAAAAGCCTAATACTGTAAATGTTGAAATTGATATAACTTTCAATTATACTGTAATGTTGAATGTCTATCATTAATGTATATAAACTTTTTATTTGTGGTGCTGGTGCTCCATTACTATGTCATTACTATAACAGTCATCCTGCTGCTCTCTTAGATATCGACATTGGCACGAGCCATTAGAAATGGCTCAAATCAGATGTTACGTTTCAGAAATATCAGCAACTCTCTGTAGCTGAAGACAAAAAGATGGAAGAGGACAAATATTTCAGAATCTTTACCTTAGCGACCTTCCTCCAGTTATGACAATCAAAGAAGTAGTATGTTCCTCTCTCGTAGGTGTTGGTCTTTAGCGTAGGCTCCATGCCAGGTGCTCTTGTAATCCAAACCCTTTCCTCTTTATGGTACCGCCAGTCCCGGTTGAAGCTGCAATACAACAAAACGTCCCATTTAACCTCTCAACATCCACCTGTGGTTAGTTACCAACGAAATGTTAAATGACTTAATCAGCAGGACGTACAGCTCGACGGCAGCGAGGAGTTGTAAGAGGTCTCCTCCGTTCATGTAGTAGAGGTAGAACAGCAGGTCTTCACCATATCGCCCCAGTTTTATTGCAGCCAGCTGTATAGAGCACATTATGAGGTCAGCTGGGTGCGCATTACAATTTCAATGCAGTTTTATTGAAGTGTTTATCACCTCACCTTGTCCCTTATGTGAATGTTGGTTAAGTACTCTGAAGGAACATGGAAGTCTAAAAAACAGTTGCATTCATTACTGAAGAGCCAAAATGAGTTGGTCATCTTTACCAGTTAGGTCAAATTAACTCTTACCAATGTCTTGTGGTCGACATGGAGCTGAAGCCCACGGAGATGCAAACTTAGGATACAGATTCCTACAAGGAGATAAAACAGAAATTAATGTGCGGAACACTGACAAGAAATCAATATGTGGAAAAAAAAAAAAACCTAAAGTATCATACTCTGGAGAGTTGAGGTTGAGTCCTAGCGTTGTTAGGTCGCTTCCTAAAGCCAGGTGAACCATCCCAGGGTCTGTCTCAGCTGCCCGGATGAATGTCAGGAGTCCAATCATTCCAAACTGATCCGTCACCATTCCTGAGGGAATGTTTGTTACCTTGCCTATAAAAAACGAGAACGAATGTCAAGTTTGATTCAGTGTTTCCAATAGACAGGGTTCCTACATATTTTGACCAATTAATTTAATTTCCTGCAATTAGTCAGTTAATGTATATTTTATAATTATAATACTTCATTGCTATTGTGCTGAAACATTTCCTGGATCAAAAATGGTCTTCAGTGGTGTCTCTGATTGGATGACTGGGTAAAAGTGACAGTGCTGAGCACTGCGTTTTACCCAAAGTTGAACATTCTTCAACTCTGACCGACCAGTAAAAACAACGCAGAGTGCCAAACACTTCAGCGTGAAATGGCCACTCAGAGCCTTGTTACGTCCTGCCGTTTTAAAAACCTCCCATTGAAACAAATTGGAAAAATATGCTAACCTCAGGAAAAAAGCTTTTATATATATAAATAACAGGGCCGCCCTTAGGCTGGTCCAACTGGTGCACCGGGACCTGCAACTGATTTAAGATATTGCTTTCTATGCCTTTTCATGGGGTTCTAAGTATTATTATTATATTTTTAAACATATAAACTTAAAATGGAAACCTGAACAGATTCTTGAAAATAATTGATTAAAAAGCACATTACTTGTTTTATTCAACAGTTACGTTTTCAAAGCTGGAAGTTGTTTGAAATACATCTGTGCATGTTGCTAGGGAGCCTCACCGTCAGGCAACACCTGGATCCCTTTCTTTTGCTGGTTGTTATTCTGTGCTGATGATGTCTTGTCGCCGGGAAATTTGGGTCCATCTGCACTTGAGCTGCCCTTGCCTGAGGAGTTCAAGTTCTGTGGAGAGAGCAGAGGCCAGAACAATGAGTTAAAGGTCAAGCAATCGTCACAGCACTGGTCGGCATCACTTCAAATTTGAATAGCTGAGTATCTTTACCCATTCTGCAAAACAATGACATGTTATTTATGCAATCTGTATTCAGGCAATACTGACTGATTTGCTTTCATCCGTGCTCAATGTTGGGTCCTTGTAGTTGGGCCCAGGTAGGGCCGGGAAGTCTTCGTTGTGAATCGAGAAGTCCTGCGACTGTTCATTCGATGGCTTTGTGACCATTCCAACTACAGAAAGATACATTTTAACAAAGGTTTGAGGGTTATAGTGAGGAAATAAAAATAAAACCACTGACCTTGTCATGCATTCACAACACATCATCCATTCAAGGAGAAGCATGCTTAGTCATAAAAAAACTAAGAGGGTTTGGGTTTCAGTTAAGTAATGCGATGTGTAAAATGAACTCGTACCATAGGGTGCCCTTCCAGCCAGCGGATTATGCAACGGTGTTGGGTTGCCGTTTCCCTCCCTCCGACTTCTGTCTGCAAGTGCTGGGAATTCTGAGAGATCTATTCCTGTCACATTTTCACTCCCGTCTGCCACACAGATGATAGAAAAAGAATAAAATGAGAATGGTCTAATTATCTTTCTAGAACACAATTTAAGTGTCACGGTTCCCGTCATGGTGCATCATCACCAAGCACGTTCAATGAAGCACTCACCTGTCCCGTTGAAGATGTTATTGGATAAGGAGTTCATTCCAAACCCCTGGCTCCGGCCCATTCCAAATCCTGACATACTACAATGACACACATGAGGATTTGACCCTTTTGTTAAGGTCAGTCTTAATCAGTCTTGATTGGCCTTATCTTGGCCTAAGGTGAAAGTTAATTAAAATACATAATATATATTTAAGATAAAGAGAAAATTATTTTTAACATAAAATCAGCTTTAATTTTCGCAATAAACAAAGGAAATGTGCGTATTTTAGAAAGGAGATTCTAACAAGTTTCATGTGTGCCCATCAACCATAAATGTGCACAGAAAACAAGTCCATAAACAAGGCTCAACAATAAGGATGGCTTGCTGATCCAAGGACAGTATGAGA
Organism: Paracanthobrama guichenoti; assembly: GCA_018749465.1. Classification (NCBI taxonomy): domain Eukaryota; kingdom Metazoa; phylum Chordata; class Actinopteri; order Cypriniformes; family Gobionidae; genus Paracanthobrama; species Paracanthobrama guichenoti. The sequence continues at coordinate 16,195,200 of CM031967.1, read as the reverse complement.
CTTGAGCCAGTAAAGACATCTATAGTGTTACCAAAGGTTTCTATTTATTAATTTAATCAGAGAATCCTGAAGAAAAAAAAAATCAGTTTTCACAATATTAGCAGCACAACTGTTTTCAACATCGATAATAAATGTTTCTTGAGTAACAAATCATCATGTTAGAATGTTTTCTGAAGAATCATGTGACACTGAAGACTGGAGTAACGTCTGCTTTTTTTCTTCTAATATTATTTCACAATATTGCTGTTTTTACTGTATTTTTGATTAAATAAATGCAGCCTTAGTGAGCATAAAAGACTTCAAAACATTAAAAGACAAGTAGAATTCATCACCAAAAGACAAGCGTATGAGTAAAAAAAAAAATTAAGATACAAACCCTAAAATTTGAACGGTAGTGTAAGATTTTTAAAGTTGCTGGCACAGAATGAATGGGTTGACTACAACACACTTGTAACAAATATACATACAACCCATCAGTAATGTATCCCATTATTTTCTAGTATAAGTGTTTTATTTATTGCTGTCAGTGAGTTTCCTGTATAATTTTAATAACACAGTACAATTTTCACCTATTAATGAAGATAAAAAAAATTCAGTGTGTACAAATGTCTAAGAAATACATTTTAAAGTGCTCCTATTATGCCATTTTAAAGGTTCCTAATTTTGTTTTGGAGGTCTCCTACAGCAAGTTTACATGCATCAAAGGTCAAAAAACACATTTTCTCATAAACATTGCAGCATCACCTCTTTTCTCAGTGTCTGAAACGGTTAGATCTCTCTAAACCCCTCCTTTCCAAAATGCATGCAAAGTGAATTTGCAGAGCAGAAAACAGCGTCTTCTCGACATGTCAACAACATGGATCAAACTGAGAAAAGTAGACTTTGCTCACGGGCAGCCAATGAAGACCACAGAAAGGTAATTATGCAAATTTGTTACAAACCTACACAGGTTCGAGCAGTAAGACTGGAATTACTATTTTCAGGCAATTCAGAATCGCTTCTTTCTTTTAGGAGACAATAACACTGTTTATTAGGGATGTGTGCGAATACTTGAGCGTGAAAATGATGATCGCTGTGACTAAACTTTTTTTTTTTTAAGTGTCTGATTGGTTGTTGCGGCCTATTGGGCGGTTCCTGATGTCTGATTGGTTAGCGTTAAGACAGCATGCAGTCCAGACTGGTGAAATATGTAAAACTGTGGATTTGAAAGATGTGCGGCACCAATTTTCCATATGCATAACATTATAATAAGAACACTACTGTAACGGAATTCTTTGTGCTTTAGTTGTCCGTGTCTCAGCATTGCTGTTACAAGAGCGCATCCACAAGTTACACATTCAGACACGGTCAAGTTCAAGTGCAGATGCAAGTCGTGATATTACTTTTATGTTGCATGTATCTGTTTAATCTCATATAGAATTAATTTGGTTCATTCACAAAATTCATTCACTCTTTAGCGTCATTATCGACTATGATTTGGTTATTTGAGACAGTCATACTCCTTTTAGATGTTTCTTCTTTTTTTTATCATGATATTATTAATAATCCAGCAGTGTTTTTTTTTTTTCAACAGGCCTATGTTTTAATTTAAACTGTTTCTTGTCATAGCTTTGAAAATGTGCAGGGATGTCTGGAATCACTTGATAAGTAAATTAAAATACAGTTAAGTGAAAGTTGTGCAGCACAAGACCTTCGTTCATCTTCGGGACACAAATTAAGATGTCTGATGAAATCTGAGAAGTTTCTGAACCACCTATAGACTGCAACGTCATTGCAACTTTCAAGGTCCAGCAAGGCAGTAAAGACATTGTTAAAATAGTCCATGTGACTCCAGTGGTTCAACCTTAATTTTATAAAGCAACGAGAATACTACTTGTGCGCAAACCCCCCCCCCAAAATAATGACTTTATTCAACAATTTCCTCTTGTTTGTGTCATTCTCCTACACTGTTGACGTAGTAAATACAGTCCAGCACTTTCTAGTTGAGGCAGAATGGCAGCTCACCACTGGCTAGCTCCTGCGTCAGCAATGCACGCATGCGTCGTGGTGCTCGCGTATACAGCGTCGGCCTAACCCGGCATTTAACTCAGAAGTAGAACTCAGAAGCGATGCACTGTATTTACCGCGTCAACAGCGTAGAAGAATGACTCAGACAAGAAGAAATTGTTGAATAAAGTTATTTTGGGGGGGTTTTGTGCACAAAAAGTATTCTCGTCACTTCATAAAATTAAGGTTGAACCACTGGAGTCACATGGACTATTTTAACAATGTCCTTACTACCTTTTCCGGACCTTGAAAGTTGCAATGACGTTGCAGTCTATAAGTGGTTCAGAAACTTTCATAAAAAATATCTTAATTTGTGTTCTGAAGATGAACAAAGCTCTTACGGGTTAGTAATTAATGACAGAATTTTCATTTTTGGGTGAATTAACCCATTAACTAGTTCAAGTTTACTTGCATTGGGGTCCTTTTGTGCAGATACAAGTTGTAATGTTACGTTTATGTTGTGTATCTAGGATATCTGATTAATACGATGCGTCATAGAACGGGCTTCAGTTCACTGGTGTTCTATCAGTACTCAAAATTAAAAATTTACAAAATTGCCCATCCTTACTATTCATCTGCACTTTGATCTTTGAGCTTTTACATTCGCAAACAGCTATAATACACACTACATGATACATGGCAATATCCCAAAAAAGCATAGTAGGGAGACTTTAAAATAAATAAAAGTATACATTTAAAATGAGAACTGTACATGTTTTTTGGACTACTAGCCCAACGCTCAATCCTTGCTATTGAGCCGTACCATAAACGACAATGATTATTCAAAAGACATTCTATTACTGTGAGAAATAAAAGCATTGGACATTACAAAAAATGTCTTCAGAAGTTAATTTATAGTTTGCTTTATTCCCATTTCATTGAATACAATCTGACCACTGTCCTGGCACTGGTATTTCTGTACAGGTATTTTTTTTTAAATAGTATACTGTACTAATTAACATGTTAAATTGACAGCCTCAAAAAGCCTTACCAAAACAAGTTGTGTTTGCTCTCTCATGTGTGGCCAGTCTTACCTGTTAATGGTGAATGGTTGGCGTGCTGGTTGCTGTTTGGGCATGCAGATAATGCTGGGTGAGCTGCGGTTAGGGCTACCCAGGCCAGAGCTGCCCATGCTGTTGGTCCTGCCGCTCATGCCCATGCCCTGCCCTACCTGCGAGCTCATCATGTTCCTGGAGTTCATGGGCAGGATGCCCCTGCGGAACATCAGCAAGGCTGGGATTTAGCACAGCAGACCACGTCATCCCACACAACACAATCACACAGAGGAGAATGGTGTACCTGTTCGGCGAAGGTGGTGTGTGGAGGGACATTGTTGGGACGCCTGTCGTTGGGGTGCTATGGCTCGGTAACTGAGTGCCTTGTGTTAAACTCCGGTTCAATTGAGGATTATTGTTGCTCATACCCCTCATTGAGAAACCTAGTGCACCTACAAATTGAGAAACACTGCTCAAATGGTGCTCAGAATCAAGAGTGCATAGTGTTTCAATGAGAAGCACAACAACTTAGCAGCAATATAAGCTGGAGCAAAGATTGGTACTCACTTTGCGGACCATACAAACTCGCACCAAGCTGTGACAATTGACCTGACGATGACGGCGAGGGAGATGGCAGCATCTGTAAACCAAGTTTATTAACCAATATGTAAACAAGCTCTGACATTATTAAACACACAAGCTAGAAACCATTTTCATACACATTTACATATACTAGAGCTACACAATTAATCGTTAAAAGATTGTGATCTCGATTCAAACACCCACGCGATTTTATTCCTAAATGACCACAATTCTTTTATGCCAGTATTTTGCCACTGCCCATGTTAATGAACGACGGAGCAGAGCGAGCATTTTCAATTCATTTTTATGGAAGTTGAGCTTCACGCTTGCGCGTAAGCATAAGTCTTAACTTCCATAGGAATTAATTGAAAACGTGTTTCGCGCTCCGCTGACGCTTGCAATGTGAAACTGTTTAAAACAAAGACGCCAGGAGTGAATCATTCATTTAAAAGTTTTATTCACAAACGCTGATTCATCCAATAACAAAACAAGTCTTGATGAATGAGACATTAGCCCCTTTCACACATACAGTCTTTAATGATAAATTACCGGTAACAGATCATGTGTGAACAGGACCTTTTTAAAAAAATACCGGTAAATCAGTTCTTGCAATTTACCAGTATGGAAAGCTGTAATATTACCAGTAAATTACAGGTAATGTGCTCTGTGTGAATGCTGAATGAAGATTCCCAGTATATTCACATATGAAGTCAGAACGCGCTGACGTAAGAAGTCTGCTTTGGGCCAGTCATAAGTTCTTATGGCAATGACGCGATTACTCCACGCTGTTTACGGAAAGCTTTTTAACAGTTTTTCTATGTAAACGTGCTAAACGAACATCTTTGACCGTTGCGCCACGTCTCGCAGCTTTTTCCACACATCTCGCTCGAGACCCTGCCTTCTTTCCATTCATCAGCGCTTCGGCTCAGCAGTTGGATACTATTACGCGAGTGTCGTGTTTTTAAGAGCAAACATGCGTTCTGTTTCATCATCTGTTATGCCTGTCACTCAGACGTCAAAAATATGTTGTCAAACAGATAGTGAAAACTAAAGTGCTTCTTCCTGTGCAGGCGAATGAAGACAGCGCAGCGTTTAAAGAGGACCAACATCACAGAATTTACCAGTATTTTGCTGCTGATGTGTGAACAATCTCTTACCGGTAAAAAGCCAGAACGCCGTTGCTTGTGAAATGAAAGACGTTTATTATTAACAAATTATGACACACACATTAGATGTGTATTTGATGCGTTATCTGTGTATTTTATCACGGTCATACTGCCATTCAGAATAACAGGAAATATAGTTTATCACAACTTGCAGCTCGGTTTTCCTCATAAAAAGCGAAATTGTAGTGTCATAATTTGTTCCCGCCATAGTGTTTTATTAACACGCTGCTAACTTCAAAAAGTTTTGAAATTATGACATTATAGTGGCATTCGCATTGTAGTTTTAGTAATGTAATTTATCAGTAATACATTTCAGTAGTTTTGAATCATATATACATTTATGAGGGACTATTGCAAAATAAAAACATTGATTATTATTTTGGAAAGAAAATATTTTAACATATTTTTTGGTGGTCAAGTCAGTGGAAATGTTGGCAGTGCACATGAAAGAAGCCAATAATAATGTAATATTTTGTCATTCTATCAGACCTCTGGTGAACAAAACCATTGGACATAATCAAAATTAACAAATGACTGCTCTTACGTCTTTCTCCGATCGATGCGGGAACATTGACGGCTGGCCATAGTACATGCTCTCATCAGGGTAGTCACTTTCGACCCCCTCAACAAACTTCTTTCTCGTTGCACTGAACATTCCGTTTGTCACCTACGGAAAATGAGGAAACAGTTAAAACCAAGATATTTCATTCCTGATCACCCACATCTGGAGCAAAATCATATCAGATTATCTTTGCATACATCTAGTGGACATATCTTTAACCAGTTCTATATAGTCCCACTGAGAACTAGTAATAAATAATGAATTACCACTGCAGAACAAGACCTAAGGCTATATGCTGCTTTAAAGTGCATTATGAAAAGGTACAGGCTGTTTTCTCAACACAATTTACACCTAACTATTACCATTAGGATGTGCAAGATTAAACTTTAAAGTAATTCAACGAATAGTCATATGCTTTAAGAATATATAGTCCAGCTATGGCGGTACGTTGATAAACAAATAATGTATTCATCTATTCAAAACATAGCAGATATTTGGCATATGGTTGGAAAACAAACAAATATCGCTTTCTAAACTGACACCTGACAACAAACACAAAATCAGCTTAGTACACCAGCTAAATCCATAAGGAAACAGCAATTACTAGCCAGATACTTCAACAAACTCACATTTCAATACACCGTAACATTGTTCAAAATATTGCAAAAGATTCGTACGTGTTATGGGGTTACGAACACAATTACAGAGAGACAGAACTAAAATAAACAATGGCATGTCGCGAAATGTTCTCATTTATATCAGCTAGTTAGCTTTGCCGTTAGCTGTGTAGCTGCTAACTAGACATTTTCGGCTTTAATAAAGATTTTAATAAAAACCAAAACACATCGCACCATTTGATCTATATTAGTCAGGGTGCTTTCGTTTTATACCAGACTTCTAGGCATACATAATGCATATATCTATCTATTTAAATGGTCTAGGCCTCTGTCTCGGCTGTCTGTTTTTGTTAGCGCTCAGCGCTAGTCGGCTAACTCTGGCCTCCAGAACAAAAACAGAAACCAGTAAAGCCGTGCAAACGTGTCACTGCATTCATTCAGCTACTAAATATCTGCTTGGATATACGCATAAAGCTGCAAATGTTCATTTGGCCCTGTATATGCGAAGCAAACCCTTTTGTGCAATGTATTTTTTTTGGGTGAAAATGAAATTGACTAACCGCATTAATTTACCCTCTCCTCGCAGATCCAAGATGGCTGTGTATCCTACAGGCGAGAATGCTGGGGGAATAGCCTTTACCCTCTGACCCCTTGACCTTCAGTTTATTTCATAGTAGACTGAAAATTGTGTTGGACACAGTCTGCAGGATATTAGATACTTTACAGGAGATTTTTATTCTGTTATAATAGCATGATACCATTACACTGTATTCACAATTTTTTACCTACCTGAAACACCACTAGCACAGTTTCTTTTTTATTTTAGTTGATATTTTGCACATTATATTTTATAATAAGATTTTGTAGTCTGCAATTTAACAAACCCTGCTTAGAATACAGAAAAGCTTACAGAATATGTATAATTTACTAAGAATTCATCGTTTGAGCTGTATGATGCAAAAGGGAAGTTTTCAAGATTTAATACTAGGAGTTACAAACTTTTCACTGGTAAGTGTATACGGCCTGTTCATGCCACACTCAAAAGCAGCATGTAAATAACAGATAACGTACAGTCAGCCAGCCATTATCACAAAATACAGCCATGCAGTGTGGTGTTACATCACATTAAAGGTGTTTCTTTAAATAATGTTAACCTAGCACTTTGCTTTACTCAAAAATCCAAAGCCACTGGGTTATGTAGCAGAAGCATAGACAGTACCATTTCACTACTGATCTTATTTTAGCAGCATAAAATATAGTGAAATTAGTCCTACTTTTAATCATAACACACACACATAAATATATATAATTTAGAAATGGCATTAAATTATGTATAAAATTCTGTATCAATAGAATGCTATAAAACATGTAAATTGGTCCATTGTAAGTTACCTTACCACATGCATAGAGTGAAAAACTGTAAATGGTTTACCTCACGTCAATTTACTGTAAAATACTGTCAAATGTATGTATTTTGCAAGTACTATGAACTACCATATAATTTATAGTAAAAAACTGTTGAAATGGTATTCACAGAAGTCCCTGCACTACACATCATATATGATTATGTGATTACATATTTCTGTCATTGTGTTACATTTTCTGTTATGTAGTTAATGTTTATTGTATTATTTAAGTGTCATGTATATTACCCTGATGGTGTTTTATCTTTGATGACCTTGTGCACAGTCTAGAATTTACTGTTGTATGAACAGCCCACTTGTGAAATCTATTCTACTGTGCCTTCAATTGGCCTTCTATTGTGCCACTTGTATTATTGTGGTGGTTAACATTACATTTTAAGGCAAAAAGGCAGATTATATCACTTAATGAAATATACGGTTATACGTTGTAAAATATATAGGCCTGTAAAGCTGGAAACACTATCACAGTATTTTTATTTTTCACAGTATTTTATAATTCACAGTATTTTCGGATAATTTTATTATAATATTATAATCAGTTTGATTATGAAAAAAACACTTTTTTTATTTTCCATTTGTACTCTTAAACTTTCCAAACCAAATACTGTGGCATGCCATGTGATGTTGACAGCCTCTATTGGTTGCCCATAACTGGGTGAGTCTTATCTTTTTGGGGTGGTGCACTCAAGTGCTCTCAGTTATGCAGAGGGTCCTGACCGAGATATAAGTGCTTAAATAGAAGGTCTCAGATGACCCTCAAATTCCTTAATCACAAGACACCTTTAGGCTTATCACAGCTCCCGGTCAGCTCCACCTTCCAGAGCTGGAAGAAATCATTTAGCCGGAATGGGGAGGAGCATGCTGGATGTCATCTCTGGTGCTCTCGGCGACTGGCAGGGCAGAGGTGTCAGCAGAACACAGGAGCATGAAACACCACACTGCCGCCCATTTTGCGCTTTCAGCCTTTGTGACAAAAAAGCTTGATGGTGAATGAAGATCTACATTTCGACAACCTGGTAAGAAGGAGGGAATATTTACATCTTTTCATTGCGTCATTCATATCACATATCTACACTCTTAAAAATAAAGGTTCTTTATTGGCATTGATGATTCCATGTAGAACCTTTAACTACCATGGAACCTTTCCACAGCACAAAATATTCTTTATAGTGGAAAAAAAGCTTCCATAGATGTTAAAGTTTCTTTATGGAACCATAGATGCCAATAAAGAACCTTTATTTTTACAGCATTGCTGTAGAAACCTTTATTTTTGAGAGTGTATTTCATAAACCCTTATTTTTTGTCTCAAGAGACCATGAATGTGGGCAGAGAAGATGGGAAATGTCGTGCAGGGTGCCGTGGCCTTCGTGCCCTCCGAGAGATGTCAACGCTTCTTAGTAGGCGACTTGAAGGAGATGCCGCTTGATCGTACTCTAGACCTGAGTAGCCGGCAGTTACGGCGCTTTCCCATCAGAGCTTCTGCTTTCAATGAACTAGTCAAACTCTATCTGAGTGACAATCACCTGAGCAACCTGCCGTCGGAGCTGCGAAACCTGCAGAAGCTCCAGCTTCTAGCCTTGGACTTCAACTGTTTCGAGGAGCTTCCTCTGGTCGTATGCAGCCTCGTTCAGCTTAACATCCTCTACCTTGGTAATAACCGACTGTATGGGCTGCCGAAGGAGCTGAGGAAACTCACTGAGCTTAAAACATTGTGGCTGGAGACCAACTGCTTCACCAAGTTCCCTCGAGTAATATGCAACCTTCCCAACATCAAGACCCTTCATCTGGGTTACAATCAGCTACGTAGTTTACCCTCAGAGCTTGGGCGACTGGAGGAGCTGCGTAGCATCTGGCTAGCGGGGAACTTGCTAACTGATTTCCCTCCTGTGCTGCTGAAGATGCATTACTTGGAGGTGATCGATGTGGACCGCAATCGCATTCGGCAGTTTCCATCGCTCGCCTACTTAAGAGGCTTGAAGCTCGTCATCTACGACCATAATCCCTGCATTAACGCGCCCGTGGTGGCTGAGGGCGTGAGACGGGTAGGCCGCTGGGCTGACAGCTCTGATGATGAGGAAGACGAGGGTGATGGACAGGTTTCCAAAGCAAGCGTGAAGGTGCAGGGATCACTGGAAAATATCGAGTGAAGAAGATCAGTGAGGAACCGTAGAGCAAACAGCTATATGATACAAAGAGCATCAAGATATTGACGAGTTATTGAAACTGCAGAGGACGACTGCTGAAATACTGAGATGTTTGGGAAAATGGACAATTATTGCTCTACAAATGTAGTATTTTTTATAGTTTTAATAATAGTATAGGCCTGGTTTCACAGACAAGTCTTAGATTAAGCCAGGAATAGGCCTTAGTTAAATTAGGCATTTTGAGACAAAACAATGGCCCTGACATACTTTAAGATATCTCAGTGCAAGTTACATTCAGTTAAAAAAACAGCTCAAACACACATTTTACTGCTTAAAGAGTTTGTTCACCCAAAAATGAAAATGACCCCATGATTTACTCACCCTCAAGTCATCCTAGGTGTATTATGACATTCTTCTTTCAGACGAATCAGTTATATTGAAAATACATCCTGGCTCTTCCAAGCTTCATAATGGCAGTGAATGGGGGTGGGGGGTCGAGATTTTGAAGGCCATAAAAGTGCATCCATCCATCATAAATAATAAAATAAAGGCCTTCTGAAGTGAAGCGATGCGTTTTTGTATTTGGTCTGTCGTACGTGTGCTCACGAGAGAGTGCGTATGACGTACGCAGGCGTAGCTTAGGTCAGAGTAGATGCCTCTTGAGGTTCAAACAAATAGGGCTGGGCAACACTGACATTTCTTTTTAAAAATTCAAATTTTAGACTTCTAATTCATGACCGGTGTTTTGTTTTGCTCTATCCTCTGCGCTTCCTTGTTAGTCAGTACGCCATTTGTCAGGTCAGAGTTCACTATGAATTTAAATATTAAATTAATTTAAATTTATACTTTTAAAGTCTTTCTTTCTTTCTTTCGTTCTTTTTGAGATGTTATTTATGGTCGGTACTTCATTTCAGTGTTTTACAGTATTGGCAACATTTCCTCTAAAGAAAAAAACAAATTTCAGGAATACCATTTTTGTTTTTCCAAAATCGCAACCTAAATATTTTCTGTAGAAAATAATCTCAGATTTCAGTCAGACAATAGTTTAATTTAATCAACCAGATTTCTGGATCTGTTCAGTGAGGTTGGCCATGTCATTGACAAATTGTACAATTCTAACAATGTGCCCCTGTTCATAAATAATGCAGGTTTCCTGTAACAGATTCGGGTCTCCATTTTGATGTAAGACTCCTAATAGGTTTTAATCATCCTCTATTGTGCTCCTGCTCTGTAATATGAAGTAAAGCAGGACACTGTTCACTAGATTCACAGGTTAAAAATGTGTGAACAAGTCATCTAAGATAACAGAATAACTATAAGCAATCAAATATTGTTTAAAATGATGTATATTTTGATGCATATAATTTATGAATTTACAAAGTAAAACCTGTCGATTCACAGAAAAGTGTGAATGCAACAAGAATGAGAACACCTTTTCTCACAACTTAGCAGCCAAGCAAGGAAATTTGCATTTAAAAGATGTCTAATAGCCGTCCAAACACAGCCCTGACATCTAGGCTAAAACAAGGCAAAGTTTGGGCTGTCAGTGAAGATTTAATCGTCTAACCATAGCCCAAGAATCAACGTATAGAAAACAGTTATTTTGGAAAAAACAACATGTAACCAAATTCAAGGTTATTTTGGCTAGAAGTGGGTTACTCATAGCTGGACAATATCGGGTCTATATTTAACCTAGATGGTGAAATGACGGCTATTGCTTGCTGGGAGCCAAATCAAGTCAAGTGTAGGAGCCTAGACAGCAACATAATATAGTGTTGACCCATCTGGTACATGTGGATTCAACGCATACCAGATGTGGCCCGGATCTGGGCCGACACTATGTTGCTGTCTGGGGGATGATAATATTTTGGTAATAGGCCTACACTGTAAAATTATTTAAAAAGTAAGTTACCTGATTGCCTTAAAATTTTGAGTTCAATGAAATAAAAATACAAACATCCCCTTTATTCAAATAGTATTAAAAGATTTTGTAAGCATATTGCGTAATTGTGTTTTATTTGTTATAATGCAGTGAAACATGCCAAATTGTGCTATTTTCGTGATTTATCGCAACATTTTTTTATTTTATTTATGTGGTTCAGATACAATAATATTTTGAGTTTCTATTTATTAAACCCATTTCCTTTATTGTATTAACTCAATTTTCAATGAACTCAACATTTTAAGGCAACCAGGTTACTTACTTTTTTAAGTTAAACCAACAAATTTTTTTACAGTGTATGTATTTAGGCTAGTAAATTAAACATACAACCTATAGTATAAACCTTGCAAATACAAGATCTGTAGTTAATAGTCGGCCTATCTAAATCTTGTATAATTAATATATAAATGTGACACGGCATTGTCACAAAATGGATATAATTAGCATTGTCATCATTTAAAATGCAATAAAAGGTTAAACATTTATTTGTCTTACATGTACCTATTCATTTAAAAACTGCTTTGTTTGTACATTTTTTTGCCCAATCTCAAAATTGTCCTATGGTGTGACTGTCTCAAGCATGGTTCAATAAACTACAATTTTTAAAAATTAAAAATAAAAGCATAATTTATCACCAAAACTCATGTCACAATAAGAAAAGGGAAGAAAAAAAAGAAAGAAAAAGAAAAGCATAAAAATGTTAATAATTAATAATGTTAATAATGTTAATAACTCAGGCACAATTAAGTGTTTATTTTAGCAAATGACGACCATATTTTCATCCATATATTTCTAAAAGCGTAGGAATCTGATACATTTTGTCACTCCGGTGTGACACCATCTGATTTTAAATCGGGCAGTTTCACTAACAAGTTTTATGCTTCCTTCAGGTGCTATTGGAAATGTCCTACTTCCCACTTCAGAAGTCGTGATTACGAGCTTGTTGCATTCAAGTGCTTTGTTGTCGGAATGAACATGAATCGTGGAACATACAAGGTTTATTCTTGCCTATTTATTGAGAAAATCTTATTTAAACCAAAATTATATGTAGTGTCACATGCACTGACAATAAACATTTACGATGCTATCTAGATACTGTATAATTTCGGTCAAATGCAGGCGCTTTCTCTGTGTAGCCTATAAAACATACAATACGCTTCAAATGATTACTCGTATATGTAAATATGCACTACATTAATGACAAGACAAGACGATCGATGTTGTGGGGAAAACTAATAAATCAATATATATATATATATATATATATATATATATATATATATATATATATATATATATATATATATATATATACACATACACACACTACCAGTCAAAAGTTTGGAAACTGTACTATTTTGATTGTTTTTCAAAGATGTCTCTTCTGCATTTATTTGATCCAAAATACAGCAAAAACAATAATGTTGTGAAATATTTTTACAATTTAAAATACCTGTTTTCTATGTGTACTTTAAAACGTAATATATTCCTGTGATCAAAGCTGTATTTTCAGCATCATTACTCCAGTCTTTAGTGTCACATGATCCTTCAGAAATCATTCTGATATGATGATCTGCTGCTCTAGAAACATTTATGATTATTATCAGTGATTAAAATAGTTGTGTACAATTTTTTTCAGGATTATTCAATATATATAAAGTTCAAAATAACAGCATTTATCTGAAATATAAAGCTTTTGCAAAATTATAAATGTCTATACTGTCACTTGATCAATTTAATGCATCATTGCTGAATAAATGTATTAATCTTTAAGTTCTTATATATATTATATATATATATATATATATATATATATATATATATATATATACACACACACACACACACACACACACATGAACAGAACTATATACAATCTCAGGGCTGTTAGACATATGTGCTGTCTTCCCCACCCTTCCCAGGTGGTGCTGAATAGATCTCAGCAGTAAAGAGAGAAAGCATCCGTGGTGATATTTTTCTCCATTTACTTGACATTTTATAGTGCTGCTTGTTCATCCACAGACAACCGATGCTTCTACTACAACCACCGAATCTAGGCATAAACTGACTCAAATGTGACGTGATGATGCTTGATTTGTATGTTTTGATTTGATTTGATTGATTTGACTTGATTTGTCTACTCACGTGCAGCAGCAGTTGTTGCCAAGTATTCGTTCCCGGGGATCAATACCCACTAATAAACGGTCCAATTTTTTCTTTGCCTACACTTTTTTTTTTTTTTTTTTTTTTTTTTTTGTACATTATAATTGTATCCCAAAAAACCGCAACTATCCGTAATTTTTCCCGCGACTTCTTTTAATTCCGATAGCACGTGAAGGCAGCATATTTAGTTTAAGGACCCCATTCAAGGTCATGCTACTGAAGCCCCCTATGAACCCCATGACGTGCACAGAGTAAGATTTTGTCTCAGAATTGTTCAAGTATTTAACTTTTTTGGAACCACTATAAAAGTGTTCATTTCTGTTGTCCTTTGGTGCGACACCCGTTTATTCTTAATTCTTTCTATGGACACATTTCAGTAAAATGGTCAAAAAACAGTCAAAGAATTGACAAAGTTATAGTGACCCCTTATATTTTCTCAAACATCAGACTTCATACTAAATAATAATATGCATTTCTTTTCTTCAAAAGTGGTGTTTTACAAATAAAGCATTTTACAGCTTATTTGTCAACTACCCATAAACATAATATGAATAACAATATAAATGAATTAATAATAAACGTATGTGAAAATTATTTTAAAAGTTCCCACAAACAACAACAACAATAATAATTTATCTAACTTTAAAAAATAATAATTATAATTTAGCCTCTTTTTTACCGGCTACACAACATGACAAATTAAAAGTCTTTCTTCTCCTTTTATACATCTTAATAATACAACAATAAGATATAAACAAAGATCCTCTGATCTTTTTTGTTATTAAATACGTTTTAATTATATCTGCCTGTTACAACATTTGCGTTAAAATATATGTTTGGCAGAAAGGAAGACAAAACGTTACATAAGCTATATGAGAGCTTTTATTTTGAAGGACACGAAGTCAATCAGCCATTTGGAAAGAAAGAGCGATCAGTTCCATACAGAGGGCTGAGATTGAAAGCGGAGCTCCATTACTAGCGGCAGTGATGGGGAAGAAGACTCGCACAGGCACCGGCAGGAGAACCATATTACAGCTCTCACCGCCGGGACCAAACCGCAACGCTACGGGAGCCGCTAGAGAGGACGGGGTCGCCTCTGGATCCGAAGGTGGGCGAGAACGAGATCAGTCAAAACCTACAAAGTCGCCGGTAGAATCAGATGCAAAAAAAAAAAACATGGAGCAAGACGAAACCATTTTAAGACAACACGCTTGTGGAAAACGGGTTTATTTACTAAACTAGTTGGCTTACATTTGAGACATTTGGCTAATCATAATAAAAATGCATTTGTTTTGTTGTGGTAAAAGTAAAATAGTTTAAAAATCACTTAAACTGAGTGATTCAGTTTAACGTTATACCTTTTGAATAGTCGTTGTCAAGTTTAGCGTTAGCTACAATGCTACCGATGAACCGAAAAATGTCCCTGCTGATAGAGCTTGACAAGCTGGTTATGACTTAAACAACATAAAAGTATGTTTAATTATTTACTGTTATACATTAAAGAGGAGTTTTTCTTATTCAAGACATTTATAAGCCACATTTGTAGCAGTGCAGCCGCAACAGTGCTTCAGACAAAGCGCTAGCCAACATGCTAATTCACCCGCACCAAAACAGCTTGGTTATAAATGTTTTAAACATGTTACAAACTGTCTGTTTCCTTTTGCAGACGAACCTGAGGGTAACACGGACGGGCAAAGAGAAGTTAATATAGTAATGAAGACACCAGCTGTGAAGGCCACACGTGAGTTATGCCAAATTATTGTCACCATAATATGAACAGTAGAATAACATTGTAAGAATACATATCATTATGTATTGCAAAATAACGTAAAGTGTATTTCATGTGCAAGTGAGGTGTGTGTGTGTGTATACATACATACACACACACACACACTATTAAACACAGGTTAAAGAATGTGAATCAAATGTATTATAAATATTGTATTTTCTCTGTAGAGGGTTTATCTCTGCTTGGAGCTTATGAAGACAGTGAAGATGAAGATGCGGTGGAAAACGCCTCGACTGCCACAAAGGCAAAACATAACCAGTCTGCAGACATTGACAGCACACTTGCCAATTTTATGGCGGTGAGTGAAGTCATGGGCTACTTAAACATTGTCATCGATTACTTATACCCTCTGATGTTCCAAACACATACGACTTTTGTTTGTCTTTGGTACACAGGTGAAATTTTTTTTCCTGTCCCTTCGTTGAAAGTCTATACACCCAAAATTCTTGATGCTTCAAAAAGTTCATAATCAAGTGGTTTAATCAGTGCTTTATATTAGGGCTAGAATGCTGTGTCAATGTAATCGAGACTGAATAAAATCCACACCATATCAGCACAACTTTTATGCACGAGAATTTGAAAAGAAAGCATCCCCGGGCTCTCCTACCTCAAAAGGAACAGTTGTGGTCTAAAGCTGAAAATATACTTTGTTTTTTTACAGTCTAACATTAAATGCGCATGTGCAAACTGTGCGTACATAGTATGTTGCGCGGTTACAAAAATCAGTATGCGCATACGCATGATGATGATGGTTAGATTCTTTAGATTGGTTAGATGGTTAGGTTGATGATGACCCTTTATGGTTAGAGAGTCAGACTTCTCAATACTGGCAAGAACCGGGCAAGGCACCTAACCAAACGCTTCTTGGGCCCACTGCTGTGTGTATCTCCACGGTTTGGTGTGTGGGTGTTCACTACTCACTTCTCCTAATGTGTGCGCATTAACTGGAATGTGTTAAATGCAGAGGACAAATTCCAAGTATGTGTTGCCATACTTGGCCTTCACTTCAATGACTCGCTTCAAAATGACGAGATGGCAGTGTGAGTTTTTGGATTATTACAGTGAATTTTTAACACAGCGCTACATATACGGTTGTCAGCCCCTTATTTTGTTTAATACAGCTGTGTTCATACAGCATCCTGATTTTTAAGAGCTGCCGTTGGTGCAAGACTCGTGGCTCCAATGTTTTCTCTGCAACCGGATACAAAGCATTTAAAAATGTTATTGGTTATTTTAAATAATCGGTAGATTATTCGATTAATCGGGTCATTTAATCCTTTTGATTTAATTATATAAACAGTCAGCCAACACACATTTGCTTGACGCGCAAGAACCGGTGAGGTTCATTCTTGCATGTCTCGCACTTTTGAGCTTCTGCAAGAACCAATGAGGTTCATTTTCATGCGTCAAGTAATTAGGGTTGATCTTCCATTTACCATATTTGAGTGCTTTATATGTGTTCGATTCATACAGACTTATTTTATGATATCTTTATGAACATTTTGAGTGGGTGAATAGTCTTTCAGTGGAGGGAAAGAAATCTCTCAGGTTGTGTGTAAATATCTTTATTTATGTTCCAAAGATAAACGAAAGTCTTATGGTTTTGGAACAACGTGAGAGTAACTCAAATTTTAGGAAGAACAATCCCTTTAAGACTAGACATATTTATTTATGCACAATTTCTCTTAAAAATTGTCTCTCTTCTATCTACATGGGTTATTATATGTCTTCCCTAAAGGAAATTGATGCAATTACGACCCAACCAGCCCAGACAGATGAATCAGGGACAGAGCCAAGCGCACCAGCCCCAACTCCTCCTCGCCCTGAACCCAAAACAGACCAGCAGACTCAAGAATTTCAATACAACACACAGTACTCCCTCGCAGGAGGTGAGTTTTCTAGTCGGCTGGTTCGGTATAAAAAAAAAGTATAAATCTCAAAATAATTAAAAACGTGGGAGTTAATACTTGTTTTCTTGTGTTCGTGGATGTTGTAGCTGGGTTGGAGATGGGAGATTGGCAGGAAGTGTGGGATGAAAATACCGGCTGTTACTACTACTGGAATACTCAGACCAATGAGGTGGCCTGGGAGCTTCCGCATTACCTGGCAGACCAGATGCAGAGTCTACATTACACTGGCAGGTGAGTGCAGCAAAACCAACACTTTATAAAAAATATATTGTACCGGTCAAACGTTTGGAAACATTACTCATTTTAATGTCTCTTATGCTTATCAAGCCTGCATTTATCGAAAAAACTGTATTATTGTGAAATTATTACAATTTAAAATAATGGTTTTCTATTTTAATATACTTTTAAAATGATTTATTTCTGATGCAAAGCTGAATTTATCAGATTTATCAATGTTGAAATTAGTCTGCTTAGTATGATAGTTTTTTCAGGATTCTTTGTAGAATAAAAATGTACAAAAGAACATCTATCAGTATTTATTATATAATATTGTGTATTAATTAGGGATGGGTACCGAAACCCGGTATTAAATGAGTCTCGGTGCTAAATTATGAAAGACCGCAGTATGGATAAGCTCTGATGCTATCGGTTCTGCTGTCGGTACTGGAGAAATGAAGAAAATACACATACTATTTATAATTGCTTTATAGACGTTATATTGCCAGCCATTTCTATAAGCAATAATATTAAACCATGTGTTAGATTTTTGCTATTCTCAAACCTCGCACGCACAAGACGAATGTTCCTGATTAATGAGTGACGATGACCAACAAAAGTTTAGTCTGTTTACGCTTCAGGCCTGTGATATTAATCTAATTGTATTTAAAAAAAAATGTATAAATGGATATGAGGTAAAACTATTTACCAATATTTATCTACTATACGTGTTCCGTCTTGCGCAACTTCCTTCTCTTCACAGCGGTGAGCATTGGTTCCCCTAAACCCCAAACAAAAGAGTCAGCACAATCTGTGATTATTGTAAAATACAGTCTCTACTGTAGGTAAATTGTGGAACATGTTTGATAATAAATAAATAAATCAAATACATACAACAAATAGCCTATGTCAAAATGACCGCTTGGAGAGTATTCACTTAAACACAGTTTATGTCTTAAATGGGCGTTAATAGTTATAAATATTCTGTATATTATTAGACCTGTATTCGGTCTTAAAGGGGCAGCGTCTAATAAAGCAACAAAAGGCAAAGAGAAAGATCCTCGATAAATACATATTTTACATTTTCAGATTATAAAGCAGTTAATTATGTTCTTAATTTTTCTTTTTATTATAAAAAAAAAATTACGATAAAGTACCGGATTGATAAGCAGTATCGGTAAGAGTAGTAATACCGTTAAAACCTTAACGATACCCATCCCTAGTATTAATATTGTATCTACTGTGTGTGTGAGTATTTATCTTTGATATATTAATCTTGGAATTTTATTTTCCACAGCTCATCTGTAAATGGAAATGGTGCGGCACATCATAGCAGTTTTACTGAACAGTCTGCTGCAGCTGCTCCTGCGTCTAAGAGAGAAACCAAAAAGAAGGCAAGGACTTTTGTTTTTGCGACTTTCCCCTTATTACATGAGATGGGAAAACTACTAGAATCAGAAAGAGCTTTATTGCAAAGTGTGCTTGCACACACAAGGAATTTGTCTTGGTGCTGAAGCTTCCAGTGCAATATACAATACAACACAACATGAACACAAATATACAAGTATGAAAAATAGTATAAAATAAAGGTGTGTGTGTGTGTGTATATATATATATATATATTATATATATATATATATATATATATATATATATATATATATATATATATATATATATATATATATATATATATATATATATATATATATATATATATATGTATATATATATATATATATATGTATATATATATATATATATATATATATATATATATATATATATATATATATATATATATATATATATATATATATATATATATATATATATATATATATATATATATATATATATATGTATGGGAATATATATACTATATATATATATATATATATATATATATATATATATAGGTCAGGCACTAGTTTAGTTTAGAATAGGCGGGGGGTATTCAACTGTTCAAGAGGGAAATGGCCTGTGGGAAGAAACTGTTCCTGTGCCTAGATGTTCTAGTGGCCAGTGATCGAGTCGCCGTCTGACGGTAACAGTTCAAACAGGAAGTGTCCAGGGTGAGCGGAGTCTGTGATGATTTTACCTGCCCTCTTCCTCACTCTGGAAGAGTACTGGTCCTGGAGGGCTGGCAGGGGGGCAGTCACAACTCCTGATGTCAGATTTGGTAGCTGAACCAAACCAGACAGTGATGGATGTGCATACTCAATGACAGCCGAGTAGAACTGGATATGTGGGAGGTTGAACTTCCTCAGCTGGGAGAATAGCTGGGCCTTTTTACTAAGTCAATGTGATTGTCCCACTTCAGGTCCTGAGAGATGGTGGTGCCCAGGAACCTGAATGACTCCACTGCTGCCACTGTGCTGTTCATGATGGTGAGTGGGGGCAGAGCAGGGCTGTTCCTCCTGAAGTCCACTATCATCTCCACCGCTTTTGAGCGTGTTGAGCTCAAGGTTGTTATAACTGCACCAGACAGCCATCCGCTCAACCTCCAGTCTGTAAGCAGACTCATCACCGCTTTTGGATGAGGCCGATGAGGTGGTGTCGCCTGCAACAGGAGCTTCACAGAAGGGTCTTTAGAAGTGCAGGGTGTACAGGAGAAGAGCAGTGGGGAGAGAACACACTCCTGTGCTGGTAGTGAGAGTCTTGGATGTGAGTTTCCCCAGTCTCACTCGCTGCTGCCGGTCTGTCAGGAAGCTGGTGATCCACTGACAGATTGAGGATGGCATGGAGAGCTGGATCAGTTTAGCTGTAAGAAGATCAGGCATGATGGTATTGAAGGCCGAACTGAAGTCCACAAATAAGATCCTTGCATAAGTCCCAGGTCTGTCGAGATGTTGCAGGATATAATGCAGTCCCATGTTGACTGCATCATCCACAGACCTGTTTGCTCTGTAGGCAAATTGAAGAGGATCCAGCAAGGGTCCAGTGATGTCCTTCAGGTGGGCCAGAACCAGTCTTTCAAATGACTTCATGACCACAGATGTGAGAGCGACAGGTCTGTTGTCATTAAGTCCAGTGATTTTGGGTTTTTTGGGGACAGGAATGATGGTGGAGCGTTTGAAGCAACGGGGAACTTCACACTGCTCCAATGATCTATTGAAGATCTGCGTGAAGACTGGGGCCAGTTGGTCAGCACAGGCTTTCAAACAAGCAGATGAGATGCCGTCTGGGCCTGAAGCTTTCCTTATCTTCTGTCTTTTGAAGATTTTGGTTACCTGCTCCACACAGACCTTAAGCTCAGGTTGGATGGCGGGGGGGAGGAGAGGGGGTGCAGGAGGTGTTGGCGGACGTGTGAAGTGCAGATCAGAGCAGGTGTGAGATTGGGTTTCTCAAACCTGCAGTAAAATGCATTCAGCTCATCAGCCAGATGTTGATTCTCAGCAGGTCGGGGGGATGGTGGCTTGTAATTGGTGATATTCTTCAGGCCTGACCAGACAGCAGCAGGGTTGTTAGAAGAAAACTGGTTTCTCAGCTTTTCAGTGTAGCTTCTTTTAGCAGCTCTGATCTCCTTTGTCAGTCTGTTCCTGGCCTGGTTATACAAGACCCTATCCCCACTTCTGTAAGCATCCTCTTTGGCATGCCGTAGCTGTTTGAGTTTCCCAGTAAACCATGGTTTATCATTAGTGAATGATAAGAATGTCTTGGTAGGAATGCATGTATCCTCGCAGAAACTGATGTATGATGTTACAGTATCTGTGAGCTCATCCAGATCAGTGGTAGCAGCTTCAAAGACATTCCAATCAGTGCAATCAAAGCAGGCTTGTAGGTCCCGCTCTGCTTCATTAGTCCATCTTTTTACAGTCTTTATTACAAGTTTAGCTGATTTCAGTTTCTGCCTGTAGGACGGTATAAGATGAACCACACAGTGATCAGAAAGCCCCAAAGCTGCCCGTGGGACGGAGTGGTATGCATTCTTTATTGTGGTGTAGCAGTGGTCAAGGATATTACTGTCTCTGGTGGGACATGTAATGTGCTGTCTGTATTTTGGCAGTTCACGGGAGAGATTTGCTTTGTTAAAATCCCCAAGAATGATTAAAAGAGAGTCTGGATAGTTTTGTTCAGTCTCAGCTATTTGTTCAGCCAGCTGTTGTAATGCCATGCTGACACACGCGTCTGGAGGAATGTAAACATTCACGAGAATAAACGAGGAAAACTCCCGCGGTGAATAGAAAGGTTTACACTTTATGAAGTGGGCCTCTAGGTTAGGAGAGCACATCTTCTTCAGCGTTGTTACATCTGAACACCAACTTTCGTTGATGTAGAATCACAAACCTCCACCTCTCGTTTTCCCGGTTAGTTCCGTGATGCGATCTGCTCGGAACAGCTGGAAGCCCGGCAGATGTAGTGCGTTGTCCGGTATGGCTTCACTCAGCCAGGTTTCAGTGAAGCACAGTGCAGCAGATTTGGAAAAATCCTTGTTAATCCAGGTGAGGAGAAGCAGTTCGTCCGTTTTATTAGGAAGAGAGCGGAGATTAGCAAGATGAATACTGGGAAGAGGAGTGCGGAGGCCGTGCGCGCAGAGTTTAACCAGCGCACCGGCTCGCTTCCTCCGCTTGCGTCTGGCCACGCGATTTAAAGAAACAGTCGCGACTCCAACGAGGATATCAAACAAAACGTCTGAATAATCAAAAACTGCAGACATATTGTCTGGTGTGTGTTTCCTAATGTCCAGTAGTTCGTCTTTGGTGAAACTGATCGGAAAAGAATGACTAAAAGCAGAACAAACAAACAAAAACAAAACAATAACTGAAGAGCTCAACACCGAAGCAGCCATCCGCGGCGCCATCTTGTGAGAGTATTATTATTAGGAATTATTATTACTAGGAATTATTATTATTATTATTATTATTATTATTATTATTTTCTTTTGTTTTACAGTTTGGCCATTAGTGTAATTCTTCCTCCTCTGTTCACACAGGAAGTAATCGAGAGTGTTGTGGCTTTGACCAGTGAAGAAGAAGAGCGGAGAGGAGTGGCAGCTACTCTTCTTGCTCCTCTTATCCCAGAGGAGGTGAAGGAGGCAGAGGAGAAGTGGAGAAAGAAGGTGCTGGCCATAGAGGAGACTGTAGAAGCTCCCCAGGAAGTAGAGACGGAAGGCACGCCGTCTTTGGACTCCCCTACTCTCCGGGACACGGATAGCCAGAGTAACCAGCGCAGCAGGAACCACTCAGCAGAATCTTCTGACAGGGAGGAGGAGGCTGAAGAAGACACCATGGAACTAGAACTAGCACTAGAGAGGAAAAAAGTGAGTTGTGTCTTTAGAAATAACTTTTTAGTCTATATTGTATTCCTATATTCTGATTACAAAGCATCATGTAAACCCCCGAGTCTGATTTTCATAAGCCAATATTGTCAAAGAATTATTTTTTTATTACTTAAAATGTATGGTTTCTGTTTTGAAATGATTATTGAAAGTTTGTTCTTCTACAGGCTGAACTTCGTGCCTTGGAGGAAGGAGATGGCAGTGCCGGTGGTTCGAGCCCCTGTTCTGAAGCTAGTCAAGATGGGCCTCGTAATTTACTCTTGAAGAAGAGCAAATGGAAGACGGCCTTCCTCCGTGCGCCAAGTCCTGACTCGAGCAGCCGGGGCTCAGACAAGGCGGAATGGGCCACTCCAGAGCACTCAGACAATGGTAAAGATTGGCAGTAATAACTGAAGTTTGAAAATGCAAATTAGTAGGGCTGGGTATTGACACAAATTTCACTATTAAATTTGTTTTCAATTCACAAGATTGAGATTTCAATTTTGCGATTAAAAAAAAAAAAAAATCTCTCAACTAATACTGCACAGGGATTTAGTTGGTACTACATTACTGTAGTATCGAAGGTTTAAATATTTTTTATAAAAGTTATTATTCTAACGTTTTTTTAAATAAGCATTTAAAATGGTGGCTGTCATAAACATTTGATGGATTTATTCAAACATGCATTACATATCGAAGAACACTAAAACATAATTAATATGTAATATAGTACATAGTATTTAGCAAAACAATCCTCTCTAGATTAAATATTTCTTGCTGGCTGAGTTTATGGTCACTGAATGGCTTTTCTGAGCTAATTGTTTAAAAGCTGGTTTATTGATGTCTCCTGTGATTGAACAACGATTGAGTGATTACACAATAATAGAATTTCAGTAAGTCGGCATTTAAGGTTTGAATTTCATAAAATGGACAGAATCTGAAATGAGACTTTGTTTCATTTCAACAGTAACAAAGCACAAAGCTTATGGCTATTTATTGGATGGGATGGGAGCAAAACAAAAGTTTTGTCACACTAGGGTCATAAGGGTCCAGTACTCACTACTAACAAATGATCGATTTTTGCCTCAAACTCTTAATTACTATTTATTAATAGTTAGTTGTTTAGGTGTTGGGTAGGATTAAGAAATGTAAAATATGGTTATGCAGAATAAGGCATTAATATGTGTTTTATACATGCTAATATCCTAGTAATATGCATGCCAATAAGCAACTAGTTAATAGTGAGAATTTGACCCTAAACTAAAGTGTTACCAAGTCCTTTCATTCGTTCATCAGTAAATTTGGTTTTGTACATCATAAATGAATGAGTGACTTACTGAACCTTTTGTGTTTCAAGCACATTCCAAAACAACGGAGAAGCAAGGAGAAGATGATGAAAAGGAGAAGCCTGTATCCAAAGCTCTTCAAAAGGAAGAAGAGGACCTCAAGGTATTTTTAATGCAATCTATCGTCAAAATGTAATGGCTTATTTACGTTTGGGATCAGTAATTTTTTATTTATTTATTTATTTTTTTTTAATGCAATTTCTTATGCTTACCAAGACTGAATTTAATAAAATTGAAAATAGGACTGGGCGATTAAAACGATAACGATATGTATCGCGATAGACAATCGATATCAATAAAAAATGCGTTCGATAATGTTTTTTTTCTTCGTCGGAAGAAACCAGAGATTGCGAAGCAAGTTTGGTTACATGAACAAAGGCACTCGCTCTCTGGTAACCTAGCAACGTAGGGAGTGACACACTAATATCCAATCATGTAACAGTATCATGTTTGGTTCAGTAACATGGAGTGATACGGGGAAAATGAGTGCCGTAGCGAGTGAGGAAATTGATAAATCAGGAAAACAAGTCAGCTCGCCAGTATGACCGTTTCTTTTTCTGTCTGACCGTCGTCCCCACGACTGGTAATACCACAAACTTGTTTTACCACCTTAAGCCTTTCGTCTGGCTCTGCAGCATGAGCCTCTATGTGAAGTTTATACTCTATGTGATTGCCGTTGTGCTATTTTATTTTTTTTAAACGACAGGAGAGCAACTCGGAGTAATTGTTCTTTAAACCATCAGGAAAAAGCAGTGAGAAGTAAGGTACACACGTGATAATGTTTACTTTATTAAACTTTACCAAAACCACACTACTAAAGAATCGTGTTAAACCCAGTATTACTTATGGCATTAGAACAGAATATATAGATGGGAGAACATGTATACAACTAAATTAACAATCTCTTAAACATTTTCTAATTTCTCTAAACATTTTAAATTAGTTTAGTGGACATTTTTATTAAACTATAATTATAAATATAAGCAACTGATTTAGACACGCAAACTGGATGCCGGTGTGATGAGACGTCGTGCTCAGCCAGATTCGCCTCAAACTCGTGCATCTTTGGTTGCGGAGCTGCGCGGAAAGTTCACCGCCAAGCGAAATGTGGTCTTGCGATCTCAACGCGCATGACCGCCCACTCCGCATTGACATCATTTTTGTCGCATGCACCCTCACGCTCGTGCGGGCGCGTCTAGTATAAGCATATTTACGTTTTAATTATTTGAGTGTTTTCCCTGGCTGTGTTGACATTTCTGTTTTTATAACTGAGGGGATTATATTCAGAGGAAGGTTAAAATAAACACAAAAATGTTTAAATGTAATATATTTTTCTCCTGGTCCTTATTTTAAAGGTCATAACAAATATCAATAATTATTGAAATCGACTGATATGAAATGCTATATCGTGATACAGTTTTCAGCCATATCGCCCAGCCCTAATTGAAAAACAGTAAAGCTGCAAAGCTGAATTTTCAGCATCATTGCTCCAGTCTTCAGTGTCACGTGATCCTTCAGAAATCATTCTAAATTTAAAGATCTTCTGGTATACCTCATAGTTACACTAGTATGAGAAAATGAGCTACAAGTTACTGGTAATATGAAATGTCATGTGACGGCAATGGTCTTTATTAAACGTTGTCCATGTTACCGACTCTAGTTTCAGATCGGAGAGCTTGCTAACACACTCACCAGCAAAATGGAGTTTTTGGGAATCGACAAGAAAACCATCTCGAACTTTCAACTGCTGTTGCTGCAAACGGAGGTAAGAAAGCAGACAATACGGTCATAAGCGTTGTTTATACTGCTGGTCCATGTATTGAAATCGACTTGTTTCCCTTCTTCCAGACGCGGATCGCAGACTGGAGAGAGGGCGCTCTGAACGGAAACTATCTCCGGCGCAGGCTGCAAGAAGCCGCTGAGCACATAAAACATTACGAACTTAACGCCACTCCCAAAGGCTGGTCCTGCCACTGGGACAGGTACGCGCTCCTTACCTTTCACATCCTTATCACTCCCCCTCCCTAAAAGTCCCCCTCCTCATGTGACGATTGACACTGCCTCCGCCGCTATGACAAACGCGCGACTGATTTGCACTTGTTGTATTACTGGGGAGTGTTTACGAGCATGGATAAAGACAGAAGGTAATCCTGATAAGGGAGCGTCTCTAAAGAGCCAGCCTGACCACCAAAGAATTGTGCCCCATCGCTTCCCCACAAAGTCAGTCTAAAGGGTTAGGAAGGTGGTTGCGCGTGCGAGAGCTTTGAACTTTGCAGGACTGCCCCCAAAATGATGGGAGAAATGAGTGACACAGAGTGACCATATGGAAGCAGCGTGTCACACGAGCATCAATAAAGGAAGACGATGCCTTGCCCTCGGAGCCTGAAGGTCAGACCAATCTATTTCATTGTTTTACTGGATTTCTTTCCATGCACTATTGATGATTGTTAAATAAAAATGTTGTCTTTTACCCTCTGTTGAAGATGCCTGCCTTAAGGCATCTTGCGGAGGGGTTTTGTCAGTGTGAGTATTGCCATGATTTGTAATGATGTTGGTAACTTTTCAGGATTGGAGATTTCTCTTTTTTTTTCTTTTTTTTTTTTTTTGCCATGTTTTTAATTTTTTTTATTTTATTATAATAGAGATTAAGGTGGGTTCTTTATTAGTGCACCCATTATAATCTGGTTTCTCCTCTGGGCTCCCAAGGAAGCCCAGTTCAACATTCCCTCATTAGGGAACTAGAGCCCCCCTTTCCCTTTGACTCTCCAAGGGTCTCACGACCTTGAAATCAGTTGAGGGAAAAGTTGCTAAGACGCATCTGTGTGTTTGTTTCTCCACCTCTAGAGAGCACAGGCGGTACTTCTATGTGAACGAGCGGACCAATGCTTCCCAGTGGGAGTTTCCAGTCGTGCTGGAGGAAGAGGAAACCAAGCCGCCCCTTCTGCCCACAGCTGCACCCGGAGACATTACTAGCCAACCATCTGCAGAAACCACTGCTGCTATAACAGGTCAGGGTTGTTGGTCATGACACCTTTATTTAAAAATATATTTTAATGATTTTAATATTAAATATACAATGACTTGAATGCACCTTTCATAGATTTTTAAACTAATAATGTTAAAATCACCAATTGCATAGGCTGCCCTTTTAATCAAATAATTTTACAGGGGAAAAGTACCCTTTTTTTTATTTAGCATGGCAAAGTAACATAATAAACATAAATGATGTATTATGGGATTTAATTTTGTTTAATAAACAGGAACTTCCTTAGGAGATGTGCAGTCTTATTGGTTGGCTCCCCCGCCTCCTCAGCCCCCATTGCCACCTCTTCCTCCAGAGGTTCCTCCCCCTCCACCTACGGAGCAACCGCCGCCACCCCCTCCACCGCCTGAATCTCCACCTCCACCCCCTCCACCACCCCTTGAGGATGATGGAGAGATTGAGGAAGTGGAAATGGAGGATGAGGACTCGGAGCCCCCGGCTCCTGGAACAGAAGAGTTCAAGGTCACTTTTTGTTTTACATTTACATTTATGCATTTTTGCAGACGCTTTTATCCAAAGCAACTTACATTGCATTCAAGGTACACATTTTTTTTACATTTTGTCAGTTCTTGCTTTCCCTGAGAATCGAACCCATGACCTTGCCATTGCTAGCGCCACGCTCTTATTGTTTGAGCTACAGGAAAGCTATATCTTGAGTCAAGATTGTTTAGCTTGTGCTTTAGTGCAAAGTAAAGCTATATGTTTTAATGTCTTTTCCTTAGGCGGCTGAAGCAGCAGCGTCTTTGGCATCTGCGGCTAAAGGACAGAAACGCAAGGCCCCAGGCTCCGTCCCGCTGCCCAAAACAGTCACCATCGGCAGCAGCCCCATTCTTTACACTCAACCCATTGCCACAGCTGGTAAGAATAAATTACTTTTGCACATTACATCAGTAATTTTCGAAGAGCGACCTGTCTTGTGGCAAGATATTGTTATTCATGTTCCTCTCATTCTTTCACAGCCCCACTTCTTGTTGGTAATGCTTACTGGGGGATGACCGCTACAGTTGCACCTCCTCTGCCTACAGAAAGCATAGTCCCACCAATGCCAGTCCTGCCCCCCCAACCACCCCCTCCTGCTCCACAACCTCCCAGCGTCCTGGAACCCATAAACAAAGTCCTTACAGATAAAACCAAGAAGCTAAAAAAAGAGAAGGTAGGCTTCTTTTTTTTTTTTCTGGGTTAATTTTGTTGTTTATTTTATTACTTGATTTTTATTCATCCCCCCAATTTGATTTTAGAAAGAATGAATAGGAAATAATTTGCTGCAATTTTTGTTTTCGTAAAGACAAAGAAGAGCAAGACGAAGATGCCGTCCCTTGTAAAGAAGTGGCAAAGCATTCAGAAAGAGCTAGATGAAGAGGAGAAGTCAAGCTCGAGCGATGAAGATCGAGAACATCTCAACAGCAGACGCATCGAGGAATGGAAACTGCAACAGCTTTCAACGTAAGTTTGAAGAAATCAATGCCAAGATTATTTACACACATTTGAGATGATAAACTTATTCATTTATTTATTTATTTGTCTTCATTTGCAGAGGGAAGGCCGGGAAGAACGCTAACTTTGAAGCACTGCCTGAAGACTGGAGGGATAGACTGTTAAAGAAAAGAAAGATGCAGAGTTCATAATATCAGTCTTGAAAGCTTCTGGCAGGGTTGGACTAAACTGCTTTTTGGCATTGTGTCCCACTTGCTAAGCTTCAGTGGACTTTGAATGAATGTTTATTTTTTTGATATGCGCACATTGTCTGTCGGAGCCTATTTTAGGTAAACTCCGTGTTGTTAAATTCAAATGCATCATCTTGTGATTTCAAAGGTATACATTGTTCAGAAGTTATTTTAAAGATGCAGTGAACCTGAAACCAGGTTAAACATGTACAGAATTTTTTTTGTTCTACTTTTTTTATTACCCCAACCATGAAACCTGTGCACGATTTGTCTATAAATTAAAACATAATGAAATCAATATTAAACTGTCCCATTTCTTCAGTTTTTCAGAACTGTTATCTTACAAAGAAAATCATTAGTTTTGTACAATGTAAGGGGGCGAACATCAGCTGTACAGTGATCTCTCCTCTTTTACATTGCTGTAACTGTGTATCCAGCTAAGATTAATCTCAGATCAGACAAATTGACCACTTTTATCAAGTTTCAGCCATGCTTCCAAAAAAATTCCATTGTAACTTCCACCTTGGCCACTCCATTGCACTTTAAAATATGCTTAATACATTAATTATCTTGTTTTCCCCCCACTGATGTGTGATGAACAGTCAACTCAACAAAAATGCTATGTTCACTATGTCTTACTTTTAAATCTTGTGATGTTCAGTGTAAATGTTCCCTGAATTGGGGTTGTAGAGCCATTGAAAATTTTTTTTTTTTTTTTTTTTTTTTTTTTTCACAAATGTCTTGTTCAAGAAACTGTTCTGTGAGCTGTTACCATTAATTAAAGCTATTTAAAATTTTAGGGTTTAAAATTTTAAGTGAAAATTTAACACAAATTAAAATATAAAAAACGAATACATACAGTAAATATTTTATTTTGCTGCTTAGACAACATTTCTAATTTTTGGTCAGTTTAATGGAAAAGTCTAATGTAAATTAGCCCATGATGTACTCACCCTCAAGTCATCCTAGGTGTATATGACTTTCTTCTTTCAGACGAATAAAATTAAGTAATATTAAAAAAATGCCCTGGCTAATCCAAGCATTAGAATAGCAGCCCAAAATTTGAAGCCCAAAAAAGTGCATCCATCCATTATAAAAATAATCCACACAACTCCAGGGGGATAAAAAAGGCCTTCTGATTTTTTTTTTTTTTTTTAGAACAATATCCACACGTTATAAAGTAAAAAATCCAGCTAACGTATCAGAAGGCGATCTGGCTGACTTAAATGTTTTGCTTTTTTAAAGCAAAATATTACTTTTTATATATGTATATATTATATAAAAAAAAATCATCAAATGAATTAAAAGGTAAATTTCACAAAAGTGTCTGTTCTACGTTTTCACAGCGTGCTTTACACAGGAAACGTGCGTCGTGCCCATGGTAACCGTTACACAAATGGCGTCTGTGGCGCCTCAATAATAATCGTAACGAGGAGATTTGCGTTAAAAAATGTAGTTGTTTAGCTCTCTACTAGGGCCATATTTATTTTAAAATACTATTTTAGGAACACTATGCAGTTTTCCTTAGGGGGTTAAAAGAAGGCATTCTCAACTAACCAGCGGTGTTATTTGATATCTTTTCAAGCGCTTGTAAACTGCCGTTGTTTAGCCTTGTTTACGTTGACTTAATGACCCGCGTGCAGTCGCATCGCTTTGAGGTTCGGGAATGCAGGTGAGTAATGGCACAAAATTTACTGCCGCTTTTCTCTACGGTTACAGTCTAATATTACCCAGTTGGTTAACATGCCAGCTCACTGATACTCAATGCCTGTTAACCTTCTGCCCCCATGCTTGTATTTAAACTCACTTTTTTTGTTCTCTTATCATGTTGAACAAAAGAAAAAAGATGATTCATACGAGAGATTCATTTTGCTACATCTTCAGCATTATGGATTCTTCTCAGGTAAATCATTCAAGTCAACATTAAACACTGTTAGACTGGTTTAATAGATGTTCTGTGTTCTCTAATATAGCATTACATAGTCTGTTATTTTTCTAGCTCACATTTTGTTTCTGTACACAGACAACAGCTCTTCTGTGCATTCTGGCGTCCCCTTCAAAAGAGAATGGGAGGGCAACCAGTATTCAACTGCCTCAGACACGATCAACTCACCATCTGAGAGCAATGACTCCAACCTAGAAGAGGAACCCAAGCCATGTCAAAGTAAATATGTAAAACTGGCTCATGGATCTTTGGTTCTATGAAGTGTGGAAGCCCATTTTGCCACAATAAAAACAATCAAGTTTTGGTGAATTATAATTATGATATAAAATGTAATAATTATGACATAAACCTTTCCACTCAATTGTCATAGTTCCAATTTATCTCATAATTTAAATGTTATATCGTATTTTGACATTTTGTCATTTCTTTTTATCTCAGTTATAACTAATATGTCAAAATATATACATCAGTGTCTAAGTATGGCGAAATTTGGATTTATATTTCTTTATATTTATATATATATATATTTATAATCTTGTCTTTTTACCTGATAATTTTTACTTGGTTTGTGATCATTTTGACTTATTAGGTAATAATTTTGACTATTTTCTCATAATTATGACTTTGTAAATTTTGACTTTTTATCTCATAAAAGATGATGTCTTATAATTTTGACTTCATTTCATGATGTCATAACTTTTGACTTTTTATATCATAATTGTTTAAGTATGTCAACAATTTGACTTTTTAAATCTAATAATTTCAACATTATTTTGAAATTATAAGATACTAAGTAATAATAATGAGATAGTCAAAATTATGACAAAAGCCATCATTTTTTTAATTTCATAATCTTGATTTATGTCATCATTTTGTCTTTTTACCTGATAATTTTGACTTAGTTTGTGATAATTTTGACATTTAAGTAATAATTTTCAAAAAAAAAAAAATCCTCATAATTATGAAAGTCAATTTTGACTTTTTATCTCATAATTATGACTTAGTACATAATTTTTCTCCGTAATTTTGACGTTCATGAAGTCAGCTGACTTTATATCTCACGGTTATGAATTTTTATTCTCAGTATTATGATTTACCAAAGAATTATTTGTTTTTCTAATGTGGTGGAAATGGGCTTCCATAATGAAGCATCAATGTAGCATTCAAGACTAAATAGAGTTGATCTCATGTAAAGATGCCATATGCTGTGGCATCATTGCCACCTAAATTGTGCCATATATTTATTTATTTCAAGTTGCCACACAATACGTAACACTTGAGTCTAACGCTAGATCCCATTTGAAATTCATTGCCTTTATAAAAGATTCAGACACTTAGAACGCATGATTGATTTAGGGAGCATGTACCAGTGGTATATCTTGGTTACATGGGTAATGACGATAATCGTTGCTGGTGACGGATGCTTCTCGCATGTCTTTTAACTACAGCATGTTTGTTGGGAAATTGGTCTTTTGTAACTATATCTGTGTGTTTAATTTCTTTCCAAGATTTTTTCAGCTTAGACAAAGTTCTCAGAACCCGGCAGCTTGTTTTTGACTTTGATGGGGAGCGGCCCATTCCACGACTAAGGGACCCTTTGGACCTGTTCACAATCCCATCTACCTCCTGTCCATTCCAGGGCGTCCGCTGGCCCATAGAATGTGAAGTGATCCGTGACAAAATCCAGCATATAGGTAAAAATGCAATTTATCCATACAATGAACTCATTGATGATAGACTTTTTGGTAATACTCTATTTTACAGTGTTCTTGTTACATATATTACATGTACTTACCATAGTAATAACAGTAAATTGTGCATAATTACATGCAAAAAACTCACAGGTTAATATGTATTTTAAAATATCAGATATTTTAACATTTTTATGACAAGACACGTTTAATTTAGGTTGTAAAGTGTCATGTAGTGTGACTCACCCAAAATTAATGATATACAAAAATACTTTTTACCATGCAAAATATATTTAAAACATGTTTTACAATAATATATATTTTTTTTAATATATATAGTTTTAAACTACATACCATTTTGATGGAATTTTTTGTCACATAAAATATCAGATAATCAAGACACGCTCATGTGGTGCAATTCCCTCAAAACTGATGATAATTATGAACAAACAATTAAAAATATGTGTTAAAAAAAAATTGCCTTGCAAAATATATTTAAAATTATAAAAATGTCACCCTTTTGAAATTAGATTTTTAAAATATTTTTGTGCATCTTAATTCATAAATGAGGGCTGTAAACCCTCCATTTCTTCTATATCTTTTGAAAACCAGAATGGGACCCCTCAGAGCCAGAGCCGTTCTATCAGCCAACAGGTGAGGAGCAGACTCCCATGCCAGTAGGAGCGGTCAGAGGACACACTGTCTACTGCATAGACCCAGGTAAGAAAAGATTTTTCTCAGTGTAAAAATCTCTAGCTACTTCCATACTTTGGTTTTATATCCTCACTTCTTGGTTCACCGCACTATTTTAGCCACAAAAACCTTCTACTTCACCTATTCTCGTGTGGGTGGGAGCAGAGGACCCATTAAAAGTGCCACGTCCTGTGCCAACCATCAGGAGGAGCCTACGCTAGCATTTGAGTCTCGTTTTGAAAGTGGAAACCTACAAAAAGCTGTGCAAGTGTGAGTCATACAGATTCATAAACACTCCCATAAATACTTATGTCTTTTCATAGTCTACATATCTTAATCTAATGTAAACCTGTCTGATCTGGGTGTTCCAGTGGTCAGTATGACTATGAGCTGACTTTGCGTACCGACTTGTACACCAACAAGCACACTCAGTGGTTCTACTTCCGGGTGAGGAACATGAGGGCAGGCGTCAGCTACCGCTTCACCATCATCAACCTGATGAAGTCCAGCAGTCTGTATGGTGCCGGTATGCGCCCGTTACTCTACTCTGAACACGCTGCCTGGCTGAAGAGGGAAGGATGGCATAGAGCAGGAGCCAACATCAGGTGACAAATAGTGATTTGTCTCTATGTTCTCATTGTAATGTTTTAAAGTCAATGTGAAGACACAAAGTTGTGGCTCAGTTATCATATTCTAATATGTCCAAGATAAATTAAAGGATAAATCTTTTAAAAAAAACTATGGAAGCCTATTTCTGCCACATAAAAAAAACAAAACAATCATGTTTTGGTAAATCATAATTATGACATAAAAAGAGTTTAAATTATTTAAAGTCATAAATATGAGATCAAAAGTCTAAATTATGAGATACTAAGTCATAATTATGAGATAAAACATTGAAATCATGAGGTTAAAATTATGAGATAAAAAGTCAAAATTGATTTTTACTGTCATAGTTATGGCAAAAGCCATTTTTGTCATAATTGACTTGTCAATTTAGAGTTTATCTCATAGTTAAGATTTAGGCCTAGTCCACACGTACACTGGTATTTTATAAACAGTTTTTCCAGTTTTAAAAAAATGTGCATCCACATGACAACGCAAAAACACGTTATGAAATGCTGTCAAGAGCATGCCAAACCAACAGGTGGCAATGTAACCCTAACCGTAAAGCCCTGTTGGCCAATCAGAAGCCTGGAAAAATTGTTCCAGTTCTGACGTAACAAGCCAAAATCCCTGGTTTCACTGTCCACACGACAACACTGTGACCAGAGTTTCTAAAAATCTTCACTCTGGCAGAAGTTTTCAAAAAGTTTGGTTTCAGTGACCAGATACTGCGTTTGCATGTGGATGAACGGCCAAAACGCGTAGAAAAAGCTGTGGTTTTGAAAATAACCATGTTTGTGTGGACAGGGCCTTAGTGGCCTGGTTTCAAAGACGGCTTAGACTAAGCCAGGATTAGGCTTTAGTTCAATTAAGGCATTGAAGTATCTTTTATAAATGTGCCTTGGAAAAAAACATTACTGGTATGCATCTTGAGATAAAACAATAGCACTGACATATTTTAAGATATCTCAGTGCAAGTTGCTTTCAGTTAAAATAGCTTAAAGGAACACTCCACTTTTTTTTTAAAAAAACGAGGCTCATTTTCTAACTCCTCTAGAGTTAAACAGTTGAGTTTTACCGTTTTTGAATCCATTCAGCCGATCTCCAGCTCTGGACCATACTCACACAAAGAATGTGGATTCATTAACTTTTGTTTCTTAGTGTCCTTCATGAATCCCATAGTTTTCTCTTGGATTCTCACTTTGACTGCATCTTCATTCGAGGGCACAGGATCCTTCAGAAAGGCATATGGCTAAAATTATTATACTTCCAATTCTTTAGCATAGCTTAGCATAATTCATTGATTCTGATTAGACCATTAGCATCTCACTCAAAAATGACCAAAGAGTTTCGACATTTTTCCTATTTAAAACTTGACTCTTCTGTAGTTACATTGAAAACACATACAATGTTCTTAGAAATGTACTCTTTGTATTCATGTTGATTTCATATGGTTTGAAAAACATTTATAACACTTTCAGGAAGTATTAGTTTGATGAAAAATGTTATGTGGTGTACCCATCAAGTAAAAAATAACATATTTTCCTTACACCATGCCATTTGACTACATACATGGGAGTGTACACATCTTAATCTTTATTTTAAAAAGTTTATTTAAATATCATTAAGATTTTGGAGAGTCAGACCACATGAGGTTATACAACTTGAACTAGGCCTAACCTTGCCTTGTCATAAAAAGGTCAAATTATCTGATATTTTAAGAGACTTATTGACCTGAGGATCTGCAGGGGTTCTCTCTATGATATCATTTCTTTGTTTTTTTTCTTTGTATGTTTTTTACACATGATTTTGATTTGGACAAAATGTTTTCAAATATTAATAAGCAGTAAAGCTCTTTGACTAAAATATTTTTTTTCTAAAAAATTAATAAAATTATGAAAGATTATACTTTTTTTCTCCAAAAATTTAAGTAGCTTTTTTCAGGACACTGAAATTGTTGGCTTAATGCACCCCAAAAAATATTAAAATTAATTTTATTTCAGAAATTACAAACATACTTATCAAACATGGGGTGTATTCAAGTCTTTGTATGTTGAAATTGATCCAGACAAAAAAGGGTGGGTGTCAGTGACCCAACTGCTGTCTCAATGTCTTTTAGGTACTACAGAAACAACACTGAACAGAATGGTAAAGCGCTGTACTCCCTCACCTGGACCTTGGAGTTCCCTTATGATGGTGACACCTGTTACCTGGCCCATTGCTACCCTTATACATATTCAAACCTTCAGCATTACCTGCATGAGGTCATCTCAGACCCTGTCCGTGCAGCTTACTGTAAACTGCGGGTGCTCTGCCGTAGTCTGGCAGGGAATGCGGTGTATGTGCTGACTGTAACATCACCGTCCACCAGCTTAGCAGAACGGAAAGCCAAGCGGGCAGTAGTCGTGACGGCACGTGTGCACCCAGGAGAAACCAATGGCTCTTGGATGATGCAGGGCTTTCTGGAGTTCCTGCTGAGCGACTTGCCTGACGCTTGTTTGTTGCGGGAAATTTTCGTCTTTAAGGTGAGGGAAGAAGTGAAGGGCACGGACGGAGAATGGGTTTCGGCTCAATTTTTTCATATATGCTCATGCCAAATGCTTCATGTAAAAAGTTGGATTACCACAGTTAAGGATGTTCTGGCCACAGGTTATACCGATGCTTAACCCTGACGGTGTGGTGGTGGGAAACTACCGCTGCTCACTCACAGGCCGCGATTTGAACCGAAACTACCGCAGTCTTCTGCGTGATTCTTTCCCCTGTATTTGGTACACTCGCAACATGGTGAAAAGGTGAGTGAGGATTGTGTCACTCTTTTAGCATGCTAATGTGACAAGTTTTGGATGCTAAACATGAAATTAGGTGCGGTCACATTCAGTGAAATTTTGCACAGCTCACACAGAAGTCACTTTCAAAGCAAGCTTTCTGTTGGTCAGCATGGTGAATTCGCATGACTAACTTGAACATGAGCGGAATCTGCATGGAGAAATCTTTCACTCTCAGGCGAAATTCTCAATCACACAGATTCCTATTGTAATCACTGGATTTCGCCTGCTAAATTTCTCCGAGCTATGGTAAATGTGACTGTACCTATACACCTGGCTAATCTGATCCCACAGGTTGCTTGCCGAAAGAGAAGTGGTGGTCTACTGTGACTTTCATGGTCATAGCAGGAAAAACAATGTGTTCATGTATGGATGTAATGATCGGAAAGATGCCTCGCAGTGTCTTCAAGAACGCATTTTCCCACTGATGATGAGCAAAAATGCCAAAGACAAGGTTAGCTGCGGCCTTCATAGTCGTAATTGCATGGCAAAGAGCATTTAGTCTCTCATGCAATGTCCAAATTTTGAATGAATGCTTTTGTCTTTTAGTTTTCCTTTAGGAGTTGCAAGTTCAAAATGCATAAAAGCAAAGAGGGTACCGGCCGCATCGTCATGTGGAGACTAGGCATTAGGAACAGCTACACAATGGAGTCTACTTTTGGAGGCTCAACACTGGGTACTTACTTCAAGATTTGTCCAACTCTTAAGTGTGAAAGGCTGTGCATGTGTTTTGGAGGAGGCGTGGAGATGGAGGGGGTGGGATCTCATGCTTTTAAAGCTAGCTTGCTATTGCTAGCCTCTAGGAAATTGCCTTCCCTACCTTTTAATATTTATATTTTAGCTTTATTTCAATTAAGAAGATTTTTTTTAAATAGTTTTATTTTTAGTTAACAATATCAACACTGGTGTACACCAAAAATACATGTCCATTGTTTTCATTTGTAGGGGACAGGAAAGGAACACACTTCAGCATGCAGGACCTGAAATCAATGGGCCATTGCTTTTGTGACACTCTGCTTGACTTTTGTGACCCTGACCCAGCCAAGGTGGCCCTTCTTTGGGCTTTAATATGGTTTTAATCAACTTTGAAACAGCATAATTGATTAAATTTATTCATATTTATTTATTATTTAAATATTTTTTAAACAGAGTACACACTGTCTGGAGGAGTTAGGGGTCTTATTGAGACAAGAGGTCAGACAAAAACTAGGAAGAGAACTGAACTCTTTAGAGGAGCTGTCTGGCATTGACGTCGAGTCCAGGTAAAAGTACAGTCAAATAAAACTATATGTTTCTTGTGAACATTTGATAACTGTATGTCAGAACAAACCCTATCAATTATTTCACAATCTTGATGTTATGTGCAGCACAAGTGGATCAAACAGTACGGAATCAGATGGACTTCCTGTTCATCTTTTAAATGCCACAAACAAGGTGCAGTATGCCGCAAACCCTCTCAGTGATATCCTTAAGACGTTTTTTCTTCATTTTCCTTATTGTTCTGTGGTTTGTATGACAAAAACAGGGCAAGAAAAAACACCTAAGAAGCCGTAAAGAAAGAAACAGACTCCGGCAAGAACGGGTACGGAGTGCAGGACCCAAAATTATTCACAGGAACATCAAACATTTGGTTGGTCCTACAAAAAATTAATTTGTATAGGTTATTCCTTATTGATTAAGATAAATTTGGGGAAAGTCTCGCTTTTTACGTTTTGTTATGACTAGTGCTGGGCAATCGATTAATCATGATTAATCGCATCCAAAATAAAAGTATGTGTTTGCATAATATATGTGTGTGTACTGTGTATAATTATTATGTATATATAAATACACACATGCATGTATATATTTAAGAAATATTTGCAGGTATATACTGTATATATATTTATATACTTTATCTTGTATATACATATTTTATATATAAAATCTTAAATATATACATGCATGTGTGTGTATTTATATATACATAATAATTATACATAGTACACACACATATATTATGCAGACACATACTTTTATGTTGGCCGATTGCCCAGCACTCTTGGCAAATAAGCTGTTCACACATTACCAATACAAAAAGCGATTAATAAATTCTTATATATAGCCCCTTTAAATAAATACATGTATGCATTTAAATAAATAATAAATGTATTTGATAGGTTTAAAAGTTTAATTGATTTAAAAAAATTTTTTAAATGTATTTAAGAGTAAGTACACGGTTTCAATTGGAAGTATAATAATTTTAGCCATATGCCTTTCTGAAGGATCCTGTGCCCTCGAATGAAGATGCAGTCAAAGTGAGAATCCAAGAGAAAACTATGGGATTCATGAAGGACACTAAGAAACAAAAGGTAATGAATCCACATTCTTTGTGTGAGTATGGTCCAAAATGATGATGATGAGTGATATATGATGTAAAATACCAAAGAAATAGGATTTAAATCATAGTGAAAAAGTTTTATTCTCTGTGCTGTGTAGGTGCCAAGTTCAGTTAAGGCGAACCAGACTGTGAGGTCTTGGATCCCTCATCCCACCACTCGCATAGGTGTTGTAGATAATGTTGCAGATCTTTGGGGGAACAGACTAGATAAGGTAACTTGATCTGACATAATCAGGCACTGACCATTAAATAATTCAAGATTATGGCAGAATACAATGCACAACAAACAAATCTGTTTATTCCAGATTGTGCCTGCCACCAATTTGCACAATGGTTATTCATCTTGTCGGCACTCTGTCTCAGGTAGATATACTTAAATATATAAATTAATCATATACTTTCCTTTCCATCAAGAGAAGTGCATAAAGTCAATGAAAATGTCATATTTTTCAGTTGATCATACGCAAAAAACGTATCAGCACGCTACCTCATCTGCCCCCCAGGGGCAATTTCAACGGCAGACCCTCTTAGTTACTGGAGGTTATAAAAGATGTCCGTCTGTACCAGCCTCTAGAGAAAGAGCCCTGACTATACCAGTCCAACCCTACACAATTCCCTTCTACCCCGATTTCAGACCCCTACCAGAAATGAAAGGTATATATTTTTTATTTATTACAGGCAGCTTTTAACCAACATTTTGACCACACTGATGACCTATTCATAATTTTGCCATCTCACAGGAAGATCCCATATTTCAGAAATTATGCAGAGGAGGTAAGTAGGCTATCACATGACAGCAAATTACATTTCACAGTGGAAGTGGCATAATAACACCAGAACACCTTAGAAACTACATAGTAATGCCCTGGCAATAAATTTGTAATAACATATATTATTTACATAATTTATTTATTTTGCATAAACAGAAATATACAATATAAATTAAATATGTAAGAAATATATTATCTTAATTTTTCAAGTGTTTATGCATATAAATAAATTGTATGCATATATGTCTTATATGTCTTTTAGAAACCCAAAGTAAAGTGAGGAACCTTAGCGTTATTTTTGATGCTAATTTTTTGCCATTTTACTCTTTCGTTCAGAGTACTGTTAAAGCATCTTTTTTCCATCTTGGAAACAGCACTAGATTGCATCCTATGTTAACTTTCCCTGTAGCGGAAAAGCTGATAAATTCCTTTGTCGTCTCTCAGATAGACTATTGTAATTCCCTTTTAGTTGGAGTTTCTTAATATACAATAAACAAGCTTCAGTATGTACAAAATTCGGCCGCCAGGATCTTAACTAGGTCCAGGATATGCAATTATATTACTCCGGTTTTGGAATCCTTGCGTTGGCTCCCGGTCAGGTTCCGAGTGGATTTCTAGATTATGATGCTCACATACAAATCATTGCATGGCCTGGCACCACACTATTTAACAGAACTGTTATATCCTTATACTCCTAATCACAGATTGCACAGCCATTTTTTAAGTTTAACTTAAGACATTTTTTTTAGACTAGCATTTGCTTGTTGATGTTTGGTGTGTGTGTACATTGTTTATTTTGTGTACAGCGCTTTGAGAAGCTGCTTTTAAAGGCCCTTTATAAAATAATGTTTATTATATATATATATATATATATACACTCACCTAAAGGATTATTAGGAACACCTGTTCAATTTGTCATTAATGCAATTATCTAATCAACCAATCACATGGCAGTTGCTTCAATGCATTTAGGGGTGTGGTCCTGGTCAAGACAATCTCCTGAACTCCAAACTGAATGTCAGAATGGGAAAGAAAGGTGATTTAAGCAATTTTGTGCGTGGCATGGTTGCTGGTGCCAGACGGGCTGGTCTGAGTATTTCACAATCTGCTCAGTTACTGGGATTTTCACACACAACCATTTCTAGGGTTTACAAAGAATGGTGTGAAAAGGGAAAAACATCCAGTATGCTGCAGTCCTGTGGGCGAAAATGTCTTGTTGATGCTAGAGGTCAGAGGAGAATGGGTCGACTGATTCAAGCTGATAGAAGAGCAACTTTGACTGAAATAACCACTCGTTACAACCGAGGTATGCAGCAAAGCATTTGTGAAGCCACAACACGCACAACCTTGAGGCGGATGGGCTACAACAGCAGAAGACCCCACCGGGTACCACTCATCTCCACTACAAATAGGAAAAAGAGGCTACAATTTGCACAAGCTCACCAAAATTGGACAGTTGAAGACTGGAAAAATGTTGCCTGGTCTGATGAGTCTCGATTTCTGTTGAGACATTCAGATGGTAGAGTCAGAATTTGGCGTAAACAGAATGAGAACATGGATCCATCATGCCTTGTTACCACTGTGCAGGCTGGTGGTGGTGGTGTAATGGTGTGGGGGATGTTTTCTTGGCACACTTTAGTGCCAATTAGTCAGTTTAAATGCCACGGCCTACCTGAGCATTGTTTCTGATGTCCATCCCTTTATGACCACCATGTACCCATTCTCTGATGGCTACTTCCAGCAGGATAATGCACCATGTTACAAAGCTCGAATCATTTCAAATTGGTTTCTTGAACATGACAATGAGTTCACTGTACTAAAATGGCCCCCACAGTCGCCAGATCTCAACCCAATAGAGCATCTTTGGGATGTGGTGGAACGGGAGCTTCGTGCCCTGGATGTGCATCCCACAAATCTCCATCAACTGCAAGATGCTATCCTATCAATATGGGCCAACATTTCTAAAGAATGCTTTCAGCACCTTGTTGAATCAATGCCACGTAGAATTAAGGCAGTTCTGAAGGTGAAAGTGGGTCAAACACAGTATTAGTATGGTGTTCCTAATAATCCTTTAGTAGAGTGTACATACATATACATACACATACATACACATACATATACACACATATATATATATATATATATATATATATATATATATATATATATATATACACACACACACACACACACACACACACACTTACATAAATACCATTATATGCATACACAAATAATATACATAGTGTATGATTTTATAATGTAGATTTAAATGCATAAACTGTCTTGAAACATTAAGATAATAATAAATAAATAAATATAAAAAATAAAAGACTTTTCCCACAGTCAACAGAAACTCAGGCAGGAAAGACAGATGCAAGTGACCCATATCCCTGTCAAACACTTAATGCCACTAGACAACATGGGAACACTGACGATCAGTCAGAAGACAGATGGACGAGGTAAACATTTGGTATTTCTTTAAAAAATTGCCATGTCTGATATATTTGGACAGACGTAACTAAATTTGTTGTGCATTATGTATGTGGATTGCACTTCCTGAAATTTAATATCAGACTTAAATAAAGCCTTCGGATGTTTTTGGCAGTATATTATGATATTCGCAACCCAGGTAATTTCCCCATGTTACCAGGTGCTGTGGCTGGCCTTACATCACCAGATACAGAGCAGTCCAAGAGGGCCACCGACCAAATCAGGAAACAAGATGGCTCCTGTTTCCTCCCTGACCTGCACAGGTTTAACTCATTTTTTTCTGGAGGCTTGCTTGTGATTTCAGATCACATAGACTGCAGAATGTCATCAGCTGTTCTTACCGCTGTCATTGTATGTTCCTCTATAGCCATGCTCAACTGTTTGGGAACCAGGCTGCATTTAGAAGTCTGAGATTAGGGAGGCTGTCTAAAGGAAGCAAAACTCAGGTTTTTGGAAGAATCGCTGCTTCTACAGAGAGCCTGAGCAACGAGGAGAGGTATGTCGCAAAAATTTTCTTTTTGCTCAGTCGTAGTAAGTTAACTCATCAGCTGATTTCCTTGACAAGGTTCCATCTGCAGTTCATGCAAGTGGAGGACAAGTCCACCGATGTTCTTCCTCAAACATCTCACACGCAGAGGTCTCAGGAAAAGCAGGTCAAGCCAGACAAAAGCACATGAAGAAGATGAAGAGATGTTGAGCAGGAGGTCCTTTCTTGTGAAGCCAAGTGACTGAATACAGAAATATGACTTTTCTTTGCAATCATATGCCATTCCCCATTTCAGTTCAGTGCAGTCCATCAATTTCTATGCATTTAATAAAAGGGACATTAATACTGGAAAACAAAGGCTATTTTTCTCGTTTTCCCTTTTTGAGCCATTTTCTGAAAAAAAGTTAGTACACAAGTTATTCTAATATTGACATTAAAGAGATGTCCTTACTTATTTGAAGTTGCCATGTGTGATAAGCATGATTTGTTCTTTTTTATTTCTAATGAAATAATGTGTGGAAGTGATTTTTAATGAAGCTGATTAAATTTGTAATTTTGTTAAATTCAGCATCAATAAATATGATTTAGTGGTTTGTAACATTGGAGTGTATTCTATCTTTGTCTTAAAGTCTGTAACATTTTTGTTTTATTTGCCCACATACAAAATATAATACAAGGCAAGATTTGTTTGTATAAAATAAGGCACCAAGACATCCGCAATAACAGTCCAGTCCAGTGACTGACATGTGTCCTCTAGTGGTTGCCACTGCCATCTTTCTAGTCTTTTTTTGTGTTACCACAGAGAATATCATAATCCAGTTCATCAGTGCAGGTGTCTCGTCACATTCTTAATTCCTGAATCCCATCAAACTGTCGCAAATGGAAGCGACTTTC
Organism: Paracanthobrama guichenoti; assembly: GCA_018749465.1. Classification (NCBI taxonomy): domain Eukaryota; kingdom Metazoa; phylum Chordata; class Actinopteri; order Cypriniformes; family Gobionidae; genus Paracanthobrama; species Paracanthobrama guichenoti. The sequence goes on along the minus strand of CM031967.1, from coordinate 16,151,547 downwards.
AGTGTGACGGACCATTGCACGCAAGGCAACAAATCCAAAAAGAGCCTGAAAAAAAAAGCATTCAATGTTCAGTATTTTTTTTAAATCAATTCCTTTTGAACATATTTAAAGGATTATAATTTCACATAAATACACAAATATATATATACAGATTCATACCTCTGCAAAAATAAACAAGGCCAGTATTATATGAACTCCTCTCTCCAAAGGTTGAATGAGAACAGCCTCATTGAAAAGCTGGAACAGAATCAGAGGAAACTGGAGTAGAAGAGTCAGGAGCCAAAATCCAGCCAATTCTGGAACCTATTCAAGAATAAAGGATTTATTATACGATTGTGTATATTATATTATATTAATTATATTATTATATTGACCTTTTCTTGCAGATTTCCAATATTGCCCAGGTAGAGTCTGATGGCCTCAATCAGGGTCATTAAAATAAGAATTGTTATCAGGATGAACTTGTAATAATCTGCAAGGGCTGGGTACTAGATGAAAAGCATAATTATTTGTTATATTAATATTTATTTATTATGTTAATATACATGAATATGATTAAACAGCAATAGTCAGTCAATGACACCAGACTGAATTGTTAAAACATTAGGTAGAAGAGAATCACCTTTAGGTGTAGCATCACAACCTCACTGATCCACCAGAAAGGAAAGAACCACATGTTAAAGTAAAGTGACATCTGAAGAGGGAGACTCGATACTACATCCTTATCTGGCGAATAAAAGTGAAAAAATATAAATTACAACACACTAAAACCTAGCGAGCTGCCCACCTAGACCACATTTCTGTGAATTAAAAGCGCATTAAAGTGTTAGTTCACCCAAAAATTCAAATTCGGTCAATAATTACCTCATGTTGTTCCAAACCTGTAACACTCTAAGAAATCTTAAAGCTTTCTGTAAAACTAATCCATATAAATTGAGCGGTTTAGTCCAAATTTTCTGAAGAGACTTGATCGCTTTATATGATGAACAGATTGAATTTAGACTTTTATTCACATATAAACATTGATCAGCCAACATAAACAGAAGCTCAACTGAACTGAACTTGTTTGACGCTCGAGAACAAACCTCATTGGTTCTTGTGAAGCTCAAACGTGCTGCGTAACACGAGAACGAACCTCATTGGTTCTTGCTGAAGCTCAAACGTGCTGCGTAACACGAGAACGAACATCATTGGTTCTTGCTGAAGCTCAAACGCGCTGCGTAACACGAGAACGAACATCATTGGTTCTTGCTGAAGCTCAAACGTGCTGCGTAACACGAGAACAAACCTCATTGGTTCTTGCTGAAGCTCAAACGTGCTGCATAACACGAGAACAAACCTCATTGGTTCTTGCTGAAGCTCAAACGTGCTGCATAACACGAGAACAAACCTCATTGGTTCTTGCTGAAGCTCAAACGTGCTGCATAACACGAGAACAAACCTCATTGGTTCTTGCTGAAGCTCAAACGTGCTGCATAACATGAGAACAAACCTCATTGGTTCTTGCTGAAGCTCAAACGTGCTGCATAACACGAGAACAAACCTCATTGGTTCTTGCTGAAGCTCAAACGTGCTGCATAACACGAGAACAAACCTCATTGGTTCTCGCACATCAAGCGAGTGTTTGAGCTTCCGTTTACCACAAGTGATGTGTGAGTTGATGAATGTTTATATGTGAATAAAAAATTGAATCTGTTCATCAAATAAAGTGATCAAATCTCTTCAGAAAATTTGACCTAAACCGCTCATTTAATTCATTTGGATTAGTTTTACGCTCTCTTTATGAACTTTTTGAAGTATCAAAGTGGTAGTTGTGTAGCTGTCATCATTGGGACAGAAAGCTCTAAGATTTCATAAAAATATCTTAATTTGTGTTCAGAAGATGAAGGTCTTACGTGTTTGGAACGACATGAGGGTGAGTAATTAATGACAGAATTTTCATTTTTGTGTGAACTATCCCCAAGTATTTTTTGGATCACAAATTTTCGCGAATCAGTTCTTTCGAATAGCTCGTTTAAATGTGAATTAAATGACACTTATTAATTAATTTTTTTTTTTTTTTTTGCTTTGTATGCATCTTCTTAATCGGACATAAATGGGATAGTAAAAATATTTCAATTGCGTCTTAATTAAAAAAAATTACTTTTTTTTAGTTTTGACTCGAGAACCGCTTGATTTGGACGATTCCTGAACAAATCGTTCAGATCAGTTTTGTGAGCAAGTTCAATAGATTCATTAAAAAGATCCGACTAAAAAAAGAACCGTTTAAGTGGAATCGTTTAAGCAACGTTAGGCAGCTCGATAGGTTTGAGGCACTTCCAAGTTACCAACACAGTTTAATAGTGCTATAAAGCATTATTACATCAGCAAATGAGGTAAGCAAAACGTCTACTTACAGGAGTTACGTTACATTACGTGACACATAAACTCGGCTAACCAGATGAATTAGCCCAGCAGCTAGCAGTGCAACACAAAGTCACCGTTTCGTCAACCCGAACACACTTACACTGGCTTAGAAAATTAGCATGTTCTTCGGGAGAGGGTTGTGTTCGGCTTTGGTCCACAAATACGTTTCTGGAGAAATCTCCAAGCCGTCGCCGTATGGGTCCAGGCAGGTCCATGTTGAGAGGAACAGACGCGAGTCCGTAGCAACGAAGGCGGATCTCATGCGTTTGCGACGGTCCAGCTGTGACGGGGGTGTGTTTTCACTCTCACACACACTGCTCAGATCGGCTCAGATGCACTTATCAGCATAAGTGCTGAATTAACCCAGAGTGTATGATGAAGAAGGAAAGTAAATAGGTAGGTTTGAGTGATACATTGAGTACTTATTTTAACTTGCATAAATATATAATACTATTTCTTTATACATAAAGACATAGTATTATCTATTTATGCAAGTTAAAATAAGTAGACTAAAATATGGAAGCCCATTTCCGCCACATAAGAAAAAAACGCCTTGGTAAATTTTAATTATTGCATAAAAGTTGAAATTAAGACATACTAAGTCATATTTATAAAATAAAAGTTGAAATTATGACACAAAAGTCAAAATCATGGAATACTAAGACGTCAGTTAATTATGATATACAAAGTCATAATTATGACATAGCCTACTAAGTCATAATTATAAAATTAAAAAGCAATTATGATAAAAGTTGTATTTTCTGTCATAATTATGAGGTTTTGTAATTTTTCTACTTTTTATGTCATATTTCGATTTAGTATGATTTCGACTTTCCATCTCATAACTATGACTTAGTATGTCATCATTTCAACTGTCCATGTCATAATTACGCTTTACTAAAGCATTTTTTTTTTTTTCCGGATGTGGCGGAAGTGGACTTCCATAGTAAAAGCCTCAATAACAACTTCAAACTTCGTTATCATCCCAGCAAACACAACTAAGTTGTCATGGTAACGTTTTTTATCCGATGTACTGAATATGACATTATGAATATATTTTCAAAACGTTGCAGAAATGTAGTTAGGATGTTTTTAGCCCGTCAACGTCTTCATTGTAGAAACGTACTTTGCGTATTACTTCCATATTTTTTTGTTTTGTGACATGGTTCTACCATTGTTTCAGTTGTTAACATAGTAATTTATATATACCATAAAATAACTTTATTTTTTGAATATCAGTCAATCAGTCTCTTGTGTAACGCCAGCATTACAGAGTTTGTATGTATGATGAATTCACAAGACAGTTTCCATGGACGTCAAGGTGTCCGAGCGATCCACTGTGTCATAAAAGCGTAGACAGGCCTTGTACTGCAGGAGTTTCTCCGACAGGTGACTGTGTCCCACCCCGCTACTCAGCTCCACGCTCAAATCTGTGTACCTGCCCGAAAACATTAGAAAGAGTCAGCTGTCAATCCTGTAAACACTTAACATTATTATGTCATATTCAAAGCTTGAACCATACCGCTGTGATATTCTCCAAAACACCAGTGTGTTTATAGTCATTAATATGGCCAGCGTAAAGAAAAACCTCTCCATGTTGCCACTGCCAAGGTTATTCGGATAGAAGTTTCCTGTAATTATAAAACACATTATCTTCATATTAAATGCGAGTTCATGCTCTAATGCTGCCTTCAGGTGCTCTCTGAAATGATCGTAAATATGAGTTTACAAGGGAAAAATTGCACATGAACGCCCTCCCATTTCAAAATTTGAATGCGATGTGCTTGTAATCACGACTAAAATTTCCGATAGCACGTGAAGGCAGACGCCACATTGACTTTGAACCAAAATAGCAAGTTCAACATTTTCAAGAGAGATGTATGTTTACCTCCTGACACAAAGTAAAGGAAGTGAATGAGGAAAGCCCCTAGGAAGCAGCCACCTCCGTATGAGAGGGTTAGGAAGTGCAAGGAGACGCCTCTAAGGTTGCTGGGCGTCAGACAGAAGGATATGAGAGAGCCTGAGCAAAGCAACAGGAGAGATGGGTGAGTTTTGTGAATTTCGATGTTCATTAAAAAATATGTTTTTTGAAGATTAACCAAAGTCTTATGGGTTTGGAACAACATGAGGGTGAGTAAATACTAATAATTTTTGTTTTTGAGGAACTATCCCTTTAATATTATGGATAGTGTATATGTTTTTGAAAGTGAATTGAGAATATTTACACGCTGGTGTCACAAAGGCCTCTGCCACTCCCAGTAAAATGTACTGGGGCGTAAGCTTGAAACATGTCATAGAGGACACCTCCAGGACCTTTCCCGATAGTGTCTGCTCCACTTGTGGATAATCCTTCCTGTGGATTTCTGAGATCCCTGCCAGTAGTGCTGAGAGAGCTGCACAAGCATGACCCATAGCTGTAGGAATATGAAATATAAAGTCAGTTGTCTGTTCTCTATACTGTAGCGAAACACAGAAGCCACTGTCAAACCAAGCAGCTTTCTGTTGGTCAACATGGCCAATTTGTGTAACCAACTTGAACACGTTGTGAAATCTTTCATCCTCACCAGAACACGTGGATTTCTATTGAAATTACTGGATTTTTTCAGAGGAAATTTTGCATGATGCAAGTCAGCAGAAGTTGCAACAGTATTTTCTTCCTAATTGTGACGTAAATCCAAGTGAAACAGCTTTTTGAACAAGAAATAATGTAGGGCAGGACTTTATTTTGTCCATTGGGATTTGATTGGATGGTTGTGGTTTGCTATTGGTCGATCTCATATGAGTGACAGGTTGTCCCGCCCTCCCTTGCGCCAGTAAACAGATCATGGTGTTTTTGGTGACATTGTGACTTTAGGTTGACTTAGCAAATCATTAATTGTAGTTAGCAGAGGTGTTTCTAGCCTTTCACCAGTACTGGGGCACAGGCCCCCTTCCAAAAACTGTGCCGAAAGTTTTTTAATGTTTTGGATATAAATGGATATAAATTTACCTGCAGTATAGAGTCATTCAAAAGCTACACACGCAATGATTGTCATCATTTCGTTTTTGTCAAGTTTTTTTTTTTTTCGAACAGTGAATTGTAGATAAATGTCTACCTCATCCAGCACTTATACAAACCCGATTCCAAAAACGTTGGGACACTGTACAAATTGTGAATAAAAAAGAATTAAATAATTTACAAATCTCATAAACTTATATTTTATTCACAATAGAATATAGATAACATATCAAATGTTGTAAGTGAGACATTTTGAAATGTCATGCCAAATATTGGCTCATTTTGGATTTCACGAGAGCTACACATTCCAAAAAAGTTGGGACAGGTAGCAATAAGAGGCCGGAAAAGTTAAATGTACATATAAGGAACAGCTGGAGGACCAATTTGCAACTTATTAGGTCAATTGGCAACATGATTGGGTATAAAAAGAGCCTCTCAGAGTGGCAGTGACTCTCAGAAGTCAAGATGGGCAGAGGATCACCAATTCCCCCAATGCTGCGGCCAAAAATACTGGAGCAATATCAGAAAGGAGTTTCTCAGAGAAAAATTGCAAAGAGTTTGAAGTATCATCATCTACAGTGCATAATATCATCCAAAGATTCAGAGAATCTGGAACAATCTCTGTGCCTAAGGGTCAAGGCCGGAAACCATACTGGATGCCCATGATCTTCGGGCCCTTTGTACAGTGTCCCAACTTTTTTGGAATCGGGTTTGTAAAATATCCTAATATCCTGTTACTACATGGGTGTGAGAAACTACTGCAGATGATTCAGCATTTTAATGAACTGTCTAGGAGTGTAACGATACCCTCATATCACGATTCGATACATATCACGATAACGAACTCACGATACAATATTATTGCCATGTAACAGTCTTCCAGCCTGTTACCTGATCTCTGAAAGGCTGCAACTTCATTCCTCACCATTAGGGGGCAATCTAGTGATGCTGGGGTTAGATAAAGTTAATTGACCAGTATACGAAAGAAAGTATGGCTACCTTTCAGGTAGCATGCCAACATGCCTTGTTGTTTACAAAAGTCCTTGTTGGGAAACAGTTGTTTTCATGCTCAACTGTAAGTAACTTTTATTTTCTGTTAATTGCTGAAGAAATGTATGTTGAGGCCAATTTATTTGTAAAAGAGGATGAACTTTAATTTCTTTTGTTTGATTTAATGCAGATAATTAATAGAAGTTGTTTTGTATGTTTGTTCTCTGTATGCTTAATGCATATTTATGTCAGCATTGTGGATCTGGATGGGATTGTTACCACATAAGATGGCTATGGACTAAAGATTCTGCACAGAGGAACTCTTTTGTGGAAATCAGCGAAGTCAGGAGGAACTATAAGGTTGTTCATGGATTGCTTTTTCAATGCATATCATTGTTATCGAACAGGCTGATGGACAACTCTGGACATCATAGTAACAGATAAGACATTCTCTGACTCTTTAACTCTTGCACACACCTCTTGAAAAACGCTATAGTCTGAGTAATATGTTGCTGGAAAGTAATCTCTGAGATGCGTATGTCATGTTGTGCATTTTGGTTTCTTTTTGGTGCTGTTTGTTTGAGGTGCAGAATTAATGTGGTTTCTTTTGAGATGCATTTGGTTTGGGGTTATTATAAAAGCAAAGAAAGAGTTTGTGGCTGCCTTATTTACTAAGTGGTTTAAAATATGTGTTAATGTTTATGACCTTCCCTAAAATCAGATGTATAACCAGTGTTCAAAGTAGCATGTGCAGTTATAGCCATACTCCAAGACGTTGTAAAAGGTTAACAAAAAATGTACTGCTGATCAAAATGCTAAATTTGGTATTACATTGGGGGTGGAAATGAATAGGCTTGGACTTGGTGCTGGTAACCCAATGCACAGGACAATGCTGACACCAGAATAAAAATATTCATGACTCTGAAGCTGCAAATACAGAATTATTTTAGACAAATATGCTTGCACTCTGTTACTGACTAGATATATTTAAAATAATGTATGCCATTTTTTACTGGAAACATAAAACATCTGGCATTATCAGGACCCACAGATATTCCCCCATTGCATTATTATACATTATATACACTCACCTAAAGGATTATTAGGAACACCTGTTCAATTTCTCATTAATGCAATTATCTAATCAACCAATCACATGGCAGTTGCTTCAATGATTTAGGGGTGTGGTCCTGGTCAAGACAATCTCCTGAACTCCAAACTGAATGTCAGAATGGGAAAGAAAGATGATTTAAGCAATTTTGAGCGTGGCATGGTTGTTGGTGCCAGACGGGCCGGTCTGAGTATTTCACAATCTGCTCAGTTACTGGGATTTTCACGCACAACCATTTCTAGGGTTTACAAAGAATGGTGTGAAAAGGGAAAAACATCCAGTATGCGGCAGGCCTGTGGGCAAAAATGCCTTGTTGATGCTAGAGGTCAGAGGAGAATGGGCCGACTGATTCAAGCTGATAGAAGAACAACTTTGACTGAAATAACCACTCGTTACAACCGAGGTATGCAGCAAAGCATTTGTGAAGCCACAACACGCACAACCTTGAGGCGGATGGGCTACAACAGCAGAAGACCCCACCGGGTACCACTCATCTCCACTATAAATAGGAAAAAGAGGCTACAATTTGCAAAAGCTCACCAAAATTGGACAGTTGAAGACTGGAAAAATGTTGCCTGGTCTTAATGAGTCTCGATTTCTGTTGAGACATTCAGATGGTAGAGTCAGCATTTGGCGTGAACAGAATGAGAACATGGATCCATCATGCCTTGTTACCACGGTGCAGGCTGGTGGTGGTGTAATGGTGTGGGGGATGTTTTTTTGGCACACTTTAGGCCCCTTAGTACCAATTGGGCATCGTTTAAATGCCACGGCCTACCTGAGCATTGTTTCTGACCATGTCCATCCCTTTATGACCACCATGTACCCATTCTCTGATGGCTACTTCCAGCAGGATAATGCACCATGTCACAAAGCTCGAATCATTTCAAATTGGTTTCTTGAACATGACAATGAGTTCACTGTACTAAAATGGCCCCCACAGTCACCAGATCTCAACCCAATAGAGCATCTTTGGGAAGTGGTGGAACGGGAGCTTCGTGCCCTGGATGTGCATCCCACAAATCTCCATCAACTGCAAGATGCTAACCTATCAATATGGGCCAACATTTCTAAAGAATGCTTTCAGCACCTTGTTGAATCAGTGCCACATAGAATTAAGGCAGTTCTGAAGGCGAAAGGGGGCCAAACACAGTATTAGTATGGTGTTCCTAATAATCCTTTAGGTGAGTGTATAGTAGTTATGTAGTACTGACACTAAAACTTAATTTTAATTTTGGGTGAACTATACACAATACAGATTGTCACTATCCACGATACATTGCATTGCATTGCATTTTTGTATTGCGATATACACCGATCAGGCATAGCATTATGACCACCTTCCTAAAATTATGTTGGTGCCACTTTTTCTGCCAAAACAGTGATGCACTATGCATTGACACCTTTCTATCAGAACCAGCATTAACTTCTTGAGCAATTTTAGCTACATTAGCTTGTCTGTTTGATCGGACCACACAGGCCAGCCATCGCTTCACAGGCCTCCCCACGTGCATCAATGAGCCTTGGCCGCCCATGACCCTGTCACCGGTTCACCACTGTTCTTTCCTTGGACCACTTTTGATAGATACTGACCATTGCAGACCGGGAACACCCCACAAGAGCTGCAGTTTTGGAGATGCCCTGACCCAGTCGTCTAGCCATCATAGTTTGGCCCTTGTCAAACTCGCTCAAATCCTTACGCTTGCCCATTTTTCCTGCTTCTAACACATCAACTTTGAGGACAAAATGTTCACTTGCTGCCTAATATATCCCACCCACTAACAGGTGCCGTGATGAAGAGATAATCAATGTTATTCACTTCCTCTATAATGTTATGCCTGATCGGTGTATTATGACACAATATATTTTTACACCCCTAGACCTGTCCCAATCAAAAAGTATTGCAAACAGTTTCAGAGATTTTTCAAACCTGTTTGGCCAATTAGATCAAAAGAGTGATTCATTCACGAACATGAGATCACTAGTTTTGATTCTAAACAGCTGATACACACATAACTGCTGAGTTCTCAGAGAAAATTATTCTCAGGCCAGTATGCAGTTATCTTCATTGACACATGAGGATTTATCTTTTACTGGAGCTCGTACCCCAGTAAAAAGGGTGTAGCGACGCCACTGGTAGTTAGGATGCTCACTTATAAATGTGGCCGGGGAGGGCAGTATTTTCTTTGCAGACTGGTAGCAGGTGTGCACGAGCTCCAGCAGTGGTGCTAAGATCAACACCGGCAGAATACTGATGACCTTCATCACTGCTACTGGCAGGAGAAAGCCGTTGAGTTTTAAGTTGGAATGCATCGTCTGCAGATAATAGCCAGATGGAATCTGTTAAAAGAATTGTAATAGAGATATTACAAATGCTAATTTCTGAAACAAAGGCGTGTATACAGCTAAGCTTTAATCTGATTTTGCTACACACTCACCTGGGTGATGCAAGCTCGATACAAAAGCTGAAGTCCAAAGAGAGGGAAAAGTTTGACTAGGATCTTAACGTTTTCCACACTGGTCTCACTGTAACAACCCCCATTGTTTTCCTTGGCACGGTCTAGCCAGTTGGCAACATCTCCGCTCAAATGGCGGTAATGAAGACAGCACATTTTAAGAGAGTTCAGGAACACCCCCAGTGTAGTTAGCAAGGAACTGCCTGTTATTCCACAGAGCAAAATTACAAGTTAAGGAACAAAAATCAGAACACACAATCAGTTGCTCTAGGAAATTATCACACAAGCAACACCAAATTATTAAATTAAATAAATACATTTTCTTTATATTAAAAAAGATTGAACACAATCATTGAAAAGTTTGTGGGCAAGAACATTTTGAAAGAAATTAATACTTTTTTTCAGCAAGGACACAGCAATTCAATTAATCAAAAGTGACAGTAAAGACAATGTTACAAAATATTTATATTTCTAAACTGTTTTCAGAATGATTTCTAAAGGATCATGTGACACATCATGTGAAGACTTGAGTAATGATGCTGAAAATTCAGCTTTGTCATCACAGGAATAAATTACATTTTAAAATACAAACCCGATTCCAAAAAAGTTGGGACACTGTACAAATTGTGAATAAAAACAGAATGCAATGATGTGGAAGTTTAAAATTTCAGTATTTTATTCAGAATACAACATAGATGACATATCAAATGTTTAAACTGAGAAAATGTATCATTTTAAGGGAAAAATAAGTTGATTTTAAATTTCATGGCATCAACACATCTCAAAAAAGTTGGGACAAGACCATGTTTCCCACTGTGTGGCATCCCCTCTTCTTTTTATAACAGTCTGCAAACGTCTGGGGACTGAGGAGACAAGTTGCTCAAGTTTAGGAATAGGAATGTTGTCCCATTCTTGTCTAATACAGGCTTCTAGTTGCTCAACTGTCTTAGGTCTTCTTTGTCGCATCTTCCTCTTTATGATGCGCCAAATGTTTTCTATGGGTGAAAGATCTGGACTGCAGGCTGGCCATTTCAGTGCCCGGATCCTTCTTCTAAGCAGCCATGATGTTGTAATTGATGCAGTATGTGGTCTGGCATTGTCATGTTGGAAAATGCAAGGTCTTCCCTGAAAGAGATGATGTCTGGATGGGAGCCCATGTTGTGATTTCCATTACAGCAGCATTCCTGTATGTGATGCAGTGCTGTCTAAGGGCCCGAAGATCATGGGCATCCAGTATGGTTTTCCGGCCTTGACCCTTACGCACAGAGATTGTTCCAGATTCTCTGAATCTTTGGATGATATTATGCACTGTAGATGATGATAACTTCAAACTCTTTGCAATTTTTCTCTGAGAAACTCCTTTCTGATATTGCTCCAGTATTTTTGGCCGCAGCATTGGGGGAATTGGTGATCCTCTGCCCATCTTGACTTCTGAGAGACACTGCCACTCTGAGAGGCTCTTTTTATACCCAATCATGTTGCCAATTGACCTAATAAGTTGCAGATTGGTCCTCCAGCTGTTCCTTATATGTACATTTAACTTTTCCGGCCTCTTATTGCTACCTGTCCCAACTTTTTTGGAATGTGTAGCTCTCATGAAATCCAAAATGAACCAATATTTGAAGTCAAAATGTCTCACTTTCAACATTTGATATGTTATCTATATTCTATTGTAAATAAAATATAATTCAATGAGATTTGTAAATTATTGCATTCCTTTTTTTATTCACAATTTGTGTCCCAACTTTTTTGGAATCGGGTTTGTATTCAAATAGAAAATAGTTATTTTAATTTGCATTAATATTTCACAATATTATTATTTTTACTGTATTTTTTATCAAATAAATGCAGACTTGATGAGTATAAGACCTTATCAACCCCTCTACTATTACACAGTAGTTTATATGCATTATGGATGGTGTTAACTACCTTTTTTTGGACGGAAGGTGAGCTTGTTGCGCACCATGTGTATGGCGATGAGGGCAAGGAGAACAGAGGTGAAAGGGATGAGAAAACACAGGTTTTTGGCAACTGACTGCTGAATGTAGGCAATCCCCAAAAAAACAACTGTTGAATTCAGGTTGACCAGCCAGTAAAACCTGCAGAATGTAGACAACGGCAGCATTTGAATCTATTGTATACTATTGTGTCTTAAAGGTGCACTCAGTAATTTCGTCTTTCACAAAATGAAATAAATAGTAATTTTTTAAATAGTTTTTAAAGTTATTATTAATCTGAACCTAGCTGACCTCCTAGCGACCGTTATTTTAGAACGTATCACCTTATTATTATTATTATTATTATTATTATTATTATTATAATAAACCTTTATAATGATCATATTAGCTGTCGCCATATTTAGCACCACAATTCAGAGAATCATATCTGTACATGTCAATTAATCTACTTCTCCCGAAATACATGAAATACATGAAAGCTGAATGATACTCCCTTTATTTCTGTAAACCTGTTTTTAGAGACATTTGCTTACAAAATTATTAAATCATGGCGAGTGTCAGCAGTGGCGCCTGCAGCTGCACGGCTGTACGCACTGTGCGCACCATGAGAGGGTGCTAATTAATGCAGTTTTTATTTTTTACACAATTTTTTAATTGATTATTATTTGTGTAGGTACACTCATTGCATATTGAGAAAGCAAGAGAGAATGGGAATAAATAAAGCTGTGTTGTAAAGTCACGTGTGTAGCCTATGTGCGTGCATGAGTGGTTGGAAAAGAAATCTGATTGGCTATTTCTTTTCCACATACGAAAAATGACATTACAAATAACCTAGTTAATGTTTAAAATCAGGCTCAAAAATGAGTAAACGCTCTCTAAAACAGCTCAACTTGATCAAAACATTTGCAAAAATGCCTAAAACTATTGGGAGTGGATTGGGATGGAGAAATGCTTTGATGCTTTTCTCTGATTGTTTCGGGAAAAGATTTGAAGCATCAAGATTATGACAGTGAAAACAGTGCCATCTTGTGGCAGGTCAAGCGATTGCTCCACTCCACTCATGAACAGCCTTACTCTCACCGGTAAAACGACGCTCGCTCAAATCCCGCTATGACATGAAATTTCTCTGACTTTACTATTGTTGTAACCATTAAAAAAAACGTATTTAGTTATTCATGTTTAAATATTATAGTTATTTTTTAATTTCATCTGTTGATTGTGAAAAGTGAACAACACCACTTCATAAATTTTTTCCTTTCTTTAAAGTGTATCTTAATTTGAATCAATGTTTCATCAGCCAATTGCCTGGATTTAATAAATAAGAAGCAAATATAGCAGACAATAGGCAATAGCCTTTAATCATGACATGGAGGCGCCAGCGCAATCACTGTGAACTGGTGCCTCTCATAAATGAACCGAAACTCAGCGTAGAAGCTACTTGTCTCAGACGTGAGAAATACGTGTATAGAAAGCTTGAAATGTCTATTTTTAAATGAAACAATTCAAAATAAATAGGCTACTATACTCTGATTATGTATTCCGTATAAAATGTGCATTTCTCTCTTGGATCCAGATGGCGAGGTAGCATCGTCAGCTTCATCTTTGCAGCCAGCACTGACACAGAAAACACTAGTTTATTAATAAACAATTAAAACGTCTCCTTGCTATTTTGACACATTCATAATCATTACTTTTGCCGGTTCTTTGTGGCAAGCTTTATGTGTGCTCTTGAGTGTGGAATATATTACGTAAACGCTCATTACTGTTTAAAATTCTCTCCAGTATATATTTAAGTAAATGAATTAATATAAATTTGTGCTTAGTCGACTAATGGCTTAAATGAACAACTACTAGTTGACTAGGAAAACTTAAGTCGGGGGCACCCCTACTTATTTCACATATTTTCGAACTAGCACATCACAAAATGGCATTCTGGGTTGAGCGAGCGGCGCTGAGCGGAATGAGCGAGCTCACATGCTCTCCTGCTCAGTGACTCAAGTAACGGAAAAAAAAAGTTCTGTGCATACCCTGAGATAAAATCTTGCAGGCGCCCCTGAATGTCAGGTCAGTATAAGTACAAGATGGCTGCCTTAGCTACCAGTGCAACAAAGACTATTGACAAGAACAGCAAATTCTGTGTCCAGATAATAGATAATAGAAACTTAGCATCTTACCAGTTGAAGAAGGACAAAAGTTGGTGTCGATCACAACCTTGAAGGTAATAGGCTGCCATTGGGCAGAGGATGGCACGGATGCCACCAATGCCAAGGGCCACAGCGACAAGCCCCGTGTAGAATAGTATGTGTTGCTCGTGAGGCTCAAGCTGATGCACAATATTATGTGTGTTTATATAGAAATCCTCAAAAGGGAATGCGACGACAGGAAGCAAGGCGGTTCCTATAAAATGGACCAAAAACACACTTCAGATTGGTTCTTGACTCTATTTTAAAGAACACTTTATGCCAAAGAGGTTCTATAAGGGGAAATGATTGCATAATACTTTAATGGGTTATTTCATGTTTTTCTAGTTATAAAGTGTTTATAAGCTTTTTAATTCATAACGTTTGTTCAAAATGAATTCAACAACCAAAATCAATGATTTAAAATACCATAAAATGATCCCATGAAGCATCTGACAGAACCCTTGAAGGTTCAATATTGTACCTTTTCTTTTAAGAGTGCTGGAAGTCAGTTTATGCAGTTTTCATGGACAGTTGATGACCACTTTACATCTCTTGCTAGACTAGGACCAAACTAGCCTAAACCAGTCAGGACCAGCACGGACACGGGCTAAATTGGTCATGCATGGTTTGTTATATAGCAATGCTCTTCTAGTGCAACTCCAAATGAATTAGTTACTGTTTCATTAGGTTAAATCCTGAACAAAATAAGTGCCTTTGAGTACATGATGAGTTATATGCATGTCATTTATCTTTAGCATCTATCAACCAAGGTTTCACTGCAATGGCAACCACTAACCGAGGAAATGAAGGAGTGCACAAAAACAGAGTACTGTTGTCCTTCCCAAACACGTCTCAGCAAACCATCCCACAAGAACAGGTGTAAGTATGCTGGCTCCCACAAAGCATGTGTTCAGCATGGCTGCTTGGTAACTGCTGTATCCCAGCTTGATGGTGCAGAAAAGGATCATATTGCAAACAATCCCAAAGAAGGTGAACCTCTCAAAAAGCTCCACGAAAAGTACACAAACAATCACCTGCAGCTTCTTACGTGCCTTGCGTGGCTTGCTGACCGTCTCACTGGGATATGGAGATGTGCAGATCCCATGAGGGAGGTGGCCATCATGTCTATCAAAAGCATCTACGGGTGGCATGCTGCTTCTAGAGGTCTTCCTGTGGAAGTGATGTTAAGACAATACTGGTGCCCCGTCTCCATTACTAGAGAGCAGACAGCCAATTCCTCACTAACTTGTGAAATCTTGTGGATGCCTAACAACCCTCACGTTGTGTCTCCTGACTGAGGTTTCTGGGTAATGTTCATGGACTTCTCCTCACTAATGTATTAAACTTCTCAGTCACTTGCATTTTGTGTTTGATCAGTCTCTGGTCGAATCTCATTAAGATGGCTGATGTGGCAGCAGTGTGCAGGAGCGCTGATGATGCAAGTGATTTCAGAGGTATGAGACATACTTTTGTAATGAATGTCTTTAGAGAATTGAGGAAGAACATGCTATGCTTTCGATGCAGAGAAAAACAAGCTTAACTGGTTTAAGTTTTGGATGTATTGAAATCAAATTAATTTGTTTATCTTGCAGTTTTACAAGGATTTAAAGAGTTATTTTATCAGGCAGTTCTCAGTATTTGTTGCATGATAGTGTAGGACCGGCTGCCCCTGGGAGCCCTATAGAGCCTATACCTTTTTTTATGCTTGTTTATTTATTTAAATGGTGTGAAGTTGACGAACCTAATGATATGTCTCTCAAATTCATTTCACAAGCATGTATCAACGTGGTGCTAGCCAATTAAAGATAATTAAACTTCTAAGGACACAAGGTGCCGCTATATAACACTCCACTGTGAAAGGTGGCCTGGAGGCAGGGCCAAGTTAGTCACATGTGCAATACGAAATCCCTGTCCCATTTTGCTGTCTGTTTGAAGTAAGATAGGGAAAGTATTGTTGTTGTTTGATGTTGAATTTGTTCATTTAAATCAAGAGAAAATATTTATTAATTCCTGTATTTATTTTCTCCAGTTTAATGTCAAATTTACAAGTTTAACTCAAGAGTGCAAATATAACTTATCTATTTATTTTTTATCTAACTTATCTATCCAGTTTGATGTTGAATTTATTTATTTGAATCAAAAGAGAAAACATCCATCCATCCATCCATGATGAATTGGTTTATTTGAATCAAAAGAGAAAATATTTGTTTATTTTCTCCAATTTAATATTGAATTTACAAATTTAAATCAAATGAGTTAAAATATAAATGCTATAAAAAAAAATTTCATTCGAATCAAAAGAGAACACAATATATATTTATTCATCCATCCAGTTTGATGTTGAATTGTTTTATTTGAATCAAGAGAAAATATTTGTTTGTTTATTTATTTTCTCCTGTTTGATGTTGCATGGGTTAATTTAAATAAAACATTTGTTTTTTTATTTACTTATGTTGAATTGGTTAATTCAAAGAAGATGAAAAAGAAATGAATAACAATTGGTTAATTTAAATTAAAATTAAATATATAATGCATATTATCTATTTTGTTCAGTTTGATATTAAATGTAATAATTTTAATTTTATTTATATTTATATATATATATATATATATATATATATATATATATATATATATATATATATATATATATATATATATATATATATATATATACACACACACTCACCTAAAGGATTATTATTTCAATTTCTCATTAATGCAATTATCTAATCAACCAATCACATGGCAGTTGCTTCATTGCATTTAGGAGTGTGGTCCTGGTCAAGACAATCTCCTGAACTCCAAACTGAATGTCAGAATGGGAAAGAAAGGTGATTTAAGCAATTTTGAGCGTGGCATGGTTGTTGGTGCCAGACGGGCCGGTCTGAGTATTTCACAATCTGCTCAGTTTACAAAGAATGGTGTGAAAAGGGAAAAACATCCAGTATGCGGCAGTCCTGTGGGCGAAAATGCCTTGTTGATGCTAGAGGTCAGAGGAGAATGGGCCAACTGATTCAAGCTGATAGAAGAGCAACTTTGACTGAAATAACCACTCGTTACAACCGAGGTATGCAGCAAAGCATTTGTGAAGCCACAACACGCACAACCTTGAGGCGGATGGGCTACAACAGCAGAAGACCCCACCGGGTACCACTCATCTCCACTACAAATAGGAAAAAGAGGCTACAATTTGCACAAGCTCACCAAAATTGGACACTTGAAGACTGGAAAAATGTTGCCTGGTCTGATAGGTCTCAATTTCTGTTGAGACATTCAGATGGTAGAGTCAGAATTTGGCATAAACAGAATGAGAACATGGATCCATCATGCCTTGTTACCACTGTGCGGGCTGGTGGTGGTGGTGTAATGGTGTGGGGGATGTTTTCTTGGCACACTTTAGGCCCCTTAGTGCCAATTGGGCATCGTTTAAATGCCACGGCCTACCTGAGCATTGTTTCTGACCATGTCCATCCCTTTATGACCACCATGTACCCATTCTCTGATGGCTACTTCCAGCAGGATAATGCACCATGTCACAAAGCTCGAATCATTTCAAATTGGTTTCTTGAACATGACAATGAGTTCACTGTGCTAAAATGGCCCCCACAGTCACCAGATCTCAACCCAATAGAGCATCTTTGAGATGTGGTGGAACGGGAGCTTCGTGCCCTGGATGTGCATCCCAAAAATCTCCATCAACTGCAAGATGCTATCCTATCAATATGAGCCAACATTTCTAAAGAATGCTTTCAGCACCTTGCTGAATCAATGCCACGTAGAATTAATGCAGTTTTGAAGGCGAAAGGGGGTCAAACACAGAATTAGTATGGTGTTCCTAATAATCCTTTAGGTGAGTGTGTGTGTGTGTGTGTGTGTGTGTGTGTGTGTGTGTGTGTGTGTGTGTGTGTATATATATATATCATTATCATAATCATAATTTCAGCTTTTCTTTTTAATGTGGTTGTCAATACATGAATTTCTTTGGAAAGTCTCTTTGAATCTGTGGTCTTTGGCCTGTGCCCATATAGCATCACATACTCTCTGTTCTGGATGGCTACGGTGTGCTGGGCTTGAATATTTCTGCCTGAGCTCACCAATTATATGAGTGGAGAAAAGACCACACTAGTGGCGCTGACTGGGCGTGAATGAGACTCAAAGCTAGCAGAGCTATGCTGAAAAGAGAAAGGAAAGCGGTAAGCAGAGAGAATACAGACTCTGTGTGGTGCATCGGTGAATGAGGCCACAGTTTGGTTGCCATGGATCCAAACCTGAGTTTTGTGATTGACCATATAGGCTACATATAAACAACAACAAAATTAAAACTTTCAGAGAGACTTCTTTCTGTTCTGTTCACATTTTTATTATTTTTATGACATGAATTGGTGCGCATTCCTGTTTGTTTGGTTATAAATATGGTCATAAATATTCACAGTATATACCATGGAGGTATATATTTGTATTATTTTAATTGAAATCTTCAGTGCATCTGACCTGTCTTCAGTGCATCTGACCTGTATTTTGTAATAGGGGAGTTATTCCTCTAGAGGGCACTATTTAAGTTGGCAAGACAATGCAAATAGATTTCTGTGAGTTTGTGTAGGATTAAAAAAAAAAAAACAATTAGAGACTCTTTGATTTGTGCATTTCATATAGCGATAATGGTAGAAGCTTTAATGTTTAGTTAAATATGTCTATTGATCTCATATTATCTTTACCAGTGGCTTATTATATAAAGTGTCTTTATGTAAATGCATTTTTCTTGGTATATTTTTAGAAAAGCTGTATTCAGAACTAAATCTTCTATTCAAAAGAGAGAAAGTTTCCCAGGTTATATTCTAGTTTTAAAGTTTTAAAATCTTTTATTTTTATGTTTCATTTTTCAATGGAATAAAGTTGGGCCTCTCTGGGTCATAAGATTATTCAGATTGAATAAGATTGAAAATTCTACTTTGCAAAATACTCCAGTGTCAAATGCTAAGACGTTGCTTGTTCTAGTCTGACCTGTAGGTTACAGGTCAAACATTTTGAATCACTTCATTCACACAACACAGCTTTAAATGACATGCGTAAGTTCCCTGCATTCTCTTTCACACACTCTCTCAAGAGCTTTTCTGCTTGTAAATACGACTCAAACTAAAGAGTGGCTTTCCTTGAAACTGCATGCATTTTTTCGTCTTTATTTCTATACATAAGGAAACAGAGATCTCTTCTCTATGGTGGAATAGCAGTAAAAGGATGGAGGGCTCTAATTAGCAAGGTGGCTTTTGATTCATGCCACAGAATGGCTGGTGCAAATGCACAGGGCAAGAAGATTAGGCGGTTTGCTAGGTGACGTACGCCCAGACACTTTTTTCGCCTACTGGAAGCCCGGTCATTGAGACTGAGGAGCCTTGGGGTGTTAAGCTGCTGGGGTGCCAAAGGGACTGTTGTATAGGGTGACAATAGGGCTCCCTGGGCCCAGACAGAGGATGTGATAGGGGAGCTAATGCATCCTCTTGGAGAAGGCCCTGGGTGCAAGAGGAGTAGTGAGGGAAGCCAATTTTTGTCTATTTAAAATGTGCAGCACTCAACCTCAGTGCATACTGGGATTTATTTATAATAATGTGGCAAAATTAGAAATGTTATGTTGTATTTATCTATGCTTGTAAGTAGTATTTGCTCTCATTTTTTTACTGACTGTTCACTTTTATGGAGTTATATGCCATTCTCTATATAGGGAATGAATAAACGAGTGAGCGATTTTGGACAGAGCAAAACATTGCGACAAATGTAGTTTGATTCTAAGGCAAATTATTTTCCCAGCCAGAGCGAACTTTTCCAGAAAGCTGTTTTAAACTCCAGAATCAAACTCCAAATGAACCTCATTTTGGCTTGATTTTGTTCAAAATTACATCACACCAGTTCGTTCTTTGATTCAGCTTTAAGTATATCGGGGCCTTAAATTCAGAATGAAACGGAATTTGCAATAGTCTTTTCTTCCTTATTGTGATGTATATGTTGTGAAATTGCTTCTTGAACAATATAAATGTAGGGTTTTTCTGGGGAACGCAAAGGGAACACAAGTTTCTCTGGGGAATGCAAAAGTTATGCGAGGGAATGCTAAGTTTCTCTGGGGAACGCAAAAGTTTTGCGAGGGAACACAAAGTTTCTCTGGGGAACGCAAAAGTTTCTCTGGGGAATGCAAAAGTTTTGTGAGGGAATGCTAAGTTTCTCTGGGGAACGCAAAAGTTTTGCGAGGGAACACAAAGTTTCTCTGGGGAACGCAAAAGTTTCTCTGTGGAACGCAAAAGTTTTGCGAAGGAATGCTAGGTTTCTCTGGGGAACGCAAAGGTTTCTCTGGGGAACGCAAAAGTTTCTCTGGGGAACGCAAAAGTTTTGCGAGGGAACAAAGTTTCTCTGGGGAACGCAAAGTTTCTCTGGGGAACGCAAAAGTTTTGTGAGGGAAAGCAACGTTTCTCAGGGGAGCGCAAAAGTTTTGAGAGGGAACGCAAAGTTTCCCAGGGGAATGCAAAAGTTTTGCAAGGGAAAGCAACGTTTCTCAGGGGAACCCAAAAGTTTTTGTGAGGGAACGCAATAGTTTTGTGAGGGAAAGCAAAGTTTCTCAGGGGAACGCAAAAGTTTCTTGGGCACATAGTTTCTTGGGAACCCAAAAGTTTTTGTGAGGGAACGCAACGTTTCTCAGGGGAACGCAAAAGTTTTGTGAGGGAACGCAAAGTTTCCCAGGGGAATGCAAAAGTTTTGCGAGGGAAAGCAACGTTTCTCAGGGGAACGCAAAAGTTTTGCGAGGGAAAGCAAAGTTTCTCTGGGGAATGCAAAAGTTTTGCAAGGAATGCAAAGTGTCTCAGGGGAACGCAAAAATTTAGCAAGGGAAAGCAAAGTTTCTCAGGGGAACGCAAAAGTTTTGCGAGGGAACAAAGTTTCTCTGGGGAACGCAAACGTTTTGAGAGGGAACGCAACGTTTCTCAGGGGAACGCAAACGTTTTGCGAGGGAAAGCAACGTTTCTCAGGGGAACGCAAAAGTTTTGCGAGGGAAAGCAACGTTTCTCAGTGGAACACAAAAGTTTTGCGGGGGAAAGCAACGTTTCTCAGGGAAATGCAAAAGTTTTGTGAGGGAAAGCAAAGTTTCTCTGGGGAACACAAAAGTTTTGTGGGGAATGCAACGTTTCTCAGGGGAACGCAAAAGTTTTGCGAGGGAAAGCAAAGTTTCTCTGGGGAACGCAATAGTTTTGTGAGGGAACACAAAGTTTCTCTGGGGAACGCAAAAGTTTTGCGAGGGAAAGCAAAGTTTCTCTGGGGAACGCAATAGTTTTGTGAGGGAACACAAAGTTTCTCTGGGGAACGCAAAAGTTTTGCGAGGGAACACAAAGTTTCTCTGGGGAACGCAAAAGTTTCTCTGTGGAACGCAAAAGTTTTGCGAAGGAATGCTAGGTTTCTCTGGGGAACGCAAAAGTTTTGCGAGGGAACACAAAGTTTCTCTGGGGAACGCAAAGTTTCTCTGGGGAACGCAAAGTTTCTCTGGGGAACGCAAAAGTTTTGCGAGGGAAAGCAAAGTTTCTCCGGGGAACTCAAAAGTTTTGTGAGGGAAAGCAACGTTTCTCAGGGGAGCGCAAAAGTTTTGAGAGGGAACGCAAAGTTTCCCAGGGGATCGCAAAAGTTTTGTGAGGGAAAGCAACGTTTCTCAGGGGAATGCAAAAGTTTTTTGAGGGAAAGCAACGTTTCTCAGGGGAATGCAAAAGTTTTGCGAGGGAAAGCAAAGTTTCTCAGGGGAACGCAAAAGTTTCTTGGGCACATAGTTTCTTGGGAACCCAAAAGTTTTTGTGAGGGAACGCAATAGTTTTGTGAGGGAAAACAAAGTTTCTCAGGGGAACGCAAAAGTTTCTTGGGCACATAGTTTCTTGGGAACCCAAAAGTTTTTGTGAGGGAACGCAAAAGTTTTGCGAGGAAAAGCAACGTTTCTCAGGGGAACCCAAACGTTTTTGTGAGGGAACGCAATAGTTTTGTGAGGGAAAGCAAAGTTTCTCTGGGGAACGCAAAGGTTTCTCAGGGGATCGCAAAAGTTTTGTGAGGGAAAGCAACGTTTCTCAGGGGAATGCAAAAGTTTTTTGAGGGAAAGCAACGTTTCTCAGGGGAATGCAAAAGTTTTGCGAGGGAAAGCAAAGTTTCTCAGGGGAACGCAAAAGTTTCTTGGGCACATAGTTTCTTGGGAACCCAAAAGTTTTTGTGAGGGAACGCAATAGTTTTGTGAGGGAAAACAAAGTTTCTCAGGGGAACGCAAAAGTTTCTTGGGCACATAGTTTCTTGGGAACCCAAAAGTTTTTGTGAGGGAACGCAATAGTTTTGTGAGGGAAAGCAAAGTTTCTCAGGGGGCACGAAAAGTTTCTTGGGCACATAGTTTCAAAAAGTTTTTGTGAGGGAACTCAACGTTTCTCAGGGGAACGCAAAAGTTTTGTGGGGGAAAGCAAAGTGTCTCAGGGGAACGCAAAAATTTTGCGAGGGAAAGCAACGTTTTTCAGGGGAGCGCTAAAGTTTTGTGAGGGAACGCAATAGTTTTGTGAGGGAACACAAAGTTTCTCAGGGGAACGCAAAAGTTTCTTGGGCACAAAGTTTCTTGGGAACCCAAAAGTTTTTGTGAGGGAACGCGACATTTCTCAGGGGCATAAAAGTTTTGCGGGGAGAAAGCAAAGTTTCTCAGGGAGCGCAAAAGTTTTGCGGGGAATGCAAAGTGTCTCAGGGGAACACAAAAATTTTGCGGGGGAACGCAAAAGTTTTGCGAGGGAACAAAGTTTCTCTGGGGAACGCAAACGTTTCTCAGGGGATTGCAAAAGTTTTGTGAGGGAAAGCAACGTTTCTCAGGGGAATGCAAAAGTTTTGCGAGGGAAAGCAAAGTTTCTCAGGGGAACGCAAAAGTTTTGCGGGGGAAAGCAAAGTTTCTCAGGGGAATGCAAAAGTTTTGCCAGGGAAAGCAAAGTTTCTCTGGGGAACGGAAAAGTTTTGCGGGGAATGCAACGTTTCTCAGGGGAACGCAAAAGTTTTGCGAGGGAAAGCAACGTTTTCTGGGAACATAAAGTTTTATGGGAATGCAAAGTTTCTCAGGGGAACACTAAAGTTTTGTGAGGGAACGCAATAGTTTTGTGAGGGAACACAAAGTTTCTCAGGGGAACGCAAAAGTTTCTTGGGCACAAAGTTTCTTGGGAACCCAAAAGTTTTTGTGAGGGAACGCGACATTTCTCAGGGGAACGCAAAAGTTTTGCGGGAGAAAGCAAAGTTTCTCAGGGGAACGCAAAAGTTTTGCGGGGAATGCAAAGTGTCTCAGGGGAACACAAAAATTTTGCGGGGGAACGCAAAAGTTTTGCGAGGGAACAAAGTTTCTCTGGGGAACGCAAACGTTTCTCAGGGGATTGCAAAAGTTTTGTGAGGGAAAGCAACGTTTCTCAGGGGAATGCAAAAGTTTTGCGAGGGAAAGCAAAGTTTCTCAGGGGAACGCAAAAGTTTTGCGGGGGAAAGCAAAGTTTCTCAGGGGAATGCAAAAGTTTTGCGAGGGAAAGCAAAGTTTCTCTGGGGAACGGAAAAGTTTTGCGGGGAATGCAACGTTTCTCAGGGGAACGCAAAAGTTTTGCGAGGGAAAGCAACGTTTCTCTGGGGAACGCAAAAGTTTTGCGGGGAATGCAAAGTTTCTCAGGGGAACACTAAAGTTTTGTGAGGGAACGCAATAGTTTTGTGAGGGAACACAAAGTTTCTCAGGGGAACGCAAAAGTTTCTTGGGCACAAAGTTTCTTGGGAACCCAAAAGTTTTTGTGAGGGAACGCGACATTTCTCAAGGGAACCCAAAAGTTTTGCGGGAGAAAGCAAAGTTTCTCAGGGGAACGCAAACATTTTGCGAGGGAAAGCAAAGTTTCTCAGGGGAACGCAAAAGTTTTGCGAGGGAACAAAGTTTCTCAGGGGAACGCAAACGCGTTTCTCAGGGGATCGCAAAAGTTTTGTGAGGGAAAGCAACGTTTCTCAGGGGAATGCAAAAGTTTTTCGAGGGAAAACGTTTCTCTGGGGAACGGAAAAGTTTTGCAGGGAATGCAACGTTTCTCAGGGGAACGCAAAAGTTTTGCGAGGGAAAGCAACGTTTCTCTGGGGAACGCAAAAGTTTTGCGGGGAATGCAAAGTTTCTCAGGGGAACACAAAAGTTTCTTGGGCACAAAGTTTCTTGGGAACCCAAAAGTTTTTGTGAGGGAACGCAAGGTTTCTCAGGGGAATGCAAAAGTTTTGCGGGGAATGCAAAGTTTCTCAGGGGAACACTAAAGTTTTGTGAGGGAACGCAATAATTTTGTGAGGGAACACAAAGTTTCTCAGGGGAACGCAAAAGTTTCTTGGGCACAAAGTTTCTTGGGAACCCAAAAGTTTTTGTGAGGGAACGCAAGGTTTCTCAGGGGAATGCAAAAGTTTTGAGAGGGAAAGCAACGTTTCTCAGGGGAACGCAAAAGTTTTACAAAGGAAAGCAAAGTTTCTCAGGGGAATGCTAAAGTTTTGAGAGGGAAAGCAACGTTTCTCAGGGGAACGCAAAAGTTTTGAGAGGGAACGCAAAGTTTCTCAGGGGAACGCAAAAGTTTTGAGAGGGAATGCAAAGTTTCTCAGGGGAACGCAAAAGTTTTGCGAGGGAAAGCAACGTTTCTCTGGGGAACGCAAAAGTTTTGTGGGGAATGCAACGTTTCTCAGGGGAACGCAATAGTTTTGTGAGGGAACACAAAGTTTCTCAGGGGAACACTAAAGTTTTGTGAGGGAACGCAATAGTTTTGTGAGGGAACACAAAGTTTCTCAGGGGAACGCAAAAGTTTCTTGGGCACAAAGTTTCTTGGGAACCCAAAAGTTTTTGTGAGGAAACGCAAGGTTTCTCAGGGGAATGCAAAAGTTTTGAGAGGGAAAGCAACGTTTCTCAGGGGAACGCAAAAGTTTTACAAGGGAAAGCAAAGTTTCTCAGGGGAACGCTAAAGTTCTGAGAGGGAAAGCAACGTTTCTCAGGGGAACGCAAAAGTTTTGAGAGGAAACGCAAAGTTTCTCAGGGGAACGCAAAAGTTTTGAGAGGGAATGCAAAGTTTCTCAGGGGAACGCAAAAGTTTTGCGAGGGAAAGCAACGTTTCTCTGGGGAACGCTAAAGTTTTGCGGGGAATGCAAAGTTTCTCAGGGGAACACTAAAGTTTTGTGAGGGAACGCAATAGTTTTGTGAGGGAACACAAAGTTTCTCAGGGGAACGCAAAAGTTTCTTGGGAACCCAAAAGTTTTTGTGAGGGAACGCAAGGTTTTTCAGGGGAGTGCAAAAGTTTTGTGAGGGAACACAAAGTATCTCAGGGGAGCGCAAAAGTTTTGCGGCGGAATGCAAAGTTTCTCAGGGGAACGCAAAAGTTTTGCAAGGGAAAGCAAAGTTTCTCAGGGGAATGCAAAAGTTTTGCGAGGGAAAGCAACGTTTCTCAGGGGAACGCAAAAGTTTTACAAGGGAAAGCAAAGTTTCTCAGGGGAACGCTAAAGTTTTGAGAGGGAAAGCAACGTTTCTCAGGGGAACGCAAAAGTTTTGAGAGGGAACCCAAAGTTTCTCAGGGGAACGCAAAAGTTTTGCGAGGGAAAGCAACGTTTCTCAGGAGAACGCAAAAGTTTTGTGAGGGAAAGCAAAGTTTCTCAGGGGAACGCTAAAATTTTGCGAGGGAAAGCAACGTTTCTCAGGGGAACGCAAAAGTTTCTTGGGCACAAAGTTTCTTGGGAACCCAAAAGTTTTTGTGAGGGAACGCAAGGTTTCTCAGGGGAGCGCAAAAGTTTTGTGAGGGAATGCAAAGTTTCTCAGGGGAACGCTAAAGTTTTGCGAGGGAAAGCAACGTTTCTCAGGGGAACGCAAAAGTTTTGAGAGGGAACGCAAAGTTTCTCAGGGGAACGCAAAAGTTTTGCGAGGGAAAGCAACGTTTCTCAGGAGAACGCAAAAGTTTTGTGAGGGAAAGCAAAGTTTCTCAGGGGAACGCTAAAATTTTGCGAGGGAAAGCAACGTTTCTCAGGGGAATGCAAAAGTTTCTTGGGCACAAAGTTTCTTGGGAACCCAAAAGTTTTTGTGAGGAACGCAAGGTTTCTCAGGGAGCGCAAAAGTTTTGTGAGGGAATGCAAAGTTTCTCAGGGAACGCTAAAGTTTTACGAGGGAAAGCAACGTTTCTCAGGGGAACGCAAAAGTTTTGAGAGGGAACGCAAAGTTTCTCAGGGGAGCGCAAAAGTTTTGCGAGGGAACGCCACGTTTCTTGGGGGAATGCAAAAGTTTTGTGTGTGAACGCAAATTTTCAAAATATTAACATTTATTATTTTATACTTGTATAGAGATTTTTACAGATTTTTTTTTTTAAACTTTCTATATATATTTGTCAACTCTGCAGTCCTCATTACCACAACATATTTCACTTTTGTGAAATTGCATTGCTTTACTTGCATTTGTTTCAGACCAGGGGTCTCACTAACCCTAAAACTCCCTACTATCCCTGAGTGAGGGAGTTTGAGTTAGTTAGTGCATATGCTGGGGCTGATTGTGAAGAGGAATGCCATTGAATTTGAACCTTTTTTTTTACGCGCAAGCCTCTTTTGTGCACTAACTGAAGAAATCCATTGTGCAGCTGGACACCCTGAGAAAGAGGGAGCTCAGTGCCGTTGTCTGCAGATGCTTCTGCTCGGCCTCGGGGAGCTGAATGGGGTGAATAGCATCGGAAACAGCCATACCCAGGCAAAACAATACCGCTGGGCAGCTTTGAAGATTAAGAAATTAGGGATGGGGAGGCTGGGGCATAATTACAAATGCTGTTTCATTGTATTGGATATGCATATGTTTGTGTGCAACTATTTTGTTGGGAACTCTCTATTTCGCATAGTTTCTTGCAGTTTTCCCAGTTTCCCCACAGTATGTAAATGGATTGAATATTCCAAAGCACTTCAGCTGGGATTGTTGAAATGCTCCAAATGTGCAACTCTTCTGATTCGCTGCTTTCTTTCCTCCAGTGTGAAATCCAAAGGAACGCAACAACTGGCCTTTACCTCACCGTTCTCCTGTTGCTAGGAAACCCTCGAGCACCGCTTGAGTTCCTTTTCTTTTTAAGGTCTACTCCACTCGCCACATTTTCCTTTAATTGAAGACAGCTTACATATGAGAGGAAAACAATTAGTGCTTTGAATACTTTGTTTGCTGTTTGTCAGGGTCGTAGTGCTCACCGCCTCGCGAGCCTGGTGGCTCTGTTGTGATATAAGAACAGAGTCAACATCTCATTTGAGCCGCTAAGTGCATTTAATTGAAGGACTTAAATGCTCACGACACATCACATCTGTAAGAGCTGTAGATGTAAACTTTCTCATTGCTGTGGCTTCAAATGGCTTTGTAGGCTTTTAATGGATGTTTAGTGCTTTTCTTCTGTTCAGTTGGCTGCCATGTAACAAAGATTGGCCACTCAATGACAAAACTGCTAGATTTTTGCCTCTGCTGCACTCTTTTTATTATAAATAAGGGTTCTTCAGTGCATGGTTCTTGATAGCAAGCACAAATTATTTATTTTGCATATCACTATATGTTTTTACAGTCCATAAAATCAGAAGAGAATTAATTAACAGTACAACAACAATTAATATTATGAAAGATAAACAAGTGATTTTTCTGTCTAGCAGTGACACCAGTGGACTGGAATTAATATATGGGGTCAATGGCCAAAAGCAGGTAAAAAAACTCATGATTGGCTGATTACCCTGTCATTGTGATAAAGACCTCTCAGACCTTAATAGGTCAAACTTTTGTAATTGAATGGACTGATTAAAGAGTAAAAGGGTCACTCACTCTGAATCAAAATTTGAAATGATTTGAAATGATGATGGTTTTTAACACACTTAGCTCAGGTGCATTTAAGTGATCGTGATCACACCTGTGGTGTTTATTGAGAATTTATTGACTAATGATCTGAAAAGGTGGCAGATTATAAAAAAAAAAAAACAAACAGCAGATTTTTACTCTTGTAGATGCAATATGAAAAATTTAAAAATGCATACAACATATATAATTATATATAATATTTATATAATATTATATTTGCATATGAATGTACTATAATTATATATTACATTTATATTGATATATTTGTATGACACCAGTCTCATTTTCCGCTTGCTGTTTATGGACTTTTATTGTGTTTCATGCCTTAGTTTCCTGTGTCTGTTTGTAGTCCCTTCATAATTCTTTTGTTCATTAGGTTCCCTTGATTGTATTCCCAGGTGTGTCTTGTTTCCTTGTTCTTCTAAGCTCCTCTGTGTATAAATAGCCTCATGTTTCAATCAGGTTTTGACAGTTGTTGTCTTTGCATCGTTTGTAGCGTTTGCTTTGTTTCTCCCTTGTTTATGGATTATCACATGTTTATGGTATATTAAAACCTCTGCTGTGATGATCCGCGAGGGACCTTAGAATTTGTTAAACAGGCTTTGTTGCTGAGCGAATCTTTCTCTAAACAGGAGGAGGACCCTTCCCCTAAACATTTGTTGTTTGGTCCACCACAGACCTCATCAACCAGCACCATCGCGACCACTGGATCGGTCTCATGGCAGACAAGACAGGCATCCAGTGTAGTCGACCCTCCACTGATGTCTATGCGAGCGTCCTGAGTCCAGTGGTCCCAGTGCATCTAAGTCCGGTGCTCTTGAATCTGGTGGTCCCGAGTCTAAGAGGTCCTTCTACCATTGGCTTCCTGTGATGGCAAACACCATCTTGTGTGTTTTGGTGGCAGTGAGTGACCGCTACAGCTCCTCCTGAGGTTTATAAACTCTCTGCCTGCCCTGTCAAGGCCAAGGATGCTGTCCCAGAGCTGTTTGAATGCCAAGGAGGGTCTTCAGATCTGTATGCTCTGCCGTGGGGGTCTCCTGCTCCACCGGCTCTTCCCTGGTCACCTGCTTCACCAGCTCCACTTTGGTGGTCTCCAGCTCTGCTTGCTTGGCTGTAGTGGTCTTCTGCTCCGCTTTGATGGTCTCCTGCTCTGTCGGCTTCACCCTGGCCAATGCTCCTCCGACTCCGCCCTGGCTCCCTGCTCCACCACAGTCTCCAGGCTCTCTTCCACTCCACGGACCTGGCCCTCCATCCCTCCCCCATTCCTTCCCCATTCCACCTCTGCTCCACCACCCTCCTGGACTTTTATTTGTTGTAAAGCAGTAGTGTCCAATCCTGCTCCTGGATGGCCATTGTCCTGGAAAGTTTAGCTCTAACTCCAATTAAACACACCTGAACCAGCTAACCAAGCTGAACCAAGAGTGTGAATTTATAAAGGTTCTCATATAGCATAATAGGAACTTAAAAGTTCCTATTAAAAAGTTCAAGAACCCTTTCTTGAAGTTTCTTTTTTTTTTAAATGTAGATGGATTGAGTGGTTCAACATATTTAGACATTATGTATTTGTATTATAGTGCTGCATTTTAGAATAATATTACATCTATTTCTATTGTAATGTGTTCTGAACACCAGTAAAAGTAAAGCAGTGAAAATAAAGAGCAAGAAATAGAAACACCAAGCGAGTGACATAAAGCAGTGATGGAGAGAGACAGATAAAAGCGAGGTAGGCATGGAGTCAAAGTGTCTACGCCTCAAATCGGCTTTCTTTTGCCCCCATATTGCTGAGACCCGAAGTTTCTGTGTATGTGTTGTCTGTCCCCCATCGGGAGGCTGAGACGTGAGTCTGGGTTTGGCTGCACCACTGAAGCTCAGATAAAAGGCACTCACTGCTCCCTCTCCTCTTTTCTCTCACAGGGCTCCAGGAACCTGATGTCATTTGGAAGTACTTTGATTTAAAGCCTCTGTTCGAGCCTGTGAAGGAGTGTTTTGTTCTGCTGCTGGTATGTAGAGAGCTCCACGCTGCAGTGGACACAACTCCGGACCTGGACAAAATGAGTTTGGGAAATGGGGCTCACACTTGTACACACTGGCCTTGTTGCATTCTGGGCTGCACAATGACAGTTAATCTTCATAAAGTGTGAATGGTAACCATGGGTCTGCAAACTGACAATGGCTCTCCGGGATTTCCAATGCTGATGCTGCATCAAAACTCTGAAAGCATACTGGATTAGCACCCAAGCAATTTACAAATTATTGTGGGGTACGGCAATGACAGTTTTTGGGAAAACGTGGTCTGTGGTGGCGGAAAGCTTAACAACTGCATCCAAAACATATCAGGCATTGTGGCCTTTGAAGAGATCGGTACAACCCCCTATACAGAGCTTCCTAATCAGCAACTTTCCCAGCATTCAACCTCACTTTGGCTCTGTGACAAAACAGTGTTGCCCTCCATATCGAACTTGCCATTACGCAAGTTACTCCATTAACATTCGGACTGACTCTAGTTTTTGACAATGTAGATGCCAGGAGAGTAAAAGAGGCAGGCCAACACGACATTTGTGGTTCTTGCATTTTTTTTTGGGGTGGGGTTTGTTTTGAGATAATTGCTTTATATGTAAGTGCATGCTTTATAGAGAAGCTCTAGAGTCCTGTAGATTATAAATTTAGCTAATTCTTTCTAATTTATTAATTTAATTTAGGACCTAAAATTCTAATAAATCTCCAAAAAGATGTCAAATTCCTACTCCGACATATTTTGATGCAACGCCACTATTCAGCGCTGCAATATGGCACAGGATTAGCTTGTTTAACAATAAAATATCACAAAATATATCGTTACTGCAACCATAGTTGATGTTAATGTACAACAATCTTTTAGCAAAACTATCCTATTTCTGCCTCAGAGTAAAAAATAAAAGTAAAAAAATAAAACGTTAAATTGAGATATTATGAAATAAATAAAAAAAATAACTTTGAGATGTATAAAGTTTCAATTATGAGTTATATTTTTAAATATACAGTCTTATTTTTTCAAATGGTATATGTGAGATATGAAATTGCAATTGTGATATCCAAAATGTGAGTTATAAATCACATTATGAAATATAAAGTAATGATTTGAAATTATATATTTAAAAAAATTGTTGCAAATGTGAGATTCTGTGAAAAAGTTGCATATGTGAAATAAAGTTGCAAATATGAGATCTAGTTGCAACTGTGTTAAATAAAGTCCCAAATTTGAGATACAATTGTGGTCAGAATTATTGGCACCCCTGGTAAATATGATCAAAGATGGCTGTAAAAATCGGCATGATTTATGTTTTTGATCTTTTATTTAAAAATGTGCAAAAATGTAACCTTTCATTGAAATAAAAGAAATGAAAGTAGGGGTGAATCACATTATGAAATAAATGCTTTTCTCCAAAACACGGTGGCCATAATTATTGGCTCCCTTTTATGAAATACTTTTTGCAACCTCCTTTTGCCAGGATAACAGCTCAGAGTCTTCTCCTATAATGCCTGATGAGTTTGGAGAACACCTGATAAGAGATCAGAGACCATTCCTCCATACAGAATCTCTCCAGATCCTTCAGATTCCCAGATCCATGTTGGTGCTTCTTCTCTTCAGTTCATCACTCATTTTCTATAGGGTTCAGGTCAGTGAACTCGGACAACCATGGCAGAAGCTTAATTTTGTGCTCAGTGACACATTTGGATCATTGCCCTGATGGAAGATCCAACCATGGCCCATTATAAGATTTCTAGCAGAAGCAGAATAATTTTTTTATTTATCTGTTGGTAATTGCTAGAATCCATGATGCCATGTATCTGAACAAGATGTCCAGGACCTCCAACAAAAAAATAGGCCCACAACATTAAAGATCCAGCAGTATATTTAACCGTGGGCATGGGGTACTTTTTATCCCTGTTTGCACCAAACACATCTGGTGGCTTTGCTGCCAAAAAGCACAGAACCAGGTCCCTTTTGAAGGTCCAGTTGTGTCTGACAACTGAATATGCTGGAGATTTGTTTCTGGATGAGCAATTATCATATTTACCAGGGGTGCCAACAATTCTGACCACAACTGTATAAAGTCAAAAATGTGAAATAATATATAAATTAGCAAATATGAGATAATTGTCACATTGTAGTCCACAAAGGATGTTGATGAGGAAGATCAAGTTCAAATTATAGTGATCTCTTTAATAAGACAAAACCAAAAGCAGTATTCCAACCAGAAAGGCAACAACACAGTGTACCATGCACAAACCACCAGTGAACCTAAACAACTGAGGGCATAAATACACACGTTAACAAACTAAAAGACAAACAGGTGTGTGCTAATTAATGAAATAATGAATTGTCATGACATCTAAGGAGCAAACGGGAACATAGAACAAAGGAAACAGGAAACAAAGAGAAACATACTAAAAGTCCTTGAAAACTAAACCATAACACGTCAAATTAAGAATAACTGACCGATATATAGTTGCAATTGTGATGCGTCGCAAATTTGAGATATAAAGTCGCAACTATGAGGTATAAGGTCACACTTTTAAATATAAAGTTTTCTTTTTCTAAATAGCTGCAATTATGAGATATAGAGTAACATTTTGAAATATAAGGTCACATTTTTAGAAAGTTGCAAATGTGAGAAATAAAATTGCAATTCTAGTCACATTCTATGAAAGTCAAACAAGTTGCAATTGTGATAAATTTGAGATATAAAGTCACAAATGTAAGATATTATTACATTTTATTTTGTAATTTATATTATATATTGTATATCTTATTACTTTCCCCAAAAAATGTTTTAAATCCATGAATAAGAGGCTTGATGCTCTATGCTGCATTGCACAGCAGTAAAAACTATATCTATATGCATAATTGACAAATAATGATAATCAATAATGATTGTTCATAAAGGAAAGCAGTCATACAGTCAGGTCCACTGATCTCTTGCGCTCCCTTGCATGGCTGAGCTGTGTAGAATTGCACAAAGATCAGCAGAGACAAGAATTCACCGCTTTGAGCGATCTGTTAGCTTTCAGGGATGTTTGCAGTGTTATCACTATGGAGCACTAAACTCTCCGGAATGTGGAATTCTGTTTTCTTGGAAACATTAAGGCATGTTTAGACGTATTCATATTTGCCCAGTAGCAATTTACTGGACAGAAAATATTTTCATTCTGAATTCACTATAAAAAAAAAATAAAATAAAAAAAGTAAACCAAATACCAGCACTTATTATTTGTTCAGTGTAATCAAAATGTTACATTTTGTTCTGCATAATTTGAACATCTGTGTATATGTATTATTTACAACAAAAACAGAATTTATTAACATTGTCTTAGCTAAAATTATTTTATTATTATATTATAAATTATTATTATTATTATTTTATTTTTTGTTTTTACATTTTGTCTTTTCTGGTTGCTTAAATGCATCAGACATCAAAAGGTCATTTAAGGTCAATTTTTAATTACATTTTTACTGGATGAAATTTAAAGTTTTATAAAAAGTATTATACAGAAATATATGCACACATATACAAAACAATGGATGCTCCATGGATGTAAACGCAGTTTTATAGCGGGCCCCCTTGAAACACGCAGTTTTACAACTGAAGAACAGACTCTGCATAAATTAAAGATAATCCTTGGTAAATTATGTTAATGTATTCACATGGTCTCTGCATGCGTAACATGGGTAGTATATTACTAGTTTTGGGACCTTATTTTTTGTAATGAATTGAACCATAAACCATACATGCCCCTTTAAATGAATGTAAGTCACCCAAAGTCACACACAATATTGAAAATCAAAGCACTTCCGGTTCCATATGCAATCATTAAAGATGCATCTGAAAGTTTCATTATCTGATAGGCCTACATTCTCTGCCATGCAGTGCCAATGGTTTGTTTGATCAGTGTCTGAGCTCATTGTGCTAATGAGTTGTGCTTCTTATTAAATTGAATTCTTATTAAAAGTTTCTTCAGCAGCCTTCAGAGATACCTAATTCTGAAGTGTGTTTGGCCTGCTGTGACTCTTAAAAATAGCATGTTTTTTCCCGGAAATAGCATATTTATCACCTTCAGTGTGAATTTAAAATAGCCAAATGTTTGACAAATAATCATGTTTATTTCTGTATGCAATGAATGAACATGTATGCATAAAACTGAGCCATCTGTGGTTTGGTGCATGACGATAAATAGGAATGTTGATGAGTAAACTACTGTACAACAGAAAATAATAAATCAGTCTAGTTACAAACATTCTGTACTTTTTACTCACCATAGTTAACCTAGTTCCAGTCAACATGACTCACTCTTTGCTTTTGAATCAAATCTAACCCTGTTCAAACAAATAAACCAGGCAAAATGCTGATCCCTATAAGGAGTAAATATCTCATTCAAGCAATTACACCTCTTTCTTAAAAACAAACATGTACCAGATCTCATAAAATCAGATAATCACACTTCCTATAATCTCCTTACATTGGAAAGTGTTAAAATGCAGTGCAAGGGTATTTCTTTGAGGACTGTCTTCAAACCAGGGCAACAAAACATGCATCCCAGGGGGTGCATGTGCATAAAAGGGTGCAAATATGCATATAACGTCTTGTTTTCAGGGTCACTGATGATGCATTGGCTGCTGTTACTTAACCATACTCATTCCCTCA
This sequence comes from Paracanthobrama guichenoti, assembly GCA_018749465.1. NCBI lineage: Eukaryota > Metazoa > Chordata > Actinopteri > Cypriniformes > Gobionidae > Paracanthobrama > Paracanthobrama guichenoti. The sequence continues at coordinate 16,116,898 of CM031967.1, read as the reverse complement.
AGTTAAGAGATTGCTGATTTTGGCAACACTTTGGTCTTTTATTTATTTATTTATTTATTTATTTTTTTTTTTTATGAATTTATAAAATCACACTAAATATTTATATTAAAAATGTAATAATTAATGTTATTAATTTATGCATGAAGTGTAGTTCTTTCCCAAATCCTCATTTAGAACAAGTTAAACTGAAAGAAACGCACACATACACACATAAATATTTTTGGGGATAACTTTATAATTAAATTAATTATAATGCACTCATAATGTCTCATAATATTGCATAATGTCTTATAAATGTCACAATACTTCATAACCAACTGTATATACCTAATACTTTATAATGCTTACCTATTTATATATATATTCCTTGAAATTGTGTAATGAATTTAAACCAATGGTGTCCAGTGGTAAAATTTGATAAAAGTTCTGATATTTTTTGTATATATTTGATTTTATATATACACTCACCTAAAGGATTATTAGGAACACCATACTAATACTGTGTTTGACCCCCTTTCGCCTTCAGAACTGCATTAATTCTACGTGGCATTGATTCAACAAGGTGCTGAAAGCATTCTTTAGAAATGTTGGCCCATATTGATAGGATTGCATCTTGCAGTTGATGGAGATTTGTGGGATGCACATCCAGGGCACGAAGCTCCCGTTCCACCACATCCCAAAGATGCTCTATTGGGTTGAGATCTGGTGACTGTGGGGGCCATTTTAGCACAGAGAACTCATTGTCATGTTCAAGAAACCAATTTGAAATGATTCGAGCTTTGTGACATGGTGCATTATCCTGCTGGAAGTAGTCATCAGAGAATGGGTACATGGTGGTCATAAAGGGATGGACATGGTCAGAAACAATGCTCAGGTAGGCCGTGGCATTTAAATGATGCCTATTTGGCACTAAGGGGCCTAAAGTGTGCCAAGAAAACATCCCCCACACCATTACACCACCACCACCAGCCTGCACAGTGGTAACAAGGCATGATGGATCCATGTTCTCATTCTGTTTACGCCAAATTCTGACTGTACCATCTGAATGTCTCAACAGAAATCGAGACTCATCAGACCAGGCAACATTTTTCCAGTCTTCAACTGTCCAATTTTGGTGAGCAAATTGTAGCCTCTTTTTCCTATTTGTAGTGGAGATGAGTGGTGCCCGGTGGGGTCTTCTGCTGTTGTAGCCCATCCGCCTCAAGGTTGTGCGTGTTGTGACTTCACAAATGCTTTGCTGCATACCTCGGTTGTAACGAGTGGTTATTTCAGTCAAAGTTGCTCTTCTATCAGCTTGAATCAGTCGGCCCATTCTCCTCTGACCTCTAGCATCAACAAGGCATTTTCGCCCACAGGACTGCCGCATACTGGATGTTTTTCCCTTTTCACACCATTCCTTGTAAACCCTAGAAATGGTTGTGCGTGAAAATCCCAGTAACTGAGCAGATTGTGAAATACTCAGACCGGCCCGTCTGGCACCAACAACCATGCCACGCTCAAAATTGCTTAAATTTCTTTCCCATTCTGACATTCAGTTTGGAGTTCAGGAGATTGTCTTGACCAGGACCACACCCCTAAATGCATTGAAGCAACTGCCATATGATTGGTTGATTAGATAATTGCATTAATGAGAAATTGAACAGGTGTTCCTATAATCCTTTAGATGAGTATATATATATATATATATATATATATATATATATATATATATATATATATATATATATATATATATATATATAGACACACACACACACACACACACACTTTGCATGAGACACACACACACAGACAGACACACAGACAGACATAGACCAGGCATAACATGACCACTAATATATTCCTAATATTGTGTTGGTCCCCCTTTTGCTGCCAAAACAGCCCTGACCCTTCGAGGCTGTGGTATCTGGCACCAAGATGTTAGCAGCAGATCCTTTAAGTCCTGTAACTTGCGAGGTGGGCCTCCATGGATCTGACTTGTTTGTTCAGCACATCCCACAGATGCTTGATTGGATTGAGATCTGGGAAATTTGGAGGCCAAGTCAACACCTCAAACTCGTTATTGTGCTCCTCAAACCATTCCTGAACCATTTTTTGCTTTGTGGCAGGGAATATTATCCTACTGAAAGAGGCCACAGCCACCAGGGAGTACTGTTTCCATGAAAGGGTGTACATGGTCTGCAACAATGCTTAGGTAGGTGGTACGTGTCAAAGTAACATCCACATGGATGGCAGGACCCAAGGATTCCCAGCAGAACATTGCCCAAAGCCTCACACTGCCTCCGCTGGCTTGCCTTCTTCCCATAGTGTATCCTGGTGCCATGTGTTCCTCAGGTAAGCGACGCACACACACCCGGCCATCCACGTGATGTAAAAGAAAACGTTATTCATCAGACCAGGCCACCTTCTTCCATTGCTCCGTGGTCCAGTTCTGATGCTCACGTGCCCACTGTCAGCGCTTTCGGCATTTTTGTCAGGCTCCTATGTATAGGTTTCTACCTAAGTACTGGTACTTCTGAATGGGCTGAGGCTGGGATTTAGTGGGTTTGAAGTGAAAGTATTTGATGATTGATACTACATGCAGAGAGCATTCACTCAGTATCTTTATCTAATTTTTGACCGAGGTGGCTTTTATAGGCTTTTGCATCTTTAGTCTTATTTATATATGTGTATATATATATATATACATACACACACACACACACACACACACACACTGTGCCCACTGCGTTCAGTCCAGCATGTGAAGAGTGCGGAGTGAAAGCGGAGCAGGAAGCGCTGTTTTTGATGTTCGGAGCGCGTTTTCTCTCGCTCCAAAAGTGGAAATGGAAAACCCGGAGAGCTGGAGCAGAGTGATCACAGACCCCTTTGAGCGAGTAGGGAAAACTTCTGCCTCTCCGCTCCATTGTATGGTGTTCCAGAGCATCTTTCGGTTTAAAACATAAAACGTCATGTGGAACAAATGTCATTGAATGAGAAGAAATACCACTTTAACTAAAGGTGCGTTCATGTTGAAATTACTGTAAGTACGATATTTCCACTCGTAACACGTCCTCGTAGAGCTCGTAATTACAGCGTGTGAGGTGAGACGTGAGCAGCTCCGAATGTAACGTCACGTGTCGTCATCTTGAGACCACGGTAATTACGAATTGGCGTGAACGCAGCATAACTGGCCGAGTTTTGTCTGAAATGGAAGTTACTAAACACGATCATCATCTTTATCGAGTTGGTGCACTACAACAATGTGCATAGCCTATTTTTTTTTTTTAACAACACACGAAATCACATCATTGCTTATTTTTAGTACAGGAGCACGTACACTTGCTTCTGTGATATTGCTTAAATATAAAATTTTATAGTATAGCCTATATGTGAGGTATGGTTATGTTATGAAACTGTGGGTACAAGTATTTATGAAAAGATCTAATCAATGTGTTACAGAGTGTATTATAAATAATTGAGTAGTAATTTCGCATGCGATTATGACGTAGGTTACTATGGTTATAATTAATTAGAGTCTTGTTAGAATTATTTGTGAAAAGGCATTTGGTTTCAGTGTTATTTATAGCGATATGAATACCTTTATAAAACGTTATATATAGAGAGTCTCTATAAGTGTTACCAAACTTTTTGTGTGTGTGTGGTGATCTGTGGGCGGCGCGCGCACATCCAGCCGAACTCGCGGTGCGCCAGGCGATGCGTTTCATCCGGACGCGCGCACATCCATGCAGCGGAGAGCGGAGTGGATCTGACCGCTGAAGGGCGCAGCTCCTACCGTTACCCAACCAATGTGATACCCTCCGGCTCTTCGGGAGAGGAGTTCCTCTGTCGACGAGCTCGACTTCACCCTGATTACTCTTTCCGGCAATATTTCTCCGCATTCAGAGAATAATGGAAGCGCTCGCGACGAGATGCGCACTGTTTCTTGCGCAGATCGCACTCTTCTGTAACACAGGTATGTAAAGCATCAGAATCTGTGGTTTACTTCGTCTGCTTTTAAGAAATCCTTCATTACTGTGCTTATAAAGGATTATATAGAATGCCGTTCAGGTGCGTAAAGTGCTGGGTGTTTGCACAGCAAGCACATTTCTATTGAACTTGAGGTTCAAACTTTAAACAAGATTTATTTCTACGTTATTTATGTCCAAAATGTACACTTTGTTGATTCACAGTAAGCAATATAATGGCAATTTACGTTATTTTAAGTGTCTAGTCAGTCAATATTGAACGAGAGCACGAATTACATGTAGCCTACATAGAGTACGAGTATATTCTGCTGTATAATCATATGCAACCTGTAAATTCATGATCTGGTCCAGTGAAAACTTAACTTTAATTATTGCTTTATATTTTTTGTGATGCCAAAGTCACATTTTGCATTTCTACGTTCATAGTTTCAATCTCTTTAAATGTAATTACTGATGAACAAAGTTAAGTTTAAACTCGATTGACGATGGCAACAAAAATAATGATTAACCTTTTAAAATCAATATATATATATATATATATATATATATATATATATATAGAGAGAGAGAGAGAGAGAGAGAGAGAGCGAGAGATTCTGAAATGTAAGCCCCTCCCCTACGAAATATATATACATATGTGTGTGTATGTATGTGTGTGTATATATATATAATATGTATATGTGCTGTCTAATCGATTAATTGCAATTAATCGCATCCAAAATGCGTTTTTTTCTATATACATGAATGAGTGTGTATTTATATATATATATATATATATATATATATATATATATATATATATATATATATATATATATATATAATATATAATAATTATACACAGTACACAGGTATATTATGTAAACACAAACTTTTATTTTAGATTTGACAGCACTAACACATACACATTTTTACTTGGTCATCGCCATATTGAGATCATGACCACATGACCAGTGGTGTTATGCAATTGGCCAAGTAACTACTACGAATAATAACTGTAATCAATGCAGCAACCACCAGGAACAGGCAAAATTTAGTTGAAATTTTAGTCGAATCCAAGAATGTTGATTATAAGGATGTGGGTGTTGTGACATAAAGAAAACAGATGAAACAATAAATGAAAAGAAAGAGAAAATAAACACCTTCAGTATGAATAGTCAGCAGTTAGTTACTCTTCATTCATCCAGGCCAATAGGTGTCAGTGTAGTCCAAAACCACTTACACTATTGGGACCAATAAGAGCTCAAAAAAAAAAGTGAGTTCACCAAATAATACCTTATCTTACTGCTTGTTAACTTGCGAAAATAATTATAGAAATTAAAGAAAAAAGTGCGTATATGACTATGGCTTTTTTTGTGTACCCTATGAGAAGAAATGTAACTCGGCTCAAAGTTAACATATGCCAGTATTGTTTAAATCACCCCTATGCAGTTAAGTAGAAAGAGGCAAATGTTTATACAAACTTAGACTTCAATTCAAGGCTCACTATTTTGTTCACTTTCTGTTCCGATGTGCCAAGGAGGCGACTGATATGCCTGGATTAATCTTTTGGATGCAGTCTGAGACAAAGCCTCTAAAAGCTGGCCAAAGCCATTTTACTTAGGACTTGGAAAAAGCCCTTTTGTAAGTCAGCTAGTGAACCGGGATAGCCAACCGGTACCTGCTAAAAAAAAAGTGGGGGCTCAGCTGCTTTCTTGTCCCTTACTACTTTTCTTCTTTTTGGTTTGGTGCTCTAAATGATGCTGTGATGAAATGTGTGGCACAAAGGAAGGGCTGAATCTTTAGGACGCGAGCTAGTGAATGAATCTCTCTCACCATCTGTCTTCTCAAGTGCTGTACTATAGCAAACAACTCTCTTTTCCCTTCTACACTTTTTTGGCACTGCTCTGTTTTTCCACTGAGGAAGTCCCTGTGTTGTTTGTTGGGTCTTGGGTTTGTGACAGATGGTAGTTGTGGACTGTAAAGCTGTCAGTCCGGGGTTCACACGGCCCCTCCCCTGCCACATGGCTCATGTGTGTCCACCTGTGTGGGACGTGTGGCAGTGTGTGTCACTACATGCTCCAATTAGTGTCTGAGCAGAACAACCCTTTTGGGCTTAAAAGTGAAGTGTGTCATTTTTCAGTACTAAAATACATGCTCCTCTCCCAGAGTGAAATGGGATGTAAAGGGGAAAAGGACTTTATTTTATACATCAGGATAATTGGGTTGTGTAAAGTGGGTGTTACATAGTCATGGTGAATGCAAGTTTGCTCAAATTTAAATATGTATTTGACTACATTATCCAATAACCTGGATGGCCTCAGTGATGTCAGCAGAAAAGGAAAGTTGTTTTGTTAACTCTGCTTGCCTATATTTGCGCTGTCTGATTTTTAGACTTTTTAGCAGGTTACATCTTCACACCGGTCACTTAACCATTCACTCAAATGATCTGTTCAAAAACGCTGATTCATTCAGGAACAAAACAAGTGACTCTCTTAATGAACGAGTTAAAGAATCTTTAACTCATTTCTTTCAAAAACAATGACTCATTCAGGAATGAAACAAGTGAATCTCTACCTGTTTGAGTCAGAGAATCATTCACTCAACCGATTCAACCGATAAAAACACTGATTCATTCAGGAAATGAAACACGTGACTGGCTCAGTTCATAATAGTATACAATCATACTATAGTATTTTTATCTTTATACGGTTTATATGGTATAAAATATAGTATATTATTATGTATTCAGCCACTGTTTTTTTGATTGTCATTGAGTCATTGTCAAATAACTAATTCAAGAACACAATTTATTTAGAAATACAACAAAAGACTCTTTATGAGTGAGTCATTAAATAGTTTACAGATTTATTCAAAACACATTCATTCAGCAAACAAAATAAATTAGTGGCAGAATTTGTAATATAATTCAGCCACCGTTTTCATGAATGACATTTTTTGAATTATTTACTCAATTAATTATTTACAGATTAATTCAAAACACTGATTCTTTCATTGGCTTCATATGGGACTGTGTTGATTATAAAAACAGACAAAATAACTATCCATATTTTGTCTAAAATGTAAATTACTCAATAAAATCGATATAATACACGTAATACGTTGTTATTCTGAACAAAGGCTTTACTGATTCAGTCTTTGTGTTCGTTTGTGTCCAGCAGTTTTTTGTCTGTGTTTTTCTCTCCTTTTTGCTCTTTGGTGTGGGCACTTGGGTCAGCTTGGCATCCAGACCCCCTGTCCGAATCTGCTTGTGAAAACGGGAGCAGATTTCACTCCGACGGCAGCAACGGGGGCAGTTGATGAACAGATTATTCGGTATTAGGCTCAAGCACATTCACTCAGGCATGCGGAGGGGACGCACTGAGCCTCCGAGTCATGTCTTTTCTCTCCTTCCAGAGACAGCGGAGGGACCGAGGCTGAATGGACCAGGACGGTGGATGGGATGGTGGTGAAGGGGGGGTTCTGATGGCGAGCCAAATCTCTGCACCATCCTGCCCATGGCCTTGGGCCAGTCCCTCTTAGTGAATTATGCTGTCAGCTGCTCGATTTGTTTTATGCCTGGCTGGCAAGAGGCGGCCGGTGCTCGTGGACATGCAACAACGTAGGGTGTCTGGACTGGGAGGGGGGTCTTATTGTTGTGGCATGTGAGTGTGACATTCAGGAGGGCCCCTGAATTTGTCCCAATGGTGGTGCTCCCATGTCACAAAGGATGGATGAGCGAGTTGGGGTACTTTTGTGTGTCTGTGTGGGAGAGAGGGCTGAACTTGAACTGAGAGTGTCAGAAGCTTTCCTGTTTGTGCTCTTTTATTGCAAACACCTATGTGGAGCACTGCTGGGTGTATTAAAGGGATAGTTCACACAAAAATGAATTAATTTACTCACCCTCATGCCTTTCCAAACCTATATGATTTTCTGTCTTCAGTGGAAAACAAAAGATGATATTTATTTAGGAACACAACAAATGACTGTTATGAGTGAGTCATTAAATCATTTACAGATTCATTCAGCAAACAAAACACATTTTTGGCAGAATTTCTCATTTAAATCAGCCACCATTAAATCAGCAACCGAGGTATTGAATCAATTATTCATCGCCATGAATCAATTATTCATATCCGACTGAAATCCTTTTAGATTTTTGGTAGTCTGAATAGCAAAAAATGTAAATAATTTAAATATATATATATAATATATATATATAAAACATTTTTTATATTTATTTATTTAAATGTACTTATTTAGAAACGTCCATATGTAGTTAGTTTATTGGCAAAAAGGGCAATATCAGAGGTTTTGTTTTTATTTTTACATTTCTGTATCGTCCGATATTGATTCATATGGAGCCCCTTATGGGACATGCAGATGGAAATGGGAGGAAAGATCTCTCGCAAAAGTATTGCATTTCCAGAGAAAGTTTACATTTGCTCGCAAACATTTTTTTCCTTGCAAAAGCATTGAAATATAGTTCCCTTTCAGTCGCTGACGTCCAATGTACATCTCCGTTCCCTCCTTCAGGGAACAAGGGTTACATATGTAACCGAGACATTTTCTTCCCACTTCATATGGCTTTTCCATTACAAAATGTTTGCTTGCAAACATAGGGAAATGCAAAAAAAAATGTATGAGAGAACACAACAGTATTGCAAGTGAATGCAAAATTATAGTAGTAGATTTATGCTCCTGAGCCACAATTTTAATATCATTGCATCCCTAATTAGAAATGTGTTAATGCATCAGAGTATGAATGGTAAAATCAGCAATCCTCCAGAATACCTTAGCATCCACCTGGAACCTAGCAACTACATAGCAACAAGCAAACAACACCCTAGCAATAGCTAACAACTACTCAGCAACCACCTAGCAATGCTTTAGAACTTCTTTGAAAATCATAGCAACAGTATATCAATGTTCAACCACCCAGAACACTCTAACATCACAATGCTAGTTTACCACAAACAAGATACTTACATTTTCTTTATAAAATGTAAAACTCAAATTTTACTTCCAGTCTTTCATATGCTATCTCATATCTTCAGATTTTCCTTTATCTCCCCGTCCATTGAAAGTCTGTCTCTTTTTCTCTGTCCCTCGGGAATCTCAGCATCTTCATCTCGGTGCGTGTAGATTGACAGGCTCCGCTGGGGCCCCTATGGCTCTCTGCCGGTTTGGGTCAGTATCCCTGACTTGCCACTTAATTAATGACAGAAGACTAGGGTTTGCTGTCATGCTACTGAAAGAGCTACTCCCGTCTGCCATTGGAGAAAACAAGAGCAGGTCTGTTGAGTGCTAGCTTAAGATGCTTTGAGATCGCTTCCTGTTCTTTTCCAGGCTAGAGGTGTGTGGTCTAGATCTCTGCTCTTATTCAATAGACCTTGGAGAAGATGCTGAATACAAATCGAAGAAAAGTTTGGACGCTATGATAGTCTTTTGGTCTCTGACACTATGAGAGTATAAAGTCTGAGGTCATTGCGAGCACCCAAAGAGAGGACAATCAAAGCAGCTTGTGTTTTCTACTCAAATCACTTTTGTTCTTAAAGTAGTTTCAATTCTATTTGTATAGAATGTGAGCAGGTTGAAGATTAATTATTGATAGAGTGTATAGGACTACAAAAGGCTGTATCGTATACAGTCCAGGGGGGGCTTGGGTTACACTGGATGTTCTGACAAGGATGGAAGCACTCTGGAGTATTAGGAGGTGTGACTAGGGGTTACATTTGTGGTTTAACCCATTATTAGCTCCATTTTGTGGATATTTTTGGGGGGTTTTTTTTTGCCATTTTTGTCAATATTGAAACAACAAAGTAGGAGTGAGGGGTTCAGGATTGGAAAGGATCATGAGCCAGGACTTGAACTTTGGTCAGCTGTCAGAGTGTCACCCATGAGGCAATCTGCTCAGACAAATGGGGCTCTTAATTGCAAATTGAACTGATCACAAGACTGTTTGCTGTTGGTGACTGAATGGACATCTTGACTTTGATACTAGCAGGCTAGTTTTTATCATATAAGCAGACTGTTCTGATCGCATAAACACAAAAGGTCCAAGGCAGATGACATAGCTCCACATCTGGGTAAGAAGGAGACAGCTGGACAAGCTGTGGGTGGTTTTCTGATGTCCCCCAGATGGGGACTTAAATGGGACCAGGGCAAGAGCTTATATCACAATCAAGGCTCTTATAAGATTTACAAGCGTATTTGACAGTAATGCGTTACTTTCCTCTTATGACTTCCTTTGAGGACTGCAATTCAAGGGTGCATTTCCCAAAAGCATCATTAACCAACTATGGTCGCAAGTTCGGTCGTTATCAGCATACTTCAACCGTGTTTTTTCAAGTCGTGTTTTTCCCCGAAACCATAGTTCCAATGAACATTCGCAAAAGTTGTGTGGTTGGAACGACAATTCTCGATCTGTGGTTAGAAGCATCATTTCTTGTTTGCATGACATGTGGACTTAATAAATCCTTATCTTGAGCAAAATTTTTTTATTTTTTTATTTCAATTATATACAAATGTCATTTACATCTTTTAGAGGGTGTTTATATGACAACAATGTGCTAAAAACAGATCCCCGTTCACGAATCTACTAAAATGACTGAAAACGCTGTATTATGCATGCCAGGCCAGTAGTTGGAGATGTACACATGCGTGAACATGTAATACTCATGTGCATGATGTCATCATTTTCACAGTCGCATTTTTGTTGTTTACATGGAGACGGTAAAGGTATTGTTTTCAAAATCTTGCACTTTGAAACCCGTTTTCATTCCCCCAAAATTCCGTTGTCTTGTAAATGTACGGCCAAAATGCATAAAACGTTCTCCGTCGTGTAAACACCCTTAGTTTGTCAAGAGATTTAAAGCACCATTTTTGAAGAGTGCGCATGTGTGCACGTGCTCTAGAAGGAGCCGTTTGAATCTGGAAATAAAGCAAGATAACAGAGAAAAATCAGATATCCTCAGATGCCATATCTGTAATTTACAGCAAAATATTTTGCTTAAAATGTTGCATTAATTCAATCTCAAGCTGTTATTACTCCACCACCTGCGTGACATCATTAACCAACGTGGTTAAACGACATATTTGTGGCAATATGGTTTCAGGAAACAGTCGTGACTAGCTTGTTGATTTCTTCAACGATGCATCATACTATTGTAATTAAGCAGCGAGTTACGTCTTTGTTTGAGAAAGGCTGGATAGTTTAAAAGGAATAATTCACCCCAAAATTACAATTATTATCATTTACTGACCCTTATGTTGCTCCAAACCTGTACGAAACAGCATAAAGTAAGCAGAAAAATATTTATAATATATTTATATATGTATGTGAAAAATTATTTCCTTTACATTATTTATATATATATATTATTTTTTTTATTTATTATTATTTTTTTATTATTATGCAAAATAAACTTTCATGCCCAGTAATTTTCAAGTTTCAGGCCCAGATAAAAATATACTATTTACAAAGTATAATTGAATTTTCTAAATTCACTCGGCATTGGGATTTGTCAGAAAATTAATAACACTTTCAAACGCTTACCAAATCTTAATATAACAAAATGCATACACATCCCATTAGTCGGGTGATGACTATTAGGGTTGAGATGGATTTTTCAAAATGTTTTAAAATGCTTGAGTGTCACTCAAGGACACTTCAGCGCTTCAAACGGTTGACAGTCCTCTGGATACTCTCAGAGTCTTCCCCCATCTGAGAATCCATGCCCTTTTCAATTAGGATACCACTCAAAATAGCTATTCGCCTTGGGTCCTCCAGGCCATCAAAGAAATAATAGGAGATTTTCAGAGTCTCTTAATTAGGGCTGATTCTCGTTAATCCAGTTCACCCTGCCTGCACCATATGTCTCGTTGGGGGGTTTCACCTGCATCGCCTGATGCAGGTGAAAGAACAATAAGAAATTCTTCCCTCCTTTTTCATTCAACCTGTTGTAATGCTTTTGAATTTCTACTAGGTTGAGTGGGTAATCTCTGGCTTTGAATGTGAGGAGGAGACTCTCACACTTCTTGGAACTCCCTTTGCTCCAGCCAATTAGCTAAGATTCATCATATTAAACTTTATCACTTGCCATATTAGATACTCCTATACAGACTTCAAAGAGTATTTGGAGCTCTTTGGTTTATATTATGAAATGTTTTATAGCAGCAGTTCTCGACTGTTGAGTCATGACCTAAAAACGGGTCGCAGGTCTGTTCTGATAGGGTCACTGATGGCAACTTAATAGTCAGAGTTCAATTCAAGTTAAACTCAATTGACAGCATTTGCAGATTGATGTTTTGTTCAGGTTCAGATGTATTTGTTTCTACCACAGAATAATAAAATAAAAAATGTAATTGTGACATTCATCTCACAATTCAGAACTTTTTTCGCAGTTGTGAGTTTAGATATAGGGCCCTATTTTAACGATCTGAGCGCATGGTCTGAAGCGCATGGCACAGGTGCATTTAGAATTCACTTTTGCTAGTTAGCGATGGTTGGCACGCATGGTCTAAAAGGGCTGTACCTAGTCTCTTAATGAGTCACGGGTGTGGTTTGGGCTCAACGTGCAATTAAACCAATCAGAGTCTCATCTTCCATTCCCTTTAAAAGCCAGTTGCACTGGCACCATGGCGGATTCACTATTTACATGGTAAATAGTAAATTCCCCAAAGAGGAATCCTTTATTTTTAATATTTAAAAATGTTTGTGTGCTGCTGTGTATCCCTGTGTGTACAGATGTTGTGCACCTGCCTATAGACGCATATTACTAATGGGCCCTTTAAATAACACAAAAAATACTGCACTATTGACTTTAGACCAGGTTTTTCAGTCGTTTTCAGTTGTCTCAAAATAGCAACACGCCAACAATGCGCCTGAACACACCTTGTTTTCAGACCAGCATGGCCATGGGCAAATAGATGGGCCCGAGTGCATTTGCTAATTAAACAACGTGGCACTGGACGTGAAAATGATAAGTGTCGGGCTGAAACTAGCAAAAAAACAAAAAAACTTCCTTACAGATGAGGCATTTAAAATGAAAGTGAATGGAGCCAGTCTTTCTGGTTTTCAAATCTGATTGAGAAGCTGAGAACCTTTTCCAGCCATGCGATATTCTCCCAGTATCAGCACTAATACACACACACACACACACACACACACACACACACACACACACACACACACACACACACACACACACACACACAGGACAAGTGGAAATTAAGTTTGTGGTAACATTGTGGTTGATTCATGGTTAGTCGGGAATGTTTATATATGGAAATTTTCAACATTGAGAAGTGATTGAGATAAAAAAATAAAATAAAATCCAAACTTTTATAATCTTAGATGTCTAAATATGTTTCTGTTTTTGGCTCTTACTGAATGCTGGTGGGCTCTAGATTAAGTTTATATTTTCCTTGGTTGTCTTGTGCCAAATCAGAGACTCCTTATGTTCAGAATGAATCCTCTGAGCATGTGGAAATCTGGTTGAAATGATTCGTCTCAGATGTAGAACGCTCTTTCTTCATCGAGCGACTGGCTCTGTATACAAGATGCTCATCTGTGTTGATCATTTCTCAGGATGTTTTTACTGACATTTTCTTGATAGCTTCTTTGAAACAAGTCTTTGAAACAACTTGAGTCAATTAGCTTCCAATAACATTCGTGACGTATAATATGTCACTATTGGTAACACTTTAGTTTAGGGTCCAATTCTCATTAGTAACTAGTTGCTTATTAGCATGCATATTAATAGGATATAGGCTGTTTATTAGTACTTATAAAGCACATATTAATGCTTTTATTAGTTTTTTCAATGATCAATAACAAATCCAGTCTGTGCCATCAAAGCCAGCTTTGATATAGATATTATATTACTAAGGTCAAGAATACTTTATTATTGTTGCAAAATGTATCAGTGGCATTCAAGACGAAGACGTCTAGAAATCCATTCATATGTTTTGAGATAAAAATAAGTGCAAATTCCCATGTGGTTGAATTGGCATATATGCATATATTGGAATATATAAAGGAGAGTACTCTCCTTTTTTGAAATTTCATTTCAGTTTTGCTCTGCACTCGATGGGTTTCTTTCTTTCATTAAGGTTTGTCTGTACGTCTTTTATGACTGTGTGAGATTGTGTCCCCTTTCGACTTTTTCCATTTAAACACAAGGCTCTGATGGACCCCGTGTTTAAAACACAGCCAGTCCAACTGTAAATGTTTACTGCTGTTTTGCTTTGGAGGCAGCTCTGCTGTGAATTGAGTGGCACGCTTTAGTTCGCGCATTTTGGCTCAGGACATTCTTATAGTTGCATGAAGAGCTTTAGCTCACTCAAAGAAGACAAGCATAAATAAACTCCTAACTTCAGCGAGTCATAGTGAAAGAGACTGGCCCGAAACTGTGTTCATGGTGTTGGGTGTGAGTTGGCCCAAGGTCCATTTGTTTTCCCGGAGTAGTAACAAAACGTTTCCTGCATGCTGATTGGCTAATACAGCTCTTTGGCCAAGATAAACTTTCTAAATGTGGACTTGGGTTGTTAGTTTTCTTAAAGGGATTTTTTTCATCATTTACTCACCCTTATATTGTTTCAAACCTTTATGAAAAGGATACATTTAAAAAAAAAAAAAAAAAAATCATTCAGGCTGGTTCACTGATTCATTCAAAGAATGATTCGTTCATGAATACGAGATCACTATGTCTCATGAACACACTAATAAGAGCCAAGGCAGATGGCAAGATTCAGAATTTAAGGCCTAAATTTAAATGGGAATAGTTCACCAAAAAATTAAAATGATCCCATAATTTACTCGCCCTCAAGCCTAAGGTGTATATAAATTTCTTCTTTCAGCCAAACAGTTTCAGTTGAGTTTTTGAAGTTCCAAAAAGCGCATCCGATCCATCCATCATAAAAGTAATCCATACAACTAAAGTGTGTATGGCCGTTGCCAGAAACCAGTGATTATACTTTATAAAGTTTTATAACATTTTTCATGGAGTCGCATGGATTACTTTTATGATGGATGGATCGGATGTGCTTTTTAGAGCTACAGAAACACTATTCAATGGCATTACAAAACTAGGAAAAACCAGGATATTTTTTATATAATCCGATTGTATTTGTCTGAAAGAAGAAAGTCTCATATACACCTAGCATGGCTTGAGGGTGAGTAAATATAGGATCATTTTTGGGTGAACTGTTCCTTTATATTTTTAATACAAGATTTATACATTTAAATTGCATATAAAATTTAAATTCCTTTGTTTTAACATTAACAGACTAATAGACTTAATGTGGTCCATAATTTCAAAATGCATTTATTCAAATCTGTTCACGTGAAAACAAATGTATTCAGTTAAAGGTGCAGTGTGTAGTATTTATGAGGATCTATTGACAGAAATGCAATATAATATACATAACTAAGTTTTCAGTGGAGTATAAAGACCTTACATAATGAACCATTATGTTTTTATTACCTTAGAATGAGCCATTTCTTTCTCCATACACCGCAGGTCCCCTTACAGTAAAGTCGGCATTTTGTGCCGTCATGTTTCTACAGCAGCCCTAAATGGACAAACTTCTCTACACAGCGCTAGCTACTCTCTGCTGTCTCAGACGACGACATCTTTGTCCTGTGTCGGCCATCGTAGCTTCTCTATGTGCTTTGAAAGGGAGGGGTGAGCGGTGGGCGGTTGCAATTCACAACCTCACCACTAGATGCCACTAAAATTTACACAGCGCACCTTTAAAAATGAACATGATTGAAATATGGCTAGCTGTGGAACAGATTGAGAACGAAAGAGATATTTATAATGTAAGTATTTAAGTCTGTTAGTACTATTATAGAAATCCTAACTGTTTCATTTATGTATGACTGATAAATATGCATCATATTTGATTTATTAGTTTGTTTATGTTAAAACTGTATAATCCAAATGGATGGAAATTTTAAATGCAATTTAAATACCAAATACAATCAAATCTTAAATTGAGGCCTAAATATAGCCAAGTGTTGTTCTTGGCTTTTAACAGTACTAAACAGAGTGGCTAGTGCAGTGGTAGTGGACAACAGGATAATCACACTTACAACCAATGTCTTGTCCTTGATGAACCCAGTCACCATCATTCTTATCAGGTAGCACAATAGGGTTGATGCTGGAATGCACTGGAGCGAGATTACAGAGCAATTAAAAGCATATCCTCTACCCACACACACTTCATGTCACACACTCAAACACACACTCACACACCTATAAGCTTCATCTGCTCACTCTGGCAACAACACATTCACTCAGTGTTTGCTTGCTGGCTGTGTTATTGCCATTGATTTCTGCACTGTATAATACAAAATGGAGTGGTGCAGGGATGATGCGAATTTGTAGGCCAGTCTGGAAGTTTACATCACACTGATTCCTTTGACAAAAACCCAATAGGATGTTTCCGTAAACTTTTGGATTATTGCAAAAAATAAGATGTGATCAACAAAAGTTTGATAATTACATGTTTTGTCCATCAAGATAATTTTCACAAATGAACACAACTTTTATGAATTTTGAAGCCTAAATGCAGTTGCCAGCAGTAAAAAGCTAAAGGTAAGCTATAAACCCCACGGTCCCGCAACTTCAACGTCACCACAACTAAGCACTATCGATTTTGATCTAAAAAGCCTTTTCCCTGAAAGTTTAAGTTAGAATAGTTTGTAAGAGCACAATTAGCTCGACAAGGCTGTAAAAGCAACCGCCTTTTTCAAGATGACTTCAAAAATCACGAGTGGGGCAACTGATGTATTTTAAGTCGTAGAATAAAACGTGGAAATATCTTGAGCTTTTGTTAACCACAGACCTTATTTAAGTCATTAAAGCAAAAACCCATAAAAAATAAAATAAACAATGGAACCGGAAGTGCTAAAATGCTAACACATTTCTGGGTTTTGGCCTACAAAAATGCGTGATCCTTGTACCATTCTATACTCTTCTAAATATAGACTATTTTCTGCATTATCATTCATAATTAAGAGTCTAAATGGTTGCATGCTATTCCTAAATAAGTGTTTTGTTAAAATAGCTATTAGCGTTTAGCATAATTCTATCAATGCCTGATCACAAATGTAGCGTGTTATTGTTACCTTGTTTAACACGCTAACAGCTTAGCATAGAGTTATCTGCTTAAGTTACTGTTAGGCTAGCAGCTTAGCATAACATAACACTTAAGCATAACACATAACTTAAGCAGTTAGCACTGTGTTAAGGTAACACGATAACACGCTTGCTAAACAAAGGCCAACTAAAAACAGGAAAGAAAGGGGAATGTTTATTATTTTTGGCTTGAGTATGCTAGTAAGCTTTTCCCAATTCAGCCAATGCTTTTTGATCAACTGTAGTGGTACGCTAGCATATAGATGAACTTAATGGTCCATCTTGTGGAGATAATTTCCACAGACTAAAAGCCTTGGAACATCAGTTTTGATTTCTTAAGCTATTTAATATAAAACTGCATTTTCTTTGTTTTCACTAATTAGCAGTCAATGGGTTTTTCAATTAGCTCATGTATACACACACACACACACACACATGCTAATTGCTGTTTCTGTGCGTGTTGCATATTTTGCATTTGGATTGTTGTTGAATTTCTTGTTCTGGTAGATTTAGTATATCATTTTTTATTTTTGTACAGTATTTTATTTTAATTTTTATGTCGAATCTGTCATCCTAAAAACAGGGGTCACCTCACCTCTTGGTCTTTGAATCCTTGTTCTCACCTCATGCTGACAGGGTTTGATCCTGAGTGCTGCTCTCTCCTGTCTCATCTTTTGAGATGACTCTCTTGGAGAGTGTGGCTGTACACCTTTAATTTTACTAATGACAGCTGAGGTTTGAAGTGTCCTCTTTTGGCACATGTCTTCAAGGGGTGGTTGTGTTCTCCCGTTCCTAATGCATTAGAGAGGTGAGGAACAAAGGGTCACCTTCCTTACACTACCCTCTTGATACCTCTCTGTCTTGTCTTGGTTGCTGTTCCTCATGTCAGTCCTTTCATATCTTTTTAGCAGGTTGGACACGCTTCAGTCTGAATAAGCTAAAATGATTGAGCCAAGATGTTTTGCCCTTTTTTTTCTTCATTTATTCACCTTTTATTTACATGTTGTTACAAACCTGTATGATCTTTCTTCTGCTGGACACAAAAGACACGTATTTACTGGGCACATACTTACCTGGCAGGGGAGACACCGCTATTAGGAAGGCGGTTCACCCAGGGAGAATGAACAGCCCTCATTACCCACAACTGAGGTGCCCTTGAGCAAGATGCCTAACCCCCAATCACTCCCAGGGCGCTGCAACAAAAATGACTGCCCACTACTCCGGAGTGTGTGTTCACGGTGTGGGTGTGGGTGAAATGCGTGTGGGAGTGTGGGACACCATACTTGGCTACACGTCACATCACTTTACTTTTTAAGATATTTGGAAGAACGTGGGGGCGGAACATACATTTTGACTTTAAATGTATAGACAAAAAAAAACACAAAAAAAAAAACAGAGACATTTAAAAAAAAAAATGTTCCACAGAAAAAAGAAAGTCAGACAGCAGACAGAATGAAAAATGTTTTTGGGTGTACTATCCCTTTAAGAGCAACAGAGAGTTACCTTCAAATAACTCTATGGTTTACTAAACCACATTTTTGTCATAAATATGTTGGAATAGCTATAAATATGTGATAGTAGAAGAGAGTATGAGCTCATATGAGATCTGGATTTTTATATTATAATGTGATATAATTAAGCAATATCACAATAGCAAGAGAGCTGTTTTCACAAATTTGAGCATGACTGAAAATGTGATATTGCTTTTAAACAAACATTCAATATATATATATATATATATATATATATATATATATATATATATATATATATATATATATATATATATATATATATATATATATATTTATATAGTGTCTTATTCTAATTCTATTTATTGATTAAAAATAAGTAATTTCTAATTTCTGCTGGTCTGGTCTTGGTCTGGACTCGGTCTCGCCATGCCTTGATCTTGGTCTCGTCTTGGTCTCGGATTAGGTGGTCTTGACTACAACACTATTGCCGGAATAGATCTGCTACACTGCTGCAGAGCACCGAGACTTGCTATTGCCAATACATTCACAGACATTGCTGTGAACATGTAAGACACACTGCTGCTGCTGCCCATAACATACATGAAATAACCCCTGTCGCAGATCTACAGGTGGAGCTGGGGAAGGTGGAGGATTTCTGAAAGCGCACTACAGACTGCTAACAGCAACCCTACCAGCATTTGAATGTTGAGCACAGCTCAATGGCCGCTGATGCACCAGCAACCAATCCGATCACTATCAAATGAGTTATGGACCTATGAGTCTGCCCCAGAGTTTCATGCCAGAACTTGGTATTTATTGTAATAGTTATCATTCTTGGTGTGAATGGATATTTATTCAAATTTTATTTGTAAATATTAAAGGCATTTCAAAGTTTATATGCAGTGGTTTATAAGAATCAGCATGTTGAATGTTCATAGCTTCATGAAAGCTTTGTTCTTCATTAGCAAAATGTCTGCAAACATTACTACGTTCAAGAGTAGTAGAGAGTAACCAAACTTGTCTTGTCTAGAAACCAGCAGGTCTTTGTTACATGTCATTCACTCTCTGTTACACCATGTACCAGGAAATCAAGCCGATGTGTAAAGCTCTTGGCGCCATGAGAGCTGTTGATTTGGTGAAAGGGAATATGGGTCCTCTCAGGAAAAAGCAATCACACAGGCAGTAAGGCGTTACAATGTGTGAACCTGCAGTCGGGCCGTGGCTCTCACGGTTGAGCCACTGATCTCATTATTGTGTTTGTATTGATACGGTGAATGGGGCAGACCATGAGAAAGTAGACGGATGCAGTTCAACAGGGAGGGAGCGAGTGAATGGCCGCCTCTGCTGACTTCAGTCCTTTTTCATAATTTATTTTCCTTTGTTATTCTCACCTGTGTGCTTTCCAATGCAGCTCATGTTTCAGAATGGCTTCTAGCAGTTAGTAATACACACACTCTTGTTTCAGTGTTGTAGCTGTTGCTATATTGTTCATTGTCATCTTGCTCGTTTTGTTTTACAATTTAACTCTCAATTAAATCTCTTTAGACAAATGTATCATCTGTAACCTTTTCTATTTCACCTAAAAATAAAAATTGTGGTCACACTTTTACATTAGTGTCCAATTCTCACTATTAACTATTAATTATGAATTTTGCCTCAATAAACTCTTAATTACTGCTAATTAATAGTTAGTAAGGTACTTGTTAAGTTTAGGTATTGGGTAGGATTAAGAGATGTACAAAAGCCAATATCCTAGTAATATAAGCAACTAGTTAATAGTGAGAATTTGACCCTAAACTAAAGTTTTACCAAATGCGGTCATACTTGTCCTTATGTCATTCCAAATGTTATATTTTCCGATTCTGTTTGTAGTCATGCAGAAATGACCTGAACTTTAATCAAAGTGTTCTCCATTATAATATTATTAATATATCTCCAATATAATATTAATGAAATAAAAGGCCATTTAAGTGTACTTAAAGAGAATACACTTACATTATATTCATGCATTTGGCAGACGCTTTTATCCAAAGCAACTTACATTGCATTCAAGGTACATGTTTTTACATTTTGTCAGTTCTTGCTTTCCTGGGAATCGAACCCATGACCTTGCCATTGCTAGCACCACACTCTTATTACTTAAGCTACAGGAAAGTCTTTCCTATTAGGAAAAATTAGAAAAAGAATTCTGTCATCTTTTACTCACTTTCTTCTGTTGAACACAAAAGAAGATATTTTAAAGAATGTTGGTAACCAGACAAGTCAATGGTTACTGCCAACTGTCTGGTTACCAACATTCTTCAAAATATTATTTTGCGTTCATCCGAAGCAAGACATTAATACAGGTTTGGAATAACTTGAGGGTGAGTAAATGATTGATGATTTTCATTTTTGGGTGAACTATCTTAGCACACTTATGTACACTTTTACAAAATGCACTTTGTAATAATGTCAAATTAAAAGTTTTACTTTAAAGTGCATTTTAAATCATTGTTTTAATAATCTTAACTTTCTTTTGTCTTGCTTTAACCATATTTCAAAGACAATGAAAGTAGGCCTAATTATGAAATTACATATAAAGATACAGTTAAGTCTTCCAAGTGGGTAAAAAAACTTCAAAGTTCAGCTAATTGCATTTAATGAGTTTAAGCTATAATACATTTTCATTTACTTCCAATTAACATGCAATCGAGTGTCTGAAAAAATGCAATCAGTTCACACTTAAGTACATTACTATATTTCTATAATAAGTGCTCTTTTTAAAAGTATATGCTAAACTGTACTGTTTCAAAGGGGAATGGTTTCATGGAGGTATCAATGACTTTAGCCACTTGCATTTAGGTGAAAACATGGTTACCATAGTCATTTTTGTAAGACTAAACTAAGTAAAAAACACTTAATTGTTGTCAATATTCCCAGAGCATGTTAAATTAGCTCAGAAAAACTAAACCCTCGTCGAGCTATAATTAGCATGTATACACTGATACACTGTAAAAGTGTGTAGACATTTGTATAGCCTAACAGGTGCACAGACTGTCTTGAAAGGACCAAAACCAATGTGTAGACAGACAGACAAAAGCTAACAGAAAGATGAGCCAAGACTCTACTTCTGTTGCTAGTGAATAGGTGGACAGTTTCCCTTGGCAAACTTTTTCAGTGTAGGGTATCCTAGCTAAAGGTGTAAAGGTGTTTCATGTCAAAGCCATTGTTGCTTTTATTGTGCTCTTTCTCCCAAAGGACAGGGCCCTCTTTAGGGAGCTTTCTTTCATCTTTTAAAAGCATTATGGTTGGGTTTGGCAGTAGGCTGCTGGAACCTAAAAAGGGACATTGGCTTTAAAGTAATGGAGGGATTGTGTGGTTCAATTTAGTTTAACTTGTTGACAGCTTAATAGAGCTTCTTATCAGTCCTAGAACTAAACGGTGAGCACTGAAATAAATAAAATAAAAATGTCACTGTCTTAAACACAAGTTAGTTCTCTCGGTGGCCATCTTGGTCAATCCCCAGGGAAGTTTTCTTTTTATGTGGGTAACTTTTTACTTGGCAAGTGAAGCTCCTTTTACTTAAATGGGGGAAGGCCGAAATCTCCAAAACTGTTGTTTACATTGTTTCAATAACAATCTCAGCAATAACATCTGACAACAGGGTCATTCTCAAAATATAGGTTTTTCAACTTTATTTTGCCACGTAAAATCTGATGTTAAAGTGGGACTACTAGAATAGGTTTTCATGCTTGAATGCTCAAGAAAAACATTATTTTTCACATATTTTACGTTGTTGCAGCACCTCTCTTTCCAGTCTGTCAGTAATGCTCTGTTTAGTTCCTAGGTGTGTTCGACTTGATCGGTGTATGACACCAAACCGCGCGAGCGATTAGAGAGCAGACGGCTCTGTTTGCTTTTGAATCGTTCTTGTGGTACATTGATGCCGCTTCAAATTGAACAGACCTCCTGTCTCTATGAAGCAGCTCCTTTTGAAAAGCGCATTGTGCTCTAGTTGGTTAGCTGGACCAGTGTGTTGTGATTGGTCAGTTGCTTCGAGCGTGTTTGGGATATTTCACACCCCTTATGCCCCTACTCAAGACTTCATTCGTGGCGTTTGGGGGAGTTCAGAAACAGAGCTTACTGATATAAGTTTATTAGATGACTAGATTAGGAAACCAGCTAGAGAAGAGAAGAAATGCAGAGAATAACTCCTTTGGAGTGACTTTGTGCTTTGTAACATTGCAGACCCTTTCATGCTCAAACAGCAACATAACACACAAAAGAATGTTGAAAATGTATTTTATTTTATTTTATTTATTTTATTTTGATAACACCAGGTACAAATTCTCATTAAAAAATTGTTTCTAAGGTTATACTATAATGTCAAAACATACCACTGGTCAGACTAAAATCAATAAATTATAGAAAACGGATAACTATAAATGTCATAGAGGTGGCATACCAGGTTTCTTAAGGGACCTGACAAATTCAAATCACTAAAAAGATGATATAATAATATCTATAATGGAGTCTACACCATTTTAATATTATTTAATATCTAGAATGATGTCTTTTATATGGAGTTTATATGGACTGAAAACTCACTGGACATGTTTGGCACCATATTGTGAGAATGACCCTATAATACCATCATAAATGTTGCTTGTTTAGCTCAAATCACTCAGGAAAACACTATCAGAATTTTCTAAAACTCTTAAAAAGCAATCAAGTCTCTTAAAAGGCTCTGTATCTGTTATAATTGACTGCTTTTCTGCGGCCTATCTGATTTGTTCTATTTTTGTTTGTTGAGTTGCAGTAGTGAGACTGAAATGGCACAGAGTTATGGACAGTTATGGATCAGAGGTCTGACCCACATGCAATAGACATGCAGGCTAATTATATGCTAATTAGAGCATCGACAGAAGGCTTAGGGGCCGTTTACACGACACCGTTTCAACTAAAAACAGAAAAAATTGTATGCGTTTTGGCCGTTCATTTACACAACAATGCCGCTTTGGGGGGGCTGAAAATGCAAACTTTTGAAAAAAAATATTCAAAGTGGACGTTTTTGAAAATAATACCGTTATTGTTTCTGTGTAAACGGTGAATTTCTGAAAGCTGTGAAACTACATGAGGTATGTAGTATTTTGACAAGGATTGATTTGATGTATTGTCTCCTATATGGCATGTGATTGGAAGACTTTAAGTTTAGAAGTTAAAAAGGCAAAATAATGATCAAAGCTTGCTGATCAGCAGGAGAACAACATTTTGTAAGAGCGGAGGAAGAACTTTGCAGATGACCTTTTACCGCATGACCTTAAAATCCCGGGTGACGAACTTCTGACAATAAAAGTGAATGAAACCACCAGGCAAAAGACTGAACAAAGAGAATAATAGAGGTTGTCTTTCTGTTCAACGCCTCCTGAACTTCCATTCTCGATGATTTCCATATTGTTCTTACAGTCTGACTCATAATTGCATTCTTAAAACAATTATGCCATTTGAATTTGGCACTGTCACTTGTCTAACAGGATTTATGTGGCAGATTTCAACCTAACTGCAGTATTTCAAACCATTAGTAGATAAAATATCCAGAAGTCATTCACAAGAATGCATTTGACTGTCTGTGGTAGAGCAGGTCACAGCAGGTCATGACATGATTTAACTGCTGCAAGAGGAATTTATAGATTGATCTCTTTAATAGCTGATTTAAGCAGTTTTAATCAATATTTGCAATATTTGCACATTTTGAATAAACATGCCACATTTCTAAATCTGAAGATTTTTATTGTTTAATAGGCTAAAGAGGCATTTAAACTTATAAGACTTGTATCAGTTTTACCTTGGCTTAAAATAAACAAAAATATTCCGAAAGTTTTAGGATTTTAATCAAAAAATGAAGAATACGAAGAAATGTAATGACGTAAAACGAAATATTTAAGGAAATATTTCATATTTCAGCACTACGTCACTAATCAAATAATTTAATTATTTTAGAATAGTAATTTATTATTTAAGTATTTATTTAATTATTTGTCATGAAAGCAAAAGGAGGACATAACAAATACTAAGAAATTCTGCTTGATTATTTTTATATCATCGCAAAATGTAAACTATATTATCGCCCAGGTCTAATCTGCTAAATGTGACTATAAGGTATGAGGATTTTTAGATATTATAAACATTAATATCATGATTTTCTGTAAAGCTGCTTTGAAACAATGTGTATTATGAAAAGCGCTATACAAATAAAATTGACATGATGAAATTACATTTTTTTAACCTTTCATTCATATAGTTTTACTGATGACTATTTCTATTTCTATTCAGGTTCATGTGTTTCTTAGCAAACATGTTGTTATTTGGTCATTTTGACAGAATAAACTGACTTTTCTTTTTCTTTTTCAGTGGATGTATCAGAAGCATATGGATTCAGATCACAGAAGAAACTCTCAGAGAACATAGACTGGTCGTACGCAGGTGAGTGTTGCATTCAGGATTGATATTGTGTTTATGGATTAGACTTCAGTTTGTATAAAGGGTCAGTCAGAATTTCTGAAGATGCACATTCTTAAGTACCGGTGGCATCCTTCCCCATGCCAGCTCAGGTTTAGGGATCATCTGTGTCTAAGCATGCAGGGCTTAACGCCACAGATTAAACTCATCCGTATCTCCTAACTGGGCTTTCAGGGTTAATATGGCCTAAATTACAGGTCCTGTCTAATCTAGCCAGACAGTTCATGTCCAATTTTAGAGGGTGTGTTTGGGCTTTAATGAAGTATGACTCCAAGTTGTGGCTCCTTTGTGTTGTTCTAATATCCTGAAGGATGAAAGACTGTTTTTAATAGGGGTTTTCTCTTGTTATTATATGAAACAATATGTATTTCTATCTCCTTTGACACTGACTATTTGCTGTTTAATCTCAGTATTGCCATGGAAAACATGAAATATGACCACTTATGTGTCTTTCATAATATTCTGTTTGTATAAGTGTAATCTTAGAAGACAAATGACGACTTTTAGATAAGCCATATTGTAGACTTTTTGTAGTAGTGATGGATAATAAATTATTTCTTTGTTACTGTACTTAAGTACATTTTTCAAGAAGGCTATCTGTACTTTATCTGAGTATTTTTATTCTACGAAAATGTTTAATTTTACTCCACTATTGATCTGGTTAAAAAAACACTGAATGATTCTTTCGTGAATTGGACTGATCTATTTGCAACTGTTCTTGAGCCAACAACTCACTGATTCATTGATCCGGTCAAAATGAGCCAAGAACAAGGATGTCATCCTAGCTTGAATGTTTGTACTAATGAATTTTAGTATTGATCATTTTCAATAAATTCATATTTAGGTTTGTAATAAAATAAAAAGGCTTCCTTATTTGCAATATATAAATTGTATGCACTAATCTTTCTTATTACTAGTCTTACTAGTGCTGGTGATAATAAATATATGGTTTATCGATCAGTATGCATGTAATTACGCATAATTTATAGTTATTACTCTAGTAACTACATGTAGTAATGACACTGTAAAATTAAGTGTTACCTCATGTTTTTTTTTGTACTTTTACTTTAAAACTGAGTGCTTTATTTTAATAGGGTATCTGTACTTTTACTCAAGTACTTGACTTGTGTACTTCATTCCATCAATTTCCAGGAATTTCTCTGATCATGTTTGGGCTTTTCTTGCTGCCGTACCTTTACGACTTTATGTAAATAAGCCAGGTTATGATTGACTAAGTCCTTCACCTTTGAAAATGAATAAAAACAGCACCAGCAAGTCGCTGTAAATCTGGAGGATCGGATTTTAGTGTATGTTTACACAACAATGATGTACTAAAAAATGGAAGCGTTTTTCCTTTGCATTTTCCACATACAGACGACAACGTTGTCAAAATGATCCCCGTTCGCACAAATCCGCAAAAAAATATAAAAAGACTAAAAATGATGTATTATGCTGCCAGGCCAGTAGGTGACGATGTCACTTTGTAAAGAAACACTATGCGCCTATAAGCCACCGTTTACATAAGTTTGTGTTTTTATAGTTTACAATATAATTTTTTTGCACTTTGAAACACATTTTCAAAAGGCTGTTGTCGTATATGAACGGCCAAAACATAAAAAGTTTTCTGTTTTTAGTTGAAAGACTGTACACTGTAGAAAGATTTGTGGACGCGCTGGCTCTCTGACGCAGAGCGAATGCTTGGTCTTTTTTTAAAACTGTATTTAAAGGGGCCGCAAAGCAAACAAGCATTGAATCAGGATGCATATCCTTCTCTATCCGTCATTGTGTTAAACCCGCCAATAGCGCACCAGGTGGATAAGCCAGTCTATGATTGGTTCCGGCCACTTTGACACTCTCCCTGCCGGTGGTGTGAACGCAGTTAGTGTGCTGAAGGTTGTGACTTCAATACCATGACCATTTGTAAACAATTAGCATGTAGCATTTAGCTTAGTTTTTTTGTATATGCTCTGAGGAGGGAGTTTTGCGTTTATAGCACATCAAAGTTTTTTTTTTTTTTTTTTTTTTTTTTTAAAGAGTAGGAAAATTCTTGTTTTTTTATTATATGGCCCATTGAAGTTTGGGAAGAGAAGTATCAAATCAAACAGCATCAGTGACATATTGTGCATCTCTCATCTTTTCATCTCCAGCTCTTTTCCATTTCTAGCACAATGGAGAATTCCCCTGTCTTGCTTTGTCATTGAAAGTAGGCCAGATTTGAAATTCTGCTTATTGTTGTGCTATATACTCTTGATATAAAGCATCTGATCTTTATGGTTTACAGATCATTCCTTTGGAAAATGATTCTTCCACCTGGAGCTCAAAGTTTCAGAGTGTTTAATCAGGGAAAGATAATATAAGTGACCAGTTTATCAGCTTTAAAACTCTTGTCTTTGACCCGTCACAACAAAACAGATCTGGGTGTCATTGGAGGTTTGCACAACAAAGGGGGCATTATAGCGTCCGGGCTGCAGGCAGGCGGTTGGTCATGCAGATGGGACATTGTTCATCAGCATTACCCAGAATACCGTAGCCCCTCCTCTTCATTGACCCCTTTTTCATATCGCTCATAACGTCTAAATGATACTGAAACATGAATAATCAATCCCTGAAAGCTAATTCTGACATACTAAACTTTCAGAGAAGGTTTAATCTGGAAAGTTTTATTACTTTAGTTGTTGTATGTATTATGGCAGTTCAGAAATTAAATGTCTGATGAGTTGCACAAAAGGTTAATACTCTATTGTGTTTGAAAATAATTTATCACCTACACTTAAACCTGACCCTAAACCTAACCGAGAGTGTTAAAAAATAAAACGTGAGATAAAAACGCATTTGCTGAAGCAACCATTCCATTGTTCTACAAGTCTTTAATATTTTTATGTAGGCTAACTCAAGGCAAGTTTTGCCCAAACGCTTTACAACACAAATGCAGTGCTGTTCCAGGTGAGCTTCCAAGCAAGTTTACTTTGTTAGAAAAGTATATATGGAGCTGATTATGCGATGTAAATGTTAAACTGTAAATCAGAATGAATGTTGTTGGTGTTTTACTGCAACTAGCGGTAATTTAAGCTTGAAACTGCAGTTAATTGCAGTAGTTTTTGGAGTAGTGTTGGGTAAATTGTCATTCTCAGGATACAGTCCCGGTTGTGCTAGAAGCATTCAAAAATCATTTTAAACCTCAAGCCCAAAGTGCCATATAGGCCCATATACACTCACCTAAAGGATTATTAGGAACACCTGTTCAATTTCTCATTAATGCAATTATCTAATCAACCAATCACATGGCAGTTGCTTCAATGCATTTAGGGGTGTGGTCCTGGTCAAGACAATCTCCTGAACTCCAAACTGAATGTCAGAATGGGAAAGAAAGGTGATTTAAGCAATTTTGAGCGTGGCATGGTTGTTGGTGCCAGACGGGCCGGTCTGAGTATTTCACAATCTGCTCAGTTACTGGGATTTTCACGCGCAACCATTTCTAGGGTTTACAAAGAATGGTGTGAAAAGGGAAAAACATCCAGTATGCGTCAGTCCTGTGGGCGAAAATGCCTTTCTAGAGGTCAGAGGAGAATGGGCTGACTGATTCAAGCTGATAGAAGAGCAACTTTAACTGAAATAACCACTCGTTACAACCGAGGTATGCAGTATAAAAGTGTTTAT
The DNA here is from genome assembly GCA_018749465.1 of Paracanthobrama guichenoti. Lineage (NCBI taxonomy): Eukaryota > Metazoa > Chordata > Actinopteri > Cypriniformes > Gobionidae > Paracanthobrama > Paracanthobrama guichenoti. The sequence goes on along the minus strand of CM031967.1, from coordinate 16,088,173 downwards.
TTACGCCAAGTTAAGATTTATGTATAAAAATAGGTTTCTAAGTCAGCTTCAGTTCTTTTTCTCTATATCCTTTCTCTATCCCTCCCGATTACACAAATCACTCTGAAAAACAGAAAAACACAAAGAAACAAATACTGACAATTTCAAATGAATCATGACCGCTTTGAGTGTCTGTACTCTGTTCTCACGTAAGTCCTTCGCTGAGGAAGGAGGGAAATGACAGTGCTAATGAAAGAGGAGTGAAAACATTTAACTGGCATTTTCCTCCTCTGATTTACGCTTGCTGCAGCTTGTCAGGCATCCAATTATCCCTGTCCACTGGAGCCAGAATGGAGTGGCAGGTCACAACCCATCAGCATGAAGTCTATTATTACTCTATTGAATATAATGATAGTCATAAACAGATGACAATTTTTATGCGTTGTTTTTATGCGTTAAATATGATTAAAGTAAATGTTAACAAGAGGGTTGATACTACATGGTTCTGGAAATCTGGATGTACACTTAGGCTATAATGTTACTTGCCTGACCCGTCGAGGCATGGACTCCACTAGACCCCTGAAGGTGTGCTGTGGTATCTGGCATCAAGATGTTAGCAGCAGATTCTTTAAGTCCTGTAAGTTGTGAAGTGGGCCCTCTATGGATCGGACTTGTTTGTTCAGCACATCCCACAGATGCTCGATTGGATTGAGATCTGGGGAATTTCGAGGCCAAGTCAACATCTCAAACTCGTTGTTGTGCTCCTCAAACCATTCCTGAATCATTTTTTGCTTTGTGGCAGGGCACATTATCCTGCTGAAAGAGGCCACAGCCACCAGGAAATACTGTTTCCATGAAAGGGTGTACATGGTCTGCAACAATGCTTAGGTAGGTGGTACGTGTCAAAGTAACATCCACATGGATGGCAGGACCCAAGGTTTCCCAGCAGAACATTGCCCAAAGCATCACACTGCCTCTGTTGGCTTGCCTTCTTCCCATAGTGTATCCTGGTGCCATGTGTTCCCAAGGGAAGCGACACACACACACCTGGCCATCCACGTGATGTAAAAGAAAACGTGATTCATCAGACCAGGCCACCTTCTTCCATTGCTCCGTGGTCCAGTTCTGATGCTCCCTGACTGGTCTATGCAGCCCCATACGCAACAAACTGCGATGCACTGTGTATTCTGACAGCTTTCTATCAGAACCAGTATTAACTTCTTGAGCAATTTGAGCTATATATATAATATATATATATTACTTGTACTTACTTAATAATAATAATAATAATAATAAATCTAATAATATGCTGCCTTGATCAACTACTGATTTTAAATTTTTAAATACTTAAAACAACCAATAAGCTGCTTAAGGGTGTGCGTTACAATGATTTTACCACAGTTAACAGGGTTAACTCCACATTGTTTAAGGCCTACCAACAGCCTTTCTTTATTCATTCAAGCTGTTCTGCTGTTTTTCTGATTCAACTGTACTGTATCTACTGTACACCAGTGTTTATGACTCAGCTGGGGGTGTGTAATACAGCTATTGACATGCTAATGAGAGTGACCTAGAACTGCTGGTGACCTGGTTCATGGGCTTCGTGTTTGTGCTGTAGGGACTTAAACCACCAGCAACTACTGAATACATCTAATGATGCACCTGTGTGTCTGTGAATGGGTTTTTTGGAAAGTGTGTCTGTACTGAAGTGTCTATTTTAAATGCATATGATCCTCTGCTAACATTTATGAATGATTTCAAGAGATTTATTTACTTGTTTCTTACAGGAACTCTAAACCAAAATAACTGGGCAAAGAAATACCCATCATGCAACAATGCCAAACAGTCACCAATAAACATTGAAGAGAGCCTGACGCAGGTCAAAATTAATTTCCAGAAGCTGAGATTAGAGGGATGGGCGGAAAATACATCAGACTCCACTATAGTAAAGAATGACGGGAAAACTGGTGAGAACAACTGTATTTTTTAAATATTGCACAAATACAAATTTTATTTAATATTTTATTTCCTAGTAAAATGTAATGAAAAAATGTTGTCAGAATACACAGATATAGTACTTTTGAATGGCATCAATAGAGACTTCTACCAGCAGTGGTTAACCCTTGACCTCTTGGTAGACAGGCATTCAAACATGAAACCTCTGAAAATTCAGACTTGGTGTGAATAGATATTAAGCGTTTATTTCTGTAATGTGGTGTTTGTCTCCAGTGGCCATTGATATAGGAGGAGAGTTTTATGTGAGTGGAGGGGGGCTCAGGTCCAAGTTTAAGGTGGGACGCATCACTTTCCACTGGGGCCTGTGCAACGCCTCTTCTGACGGTTCCGAGCACGGCTTCAATGGAGACAAATTTCCCCTGGAGGTATTTTACTCTCACGTAATAAAGTGATGTAAATTCAAATCAGTATTTATTTAATTTAATTTATTATTATTATTATTTAGCTTTTTTTAAGTCGCTGCATAATAAGCAGAATAATGTACAGTCAGCTGGTCATTTTCGCAACCAAGTCCTAATCACCCAGTGGGGGTAATTTAGCGACAATAACTGGCAGACTGCACATTATGCCTTACTTTTAATTCGAAGAGGGAATGCATACAAATGTTGATTTAGATGTATTGTTTGTTTATGGTGCAGATGCAGATATATTGTTACGATGCAGATGTTTTCAGTGACCTTGATGAGGCCCTCAGAGAAGGAGGAAAGATCACAGCGTTGGCTGTGCTGTTTGAGGTGAGCATATACAAAGTACCTTTTAAGCCCCCAGAATGTGTTTGGTTTGAAACTCCACTAGACTTCTGAAGGTGGACAATGGAAAAAAGTTCCAACTTCTCAGAGTTTATTTTATTTTTTTCAACTTCAGGCGCTTCGAGTGCTCATTCAAAATCGTGAGGTGCAGCAGGCCGCTAAAATGCTAGGCACCTGGGGCGCATAAACAGCGTGCAAAACGCTCACTGCCACTAGAAAACAATTTATAAAAGTCTCTCACTTCAAAAACACGTTCTGTCTGATCGGGGCCTTTGAATGGGGAAACATCAAATTCTGCAAAACTGTTCGCCAAGCTTACAATTAAATTTCATGTTTGAAATCAACAATGAACTGAACTGTCTCATAAATTTGGTTTCTAAACACTCACATCATGACAAAAAAAATTAATGTTTCAGTCTGGACAAAGCTAATGCGCATGCGCAATTCTAAATGTGCGTCTCAGAACACTGCCTGTTTCTATAGCAACCGTAGCTTCCAACGACAGCTGCAGTGACGCGATGACTTTACTAATCAACGATTGGCTCTTTTATTTATAAGGCGGGGCTTATTCACCATATTTGGCATTGCACTTTCTCCCATTCATTAATAATCGGAGTGCACTGTCTTCCTATATAAAAAAAGTCCCAAGCCTCTAATCCCAAGCCACCCTTGCTAATTCCAAAACGTTGTTTTAGAGCTAGTAACAGAGGCTTGAGACACTTATAACAGACTAATGCAGTTTTTAATGCACTTATTAGAGAGAGTAGAGAGAGAGTCATCAAGCGTGTATAAATTTACATCAGTCTATGCGCATCTCAACAGTGTTTGGCAGCAGCGTCTCTATTAATAGCGAAACTGTAAGTTCATCTAGTCAAGAACAGCGCCGTTATTATCTCGCTAGTGAGAAATGTCATGTAGCTTTTAAGTTGATAAACTATTTTACTGACAAAATTGTCAGAGCAGCGCTGACAACACATTTCTATGCGAGTGTGTGTCCGTACTGTATGAGTGTGCTTTTGAGTGGGAGAAAGAGAGTGCTTTCCGTACATAATAAAAAGCACTTTTGTGGCAAAAACATGGAAATAATTTGTTTTTATCCTATTGTTTACTCTATTTATTTGCTTGGTGAGTGTCGTTGTGGGTTTTAGTTATTTTGCTGTTGTAGGCTATATAAGGACTGAAATAATTTGGCGAAGTGATATGGAACTGTAATACGGTCAAGACCTGCCTGGAACTACTTAATCCGTGTGTTTCCCTGAAAATAATTGCACACCTTAGAACATTCGTCAGTCAATCAGATTCAAACGCATTCAACAGTTTGCACTGTATATTGTGGTCTTGTTGCTGGTTCTTTCTTTATGTATTAAACATCCTCACTCCATCAAATTAATAATCTTAGACAGGCTTAGACACTCTTCAAAACCTCACCACACCCCCGGCCAGCATTTAGCCTGAGGTACAGAGCAGTTTCAGAAATCCTCATCTCCACGGTTGTTCTGATGGGAAAGACTGACAGAACATTACACAATGTTTTGCTAAACCTTCATAATATGTTGGCTTTTCCCTGAGGATATTCTGATATCATGCGCAATAACATGAAGTTGTGTGCTTGTATATTGTGTTGTTTTGGTACGGCATGTTTTGAAAGTGAAGCTTGTATGAACACATCTTACTTTGAATGCAAATAGTTGTGGTTAGGCAAATGTTTTTTTTTTTTATAAAATCTCAAATCCGTTTAGTCTGAAGAGCCGGAAATAACATTGAAATGCTCAGCAAGCACATACATTTGTAGTGTTCACGTGCCCACTTTCTTTTGGCCATATATCATATATTTAGTTTATTATGTAATTATTATATAAGTAATGCTTCTCTCCACAGACAAGTACTGATGATAATGAAAATTACATGGCTATCATCGACGCAGTCAACAGTGTCAGCCGTTATGGTAAGTTCAGTCTTCATATCTACATTTAAAGGGGTCCTATTCCTAATTTTTGCAGTATTTATCAGTGAAATCCTGTTTTCTATGAGGCCCATTTAAGCTCTTCCTTGTCCAAAGGCCCTTAAAGGGACAGTTCAGCCAAAAAAAGATAGTTCTGTCATAATTTTACTCACCCCTCAAACCTGTATGACTTTCTTCTGTGGAACTTAAAAGCAGAAATTCTGACTCGCTCTTTTTCATATTATAATAAATCTGAACCAAAGCTTTCAAGTGTCAAAAAGCGTGGTCCATACGATTTATGCTCTATATTCTGAAGTCATACGACAGAGAAACAGACATAAATTGTGTGAGAAACAGACATAAATTCCTTTCTCCATGGAAGACAGAAAGTCATATGGGTTTGGAACGACGTAAAGGTGGATACCTTGTGTGAACTCTTCCTGTTTTCTCTGGTCAGGAAAGAGCGGCCCCATCTCTCCGTTCACCATGCAAGGTCTCCTGCCCAGCTCCACGGAGAAGTATTTCATCTATAATGGCTCTCTGACCACCCCTCCCTGCTCTGAGACTGTCGAGTGGATCGTCTTCAAAAACACAGTGGCCATCTCAGTTGTTCAGGTCAGCTTCATGGACAGCTTTTTAGTCCATTGACCTGCTAGCACATATAACTGCATATGTTATTTACATATTTAAAAGGACAGTTCACCCAAAAAGAACAATATGGACTCATCATGGCTCATCTTTCATCTAAGGTTTTCAAGCTTCAAAAAGGATGCATAAGTCCTTCCTAAAATCATAAAAGTGGTCCACATACACCACATTCCAAGTCTCCTGAAGGCATTTTGACATATCTTGACCCAAACTTTCCTTGTATTGACTATTTTTGTCTTCTTAAACTTGAAAGCCTCAGTTTCATTGCATTTGCTTGGAAAAGAGCAACATCAAAAGCACACTATTTAACATTTCTTTTATAGTATTTTCACTTAAGAAAGTAAGTCATACCTCGGGTTTTTAGTGACCTGGGACGTCATTCACTACCCTCCTCCTCATTCATTTTTAAAGTTTGACATCAACCTTCTTAGTTTTCCTCAATTAATTAATTATAAACAATATATCTAGAAAAAAAATTATAAAAGAAAGCCTGTTTTCCATTAATTTTTTTGTAAAAAATTGTATAGGATCACTAATGACCCAAGGTGTGTAACAGTGTAAGTATATTTTTTTCTGCACAACAATAATTTAATCTTTGATAACTGAATAAGTGCAATTCACCCTTATTCCATGAGGTGGGTCTGATACACAATGATGAAGTGACTTTCACTCATAGTAACCACAGGCAGAAAACAAAAGAATAGGAAATATCATCAGCGATTTACTGCAGAGCAAGAACTGAACACAATCAAATATTAGTGTCACTGTCACTTAATGCGTCTGGTGAAGTAACTTTCATTGATCAAAATATATTTTCTGAGATATATATTATATTTTTGAGAATGTTTGAGATCACAGATATGAGCCAGATGCTGAATGTTCTGGGAAATGAGCTCTGAGGACAGTGATGATGGTATAAAACATCTGCTCAAACTGAACCCTTCCATGCTCCAAAAGGTAACAAAATATGGTTTATTTTATTCTTCTGTAATTGTATAATGCCAGGAAATAATACCAGGAGAGTTTTATATTATCGCAACACATAGAGATCCATCTGTGTTAAATATAAATCCGGGTCGATAAAGACCCAAATATTTAATAATGGTTGGCGAAACATTCATGTATTTAAGGGTTAAAGGCTCCGACACAGCAGACGATAAACAGATTGTGGCGTGCATATAAAAGACTCCACACACCACAATCTTTAGACCTGTTATTGAGCTGTTATTGTGCTGACAGATTAAAAGATGGTCCACATGAGACAAAAAGACAACAATTACCTTATACCCACAAAAACATTTTGCTCATAAATAATGAAAATGGCAATGTTTTGACTAGTATAGTTCAATAAATAACTCAAAACCTGTTTTTTTTGTTTTTTTTTTTTTTACTTTTTAAACGTAAATAATGGCTGCTTATGAAACCCTGAGGCCTTCTTCACCTGGAATGATATTGTGACTGTGGCGTCTTTTTGTCATTTGGCGTCTGTTGCGCAACACTAACTCTGTGACGCACACACTCACGAACTGGAAACAATTAGCAAGAAATGGCACTCACACCCAAACATGACAGAAAAAAACATCAATTACCAAATGTTATTTTACTTTGACGTGTAGATCCGTTTAATTTCCTGTGTGTCTTCTGTATGTACATTTACATTTGATTTGACATTTGCTCTCTTAGAAATCCATTCAGTCATGTCCAATAATAATAACGTTAGCTGAGCTTTTGACTCTAAATACTAAAGTTTGCACAAAAAGGTTGCCAACTCCCTCCAGAAGAGGAAGACAACAACATTTTTGATTATTGTGATATTGGATGCCACACATTCAAAAGCAAACTCATTAAATGGAATTAGAGGGAGCGAGCATAGAGTTACACATCACAAAAGACTGTAAATGCTTAAATACAGCCTTTGTAGTGTGTGTCATTCAGTCTGAGGCTGTTGCCCTCGAGTGACAAGCAAGTCGATACAAGCTGCAGTTGAAAGCAGAAGCTTTACCGCAAAGTAACAAACCCACACCTGATGACATCACGATGGGAATGACATTGACTCACACACATTAAAGAGCAGCTTTGATGTCCACACAATGGAGGACATTTCACCTCTGGGCTACATTGTGTTTGTTTTAATGTTGAATTAAAGCTGTTGTAGTTTTTTAATGTATGGAGATTCAATGGTTCGGTTTCATCTAGGTAAGTTCAAGCTTCATAATACTGTAAAGTTGTAAACAGGATCATACCAGTTTATCATCTTTGCCAACTTATATATTTAATTAAATATATATAATTATTTATATTACTGTTAATTTTTGTATTTTTAAGCCACCCTTTCTGCAGGTTATATTGATATGCCAGTAGGTGGCGCAAAGTAACTGTCTTTTTGAGTGAGTCATTAAATTATTCACTCAACCAATTCGTTCACAAACATATATATAGTAGGCGAAAAACAGTATTTGAGTTGTTTAGTATGCCTGAATTCATAGTATTCATAAAACAGTTAAAACATAAAATAGACGAACAGTACCTGGATGACCTACTACTTCTGAAGTACACATCCATTGGACACTTTACTATCCCATGATGCCACAAGAGAGGATTTAGGTGTGTTTGACTTGAAGCGGCACTGCACAGACAGATTAGTGTATGACATCAAAGTACAGTGCTCTTTAATCGCTCTTGCGGTATTTTGATGTCATACACTGATTGGCGCCATTTCAAGTCAAACACACGTTTTGTGAATGGCAAATGAAACTGATGCCGTTGGTTTTTGATGGTCGTTGATGTCTGTCTAGCGCAAGTTTACATAGAAAACAATGGAAAAGCAATGCAGTGAAGTGCAGAAAAGCGTTCTGTGTGAACAGTCACTAACAATATTGTGTCCAAAATGTAAGTTAGTTAATATAAACTTTTTGTTTGTTGAGCTGTTGTATAAAAGCAACACCATAGTGGCAATCACACTCTTGGTTCTGACATTGGCATGGCGAATATTCAGACCAGCAGCACTTTTGTGCATCTGATTACCTACTTAACAGTCAGACTAATGAAGGTGTATTTCATATGACAAAAATGCTGCTTTTCTATTTTAAACCCTTTCTGAACACAGAAAAAGTTTTGTTTCCAGTTTTGTTGTCTAATCCACATCGTATGTGTTCACAGCTGGAGATGTTCTGTGAGGTGATGACCATGCAGCAGGCTGGATATGTCATGCTTATGGATTATCTGCAGAATAACTACAGAGAGCAGCAGGAGCAATTCATGGGACAAGTCTTCTCATCCTACACTGGCGTCGAGGAGGTCCACACTCCTAGTACGTACTTCACAAACACACATACGTGCGTAAACAAACTAGGGTAGCATGTGTCTAGAATAGTTCATTCTTAAGGTCTTAAAGCAGTCAGGCAGTTTGAGGGTCATGGATCCAATTAGCCTCCATCACGATTCTAATCCCAAACAACTGCTTCTCAATTAAATAAGGCTTCTATTTTTATACAACGAAGCCCTCCAGACATTTTCCTACTTTCTATTTATAAACATAGACAGACATTTGGCCCATTTTTAGCCATACGCAATGCTTTCATGGCCCTTTATGGATGATTCCCACTCATTTCATTGTTTTATATGTATCGTTATGGATTGTAATTCATAGATTTAAAATGGTTTTAACAATTCAGCAAAAGGTAGTGGTTAATTATGTGTTGCTTTATTTTTTATATGATGTAAATATCGTCACCCCCAAAGTTTTAGAGCCAAATTTTTGGTGCTTCTTTATTGTACAATAGGTCTTGTTATTGTTGAAAAACTAACAGTCTAAAGGTTTTTTTTTTTTTTTTCTTTGGTCATTATGCCTCTTCATGAAGTATATGTGCATGATGTCCCTGTTTGAAATCCTCTGTGATTGCAGAAAATGAGTTGTAGTTTTCATGTTTCTCAAATCTATTACTCGGTCTGACCTGTTCATTCATGCTCTCAGACTTTCCGCTTTAGCAGATCGTTGGTGGAACATCGATGCCCCCATTTCAGATTCCTCTGCTACAGGGCGAACTCTGTATGATTGAGAATTGAGAATCACAGTTGTTTTTACAGAGGCCATTGGCAATGGAAAATGTCCCACTTGTGTCCTTTCAAATATATATATATACACACGGTCCAACCTGTGTTTTAGCTTAAACCAGCACCCGAGAAGTGTCATTTAACAGCCTTAATGCCACATTATTACTAATAAAGACTCACTGATCACTTATATATATATATATATTGTAAATATACATTTATATATATATTGTGTTGGTCCCCCTTTTACTGCCAAAACAGCCCTGAACTGTCGAGGCTAGGCCACCTTCTTCCATTGCTCCGTGGTCCAGTTCTGATGCTCACGTGCCCACTGTTGGCACTTTCGGTGGTGGACAGGGGTCAGCATGGGCACCCTGACTGGTCTGCGGCTATGCAGCCCCATACGCAACAAACTGTGTATTCTGACAGCTTTCTATAAGAACCAGCATTAACTTCTTGAGCAATTTGAGCTACAGTAGTTTGTCTGTGAACAAGACCCCAAGATACCTGAACTCCTCCACCTTGTTCACGAGTGAGGGAAGGATGGAACGGGAGATTGACAGACGGATCGGTGCAGCTTCTGCAGTAATGCGGTCGATGTACCGGTCTGTCGTGGTGAAGAAGGAGCTGAGCTGTAAGGCGAAGCTCTCGATTTACCGGTCAATCTACGCTCCTACTCTCACCTATGGTCATGAGCTGTGGGTCATGACCGAAAGGACAAGATCCTGGATACAGGCGGCCGAAATGAGCTTTCTCCACAGGGTTGCTGGGCGCTCCCTTAGAGATAGGGTGAGAAGCTCAGTTACTCGGGAGGAGCTCAGAGTAGAGCCGTTGCTCCTCCACATCGAGAGGAGCCAGTTGAGGTGGCTCGGGCATCTATTTCGGATGCCTCCTGGACGCCTTCCCGGGGAGGTGTTTCGGGCATGTCCCACCAGGAGGAGGCCCCGGGGAAGACCTAGGACACGCTGGAGGGATTATGTCTCCCGGCTGGCCTGGGAACGCCTCGGGGTTCCCCCAGAAAAGCTGGAGGAAGTGGCTAGGGAGAGGGAAGTCTGGGCATCTCTGCTTAGACTGTTGCCCCCGCGACCCGGCCCCGGATAAGCGGAAGATAATGAATGAATGAATGAATGAATAGTTTGTCTGTTTGATCAGACCAGACGGGCCAGCCTTCGCTCCCCACATGCATCAATGAGCCGCCCATGACCCTGACACCGGTTCACCACTGTTCCTTCCTTGGAGCACTTTTGATAGATACTGACCACTGCAGACCGGGAACACCCCACAAGAGCTGCAGTTTTGGAGATGTTCTGACCCAGTTGTCTAGCCAACACAATTTGGCCCTTGTCAAACTCGCTCAAATCCTTACGCTTGCCCATTTTTCCTGTTTCTAACACACACCTCAACTTTTGAGGACAATAGGTTTACTTGCTGCCTAATATATGCCACACACTAACAGGTGATGAAGAGATAATCAGTGTTATTCACTTCCCCTGTCTGCCTGATCGGTGTGTGTGTGTATATATCATTCTGATGGCTGTCCTTCAGATACAGAATGACTGGTGAAATCTCAGACTAGCATAAAAAGGGAATGTAAAGCCGAAAGCAGCCAGGCAAACCAGATTTACTTACTGTAACCTCTCTTTCTCTGTCAACACAGTATTAACAATGTTTACTCGCTACTATTCAGTCACATCAATCTCGGTCTCTCTGGCTTACATATCAAAACAGTTTTGAGTTGCTAGGAAACTGTCTCTGTCTGTTTGCCCCTTCACTTGCAGTCTTGCACAAGCTGAATTCAGTTCAAACCTGTAAATGCTTCTGCTTGTTCAGGCCACATATGTAAGCTTTCTAATAGAATTACGTCAGCATAGGGAAGTTTGGGATGGAGAAACCTGAATAAATGACGTATGTAGTGAAGAGAGCGTTTAACATGACATCAAACCAGAATAGTGAACATTTGAACTCATAATATCATTTAACAATAAAAATATAATGTGGTAGAAATACAGACTTTAAAAAAGTTGCCACAAATTAAACTTGCACAGATTACACACATTATTGTACATAGTTTTCTCTCTTTAGAAATGGAGAGAGAAAAAGAGATTAATCAATTTTTGTTTTTGTTTTATAGGGTTAACAAAAAAAGAGATTTGCAAGTACTTCTTGAAAGTCTTTTAAGTACTCTGTGGTTGGGAATCGCTGGTTTCGTAGACAGACTGTTTAAACTGTGGGGGCTTTCTGCCCTCTTGTGTTAGAAACTGATGGCAAGAAATATTGCGCCTCAGTACACTTTGTTATTGAGAACTCACTTTTTATTCAGAGTGATAAATATCAAGTGGACTTAAGTAAACCAGTGTTATAACTTGACCCAATAAGTGAAGCCTCAGAAATGCTTAATCTGAGATTTTTGGGGTTTTAAAAGAAATTAATTAGTGACAGTAAATATATGTATAATGTTACAAAAGATTTCAAAATCAAAGTAATTACATTTTAAAATATATTAAATTATAATATTTCACAATATAACTGTTTTACTGTATTTTTGATTAAATAAAACCAGCCTTAATGAGTATGAGACTTTTTTTATAAACATTAAAAAATCTTACAGAACGCAAATGTTTGAATGATCAATATAGACATGTTTTATATAAGGAGAAATGTCTTAAATTATTGTATAATACTTTCATGTTTAATGGGCCATTTCATTTTTTTCTAGCGATAAAGTATGTTCACAAGCTGCTTAATTCATTAAATTGAATTACAATTAAAAAGGAATTAAAACAAAACTCATTAATTAAAACTTAATCCATAAAATTGATCCCATGATGGGATCCCCTAAAAGCTTCTATATATGAAATGCCAAATAGAAACCTTTTCCATTCTATATAGAACCTTTTCTTTTAAGAGTGTATGGATATTTATTATGGATATTGTGTATTTACAGCCACCTTTTCATCTGGCACCCTTGTTTAGTATGTGTTTGTGTGCGTTTGTTGTCATAGTTTGCAGTTCAGAGCCGGAGAACGTGCAAGCCAACCCTCATAATTACACCAGTATGCTAGTAATCTGGGAGAGACCACGTGCCGTTTACGACTCAAGCATAGAGAGATACTCCGTCACCTACCGGCCGGCCCAGGGCGATGATGAATCTGCATTAGAGTACTTGACAGATGGAGACCAGGATGTGGTAATTCATTAACTTTTTGCCATAAATGTCAGATATCAATGAATGAATGTTGAAAGTCAGACATACATCGTGAAGGTCACATTTCCATATTTCACCTCCTATATAGGAAAACACAGGTTCTGAATATCAATTATGATGATTTTTTTGTTTCATCACCAGGGGGCGATCATTCAGGACCTGGTGGCCAACACCAGTTACATGGTGCAGGTTGTTGCTGTGTGCACCAATGGTCTGTATGGCAGAGTGAGTGACCAGCTGACAGTGGACATGCCCCTGGATGATCCTGGTAAGACCAATCGCGCCCGCCGCCCTCGCATCCGTGGAGAATAAGTTTAGAACACTCATGTCCCATTACAAATGTTAGACAAAAGCCAAATGCTTCAGACTGTAGACTGATCCTTTGCAAACCAGTTACATTGTCCAGAAAATGATGTGGTGCCAATTAAGACTTATAAAAAAAATGACAGAATCTTTGAGTGGTTTAGTTTTTAGCCAGACACATACTTTACACAAGTACAAGTATGTAAACCGAGATCTGAATGCTTGCATTGTAATTGAGTATACAGTTTGTGCTAGTGTACAGTTTTCTCTGGGTATTAAAGACTTCCTTTCAGATTACAGCAACACACACCTTTTTTTTGTACAGGTACTTGCGTAGTGTTTTGAAATGAAAACCAGTACTGTAATGAATAATGTTATATCAGGCTAACCCAACTTGATTTCACATTTAGATGGTAATTTCAGTAGAATATTTTAACTTATTTTAAAATTAATATTTTATGTTTTAATTAATTTATATTTATTTAAATATTTTAATTACCTTGAACTATATATATATTAGGTACACCTTTTGTCTTTGTCAGTGTTCTTTGGGTGTCGTTTTCTTTTTTTTTCTCTGTCTGTCTGTCTGCATCTGCATTTTGAATTTCCTTCTATATAGATTTTTTTTTTTGTCTATTTGCATGTTTTCAATGGATCATTTGTGCTTTTTGTGTTCTTTTATAATTCATTGAAATGTTGGGGCGTCTGTATTGAGCTTACTGATTTATAATAAACTTATCTGTCTAGCTGAAAGTCCCTGTCATTATATTTCAGTGTCCATGAATATATGTGTTGTCACAAGACATTTTGTCATGATTATATAAAAATGATTATTTAAAAGTGGCTTGGGTTTACATACATCATGGGTCTATCTGATAAAATCATACATGTTCTACCTTTTAATGTTTCCATGCTTCACAAACCGATCTTGTCCACATATCACGAAATCTCTGGGGTCTTTTCCACCATTTTGTGTCATTGAGCTTGATCCCATGACAGGTAAGAGCCTGCAAGAGATTGTAAGCTCTCTCCATCTTTGTGTGCTGGGAGCTTTTTTATAATGCATGAAGGTGTCCAAACTCTCCTGTCGTGTGATACAATGTGTGTGATCAAAAACCGACCCTCTGACCCAGAGATTGCTCCTTTTTGCACTCTTTGTATCAAAGAATGACCTGAACAAATGTCCTATTTGGTGACCTGGTTGACCTTTCCTTTCTTCTCAACCACTGTACTCTCAGCCTAGAATACCAAATGCCAAAAATGTCCCATTAAGGCATGTGGTTTGTGATTGAATACACACTGAAAACCAGATTGCGTGTTCAACTTTTGTTCCTCAAGCATACAAGCATCTTTGCCTATTAAGGATAAAATTATAAACACAGACTGATTTTCAAGTGTGAGGTGTGTATTTGTGTACATGTCTTATGGGAAACTCTTTTATTAATGCAAATATTGAAAATTGTCACTAACAGACAGTGAGTTGATCCAATAATCACATATTGTTATAAAGAGGGCATACAGAACATACAATACAGAGCTGACGTGAATTTTTCACTATATACAGTATATAATGTCAGAATAGTTTAGGTTTAGTTTAGGTGTCATAGACACTGTTGTTATAAAAAAAATAAGAGCATACAGAACATGCTTATCTGTAGCTGACGTGAATCTTTCGCTCATACCATGTTTTAACTCTTTTTTTTTTTAATGTTTGGTTTATTTTCAGAAACAGACAATGACTCTGTATCATTTGACTATAGTGAAGAGGTAACTATGTCAATACTACTTTAGTGTATAGTTATTTTTTGGTTTTCTACGACAGTACTAAACACATTGCTTCTCTCTCTGTCCATCTCTTTCTTCTATTTTAGGAAGACTATCACACCTTTTTGATCAGACCCAACACAAAGCAACTTCCATATCCTTTCCAAACCACCACAACCATTCCCAGAGTTACTTCAACAGAGCATCCAGTCCATCCAGTTATTAAGACAACACCAAGGACTCATGAAAGAAGACTCCCGGTGGAAGACTCTCAGAAGACTCAAGATCATTATATTCCAGTGATATACACAGATAAACCTACAGTGAAATACACAGACCAACCTACCACCCCTGCAACCATAACCACCACATTTGTTGTAGGTGTACACACCACTAGACCAGATAGTTATAGTATTGTAGCAGGTGTATCCTCAGAGTCTGATGGCCGAAGCAGTACCTTCACAGATTTTCCAGCAAGTGTCACCCATGAAACAAGTGTCACCCCTGAAACGGTTGTCACCCCTGAAACAGGTGTCACCTCTGAAACGGGTGTCACCCCTGAAACGGGTGTCACCCCTGAAACAGGTGCCACCTCTGAAACAGGTGTCACTTCTGAAACAGGTGCCACCCCTGAAACAGGTGCCACTTCTGAAATAGGTGTCCCCCCTGAAACAAGTGGAACCCTTGAAACTTTTGTAACACCAGCTCCGATAGACATTTCGGAGTTTGAGGATGTAACTCGACCTGTAACAGACTCAGACAGCAATGTTGGGGATAGTTCAGTGACTGTAGTCCTGTTGCCTGAAATCCCAATGGAATCAACTTCCTCTACCTTCCCCCCTGAGGTCCCTCCGCGGCCTACAACTGCTAGCTTGCCTTTTCCAACCACTGCAGCTTTCAGCACTGTTCTGTTGCAGACCACCCAGCCTGTGTTTAATGGTGAGAGCACCTTGTATGCCCCCTCTGTATCTGACACTTTGTCCTACGTGCATGCAAGTCCTGTGTCCCCCTACTCCTTAAGCAGTGTGTTGTCTGAACCCATCCCTGACTGGGACATCCCGTACACTGTTTCCATGCTGGTGTCTGGTGGTGCACAGTCTATCACCCCTTCCCCTTCCTACCCTACCCTATTCCTCACCGGCTCTGTGTCTTATTTAGAAATGGAGCCTGTCTCTAGTGGTGGTTGTAATGATGATGATGATGGTGATGATGTTTTGTCTGGGTCCTTCTCGGCTGACCCCCAGTGTAGAAGTACTCTTCCCCCTCAAACGTTACCAGAAGTGACTGCTTCCATTATCTCCATGCAGCCAAACTATGAACACAACCTTTTACACCCCTCTGAGCTCCCCAGTACTGTCTCCGCGCTGAGCTCTCTTGCATATCTCCAGCCTTCGGTTCCTGTCACTAGGGACTACTCTCTGATGATGACAACCCTTGACTCTGATGTTTCTCTCTCAGGTAGCATTGTGGACTCAATGGAGTGGGTAGATTCTTCTCTAGTAGCTCCTTCTTTTAGTCAAGACAGTGGTGCATCTAGTGAAATCTCTTTGCATGCCTCTCTAAACATCCTGCTGCCCTCTTCTACTTCAGGATTGTCCCCTTTCAGTGATCTCTCGGGTGACCTATCTAGTCCTGTAGATCTAGATTCATTTCTGTCCACTTCCACTCCGTGCAGCAATGCAGACTTGGACCTCTGTGCCTCGGCTCTTTTGTCTTTTCTTCCCTTTTCCACCAAGCCTTCTAGTGACCTCAGAATTTTTGTTTCAGCCACTGTCAGCAGCATTGCACAAAGTGCAATTGGACAGTCACAGGGAGCACCTACTCCCATAAGATCTTCAACCACTGTGTCAACCTCTACTCCAGTATTCAGATCCATACCTACTCCTGTGGTGACCTCAACCCTTGCGCCAACCTCTGCCCCAGAATCCATCTCTGTGGTTGTTCCTGTTGTGCCTCCAACTGTTGCAGTCTCCTCTGCTCCAGAGTCTAATTCCATTCCTACCAACTCTGCCGATGGGCAGCTGGAGAACAGTGCCTCGGGCTGGCCTCTCGATTTAGATTGGGGCCAGAGCTCAGCATCTGGAGATGAGAGTGTCATCCCATATATCACCACTGCCTCTCCTACAGAGGTACCTCCTGATGAGACGGATGATGGGAATGAAGAGCACTCTTCCTCCTTCTACTTCGAGGGTGAGAACGGGACAGAGATTGAAGCTACTGAGTTCAGGGTCACCCTGCGGCCCAGTCCTTCCTGGACTCTACGAGGTAGTGGGGAAGAGGAGAGTGGATCAGGTGAAAACCTCACAGATAATGAGACGTCTTCAGACTTCAGTATTCCAGAGCGCACTGAGAGGGATTCAGAGGAGGAACCAGTGGAAGGTAAAGCTCTCGGTTACTGACGTCCGTGCCTGAAGGTGCTTCTTGATTTAGCCATACTCAGTGAAGTTTGATCAGTGAATCATCAGTGAAGAGTGTCTGAAAATTCTTGGTTCGGGAACAACTAACCCATCCTAAATTTTGAATGCCATAACCCACCACAAATGTAACCTAAACAACTAAAACCTCATCCAGAAAGTGCTCTGTAGAAGTTAGTTCGCTGGGAAGGTAAGATTTGAAGAGCTCACTACAGCATCCTTAATTAACGTATACATCAAAACGTTTGACATCTTAGGCTAAATGCCATAAAATGTCAAAAGAACCATCATCTTAATTAGAAAATCCCATCATCAATATGTGTCTTATTCCTAGTCCCATGTGATTTCTATGTGTTCTGTGTTGTCTTGCATGTTGTTCATGTGATTATTTGTTAAAAATGTGCATTAGCACGCTCACACCTATCATCAGAAACATACCAACAGCATGTTTTCCATCTCAAGTCGAATCCTGTTTATGGGATCAATTTGTAGATTTATAAGTGTTATATGATAGAAAGTCTGAATAGAAAATGAAACCACATGGATGCTTAGCATCTGAGCTAAGATTTGGTTTAGCTCTGGGAAACATCAACAAGCCCTCCTCAGTAGCCTCAATATTGTTGTTGTTTTTTTTTTGTTTTTGTTTTTGTTTTTGTTTTTGTTTTTTGACTATTCCTCCATGGGATAAAACAGTTATTTTACTGTTTGTCCAGCAGAGGGCAGCAAAACTCTTATATGTAGTCACTAGTAAGTGCCAGCTGGCAGTGGTAGCATTGTGTTTTGGCTGGGATGCCGAGGTCATCTCAGACAGTCCTAGGCCAGATCTTAATCTCTCAAACGTGTCTGTCTGCAATGAATCATGACCTGTGAACTCTTTAGCTTCTTAGTGTCAGACCAACTCAAAACACATTTCTGATGGAATAGATTAAGTGGTGCTATGCCAATCCTTATGGATGATATACTGATTATAGGGTCTTTAAGAATCAAAGAGAAATTGAGTCAATGTCCTGTGGTAATAGCTTGACCTCAGTATCATGTCAAAGAACAAAAGGTAGTTTGTTTTGACAATTTGTCGATTTTAAAACAAAATGGCACCTTCATGTTTTTGTTTTTTTGTCATTATCGACAGCATTGATTGTACCATTGATTTAACAGATATTCATTCATTGTTTAATCATGTGTATACAATTTTAAAATCGAAGCCATTTTTATTTTATTTATTGACATTATTACTCCATGTCTTAAGGCGTACTGGTTTGCAAATGAAGTCACTTTAGTGCAGATTAACCTGAATTTGTGTTACAATTTACATGGTGTGATATTTTCACTTGGCTTCTATTTTACAAGGTGAGTTAGTTTTCCGTGTATATCATACATTTTTATTGTTAATTAGCTCCATGCACCAAATATATTTGTGTCTGATAGGAATATCATCTAAATTATGATTACTGATAACGCTCTGATCTGAGGAGGGTGTTTTTTAACTATAGACGCCAGTAACAGCAGTCATGAGTCGCGGGTGGGCCTGGTGAGCAGCATTGAGCGGCAGAAGGCGGCTGTGGTTCCTCTGGCTGTGGTCTCCACCCTCACCTTCCTGGGGCTCATTGTTTTGATTGGCATTTTTATCTACTGGAGGTAAGTCTTATAAGTTACAGCATTTTCACAAAACAATGCAGCACAGTAGATGTTGCAAGAAAAAGTGTATGAACTGCTTGCAGAATCTGTGAATGTGAATAATTTTAACTAAATAAGAGGGATCATACAAAAGACATGTTTTTTTGTTTTTTTTAGTACTGTCCTGAATAAGATATTTTAAATACAAATGTTTTATATATAGTCCTCAACACAAAAAAAACAATAGCTGAATTTATTCAAATGACCCCGTTCAAAAGTTTATGAACCATTGATTCTTAATACTGTGTGTCGTTCCCTGGATGATCCTCGGCTGTTTTTTTGTTTTGTGATGGTTGTACTTGAGTCCCTTGTTTGTCCTGAGCAGTTAAACTGCCATGAATAAAGATTAAGATAATAAAGATAAGAGGCAGTTAGTTCATATGCTACCACATGAAGCACAATTTTAGGTTACCTTTTGTAAACTCTGTTTTGGCATTGGCCATGCATTGCTGACTCGGACAAGAATGGAAAACAAAAATACACTTCCTCTGAGACAGCTGCTCATGATTTCCATCATATTGTTACTAATCCATAATCATAACAATCGTCGATAAGGAGGAGAAGGGGGAGCAGTGTGGCCCCATGAGAAGCGTGTTGTCTGTCTGTGATGGGGGTCTAATCTTGGGCACAGACCCAATCTCACACCCACCGGGCGAGGGACCACCTCAAAGGGAAGCAAGATAAACAATCCATGATGTGGCGGTTGTGTGTGTGTGTGTGTGTGTGTGTGTGTGTATGAAACCGGCCAGAATTCACACCAAAGCAATAAAAATGCTCCATCCACACCAGGATGGAAGTCTGGAATCCTGTTTTCTTTCAGATATTCCCAACCGTGAAATAAGCAACTTTGGCAATCCCATCAAGAACATGTCTCGGATGTGTAAACAGTTTAGCGGCACAAGATTGTACATTTCTCATTCCGACGTGCCTCTTGACTCTTCAACATATT
Source organism: Paracanthobrama guichenoti (assembly GCA_018749465.1). Taxonomy (NCBI): domain Eukaryota; kingdom Metazoa; phylum Chordata; class Actinopteri; order Cypriniformes; family Gobionidae; genus Paracanthobrama; species Paracanthobrama guichenoti. Next base: position 16,068,477 of record CM031967.1, on the reverse strand, counting down.
GCTCATGTTTGACTTTTTGTTGTTACACCGTGAAGATTGCGAGGAGATTAAATCGGTAATCTTGGAGCCGGTGATTAAATGTCCGATATGCTGATCTGTTGTTTGTGGGCCTACAGGGAACACATGCTGCCAGGCTGGAGAAAGAACCTCCACGTGATTATGTTCAACACGACCAAGTCATGTTCATGTCTTGTTAGTGCAGCCGTGGGTGGTTCAATCTCAGCAGAACATGGGCATGTACGACTGCTTGTCCATCTGTAGCTACATGGTGCTCATTTGGAGAGCAGACAGATGCGCACTTAATGGGACGTCTTGAAACGTTAGCGTTAAATCTGTGTCGCCCAGTACTCTTGTCACTAATCCCTTCCAAGAAGTTACGTTTTAGACAAAACAGCTTCCGGTTAAGGAAGTCCTCTGAGTGATCCTGTTAAAAACGTGTTGTGGATTAGATTGAATATGGTTTTTGTGTTTATTTTTTAAGCTTGGAGTTTCAAGCACATATGTGGATAAAACACAACAACACACATAATCAAAGCTTGTGTGTGAGAACCATGTGTTTTTATTAACTTTGTGTGAAAGTAATTTGCGTAGTACATCCACATTACATGCCATTCAGTCAACAGTACTTCTGTTACATGAAGTGCTGGTGTAGAAACAGTGTTTGATGCCGTTACAGGAAATGTTTTCAGACTGCTCATTTCTACATTGAAGACAGCACATCACCCAGGGTGATTTCCTCCTCGCCAATGCTGAGTCCTACAGGTAACACACACTTTTTCATAATCATAACTGGGTACTAATAATATTTGGGTCAATAACGTGATGCTAATTTTTTTGTCTAATCTGTTAATTTATTTAAAAAACAATTGCAATTCATATACTTAAAAAGATAGTTCACCCAAAAATGAAAATTGTGTCAATTTACTCACCATCAAGTTGTTCCAAACCAACCGCTGACTACCATAGTATTTTTTCCTACTATGGTTGTCAATGTTTGGTTACAAACATTCTTCCCTATATCTTCCTCTGTGTTCAGCAGAAGAAATAAATGTACACAGGTTTGGAACAACTTGAGGATGAGTAAATGATGACGGAATTTTCATTTTTGGGTGAACTGTCCCTTTAATGACTTAAATACACCTCTTCTATGATAAGGACGATATACATTTATGAAGTAATTTTAATATTTGTTAGGGAATAAAGTAAAAATGTCATTGTGGTGCATAATATCATCAAGAAAAAAAGTTATTTGGCCTCATCTTTTACAATATGACAAATTATATATATATATATATATATATATATATATATATATATATATATATATATATATATATATATATATATATATAATATTATGATAAATTTTTGACAAATGTCATGTGGCACGACCAACATGCTAAAAATAACAATCATATCATTGATTAGTCCCTTAAAAAGTCCCTTCAATAATTCCCATAAAATCATGATCAACGTCATGTGGTGAAACTCCTCATAAACCAATATTTATTATATTTTTACGTTGAAAAATATATGTAAAAATATTTTTAGTATCAATTGATTTATTTAAAATGTATTGAAAATACTGATTAAAATGTATGCATTCAATTTATTTAAAATATTCAATGTGCATGGCAAATATGTAATTACCTTTTACTTGGTTAAACCATATGACATTTTTGGTTCCCACAATGTAGGCAAAAACTGACCAACATGCAAATTCACTCGACTATAAACAGGTTGTTTTACATTATTGTTAGCCAATAATATAATATAATTTCTCTGACCAGTGTACCCCATAATTGTGTTCAAATAATAGTCATAAATGCTTTTCAATGCTATTGTCATCAGCAATTGTATTTTGCCCTTCCAGGTGATCATCAACCCCAATCAGCAAAGCAATTTGTAAAGCATGTGACTGAGCTTCACAACACCAACTCATTTTCCAGAGAGTTTGAGGTTCGTATCCCATCATCCCCCTCTCTTTTTGACACTTTTCAAGGGACAGCTGTGTCTTACGAGCCTTGATGTAGCAGATCAACATGTCATTAAGGCATGTCTTATAAATGAATTGTTTGGTTCATTCAGGCACGATTATGCTTGCTGTGTCTATCCATTCATGCATGAATGCAGGTTGTTGATAATGCATTTGAGTTATAATTAGGTCAGTAACGCGCTCAGCTCTATATTCCAGTCAGGTGCACAAAAAGACCCAGTTACAGCTTAATTAACATCAGTCAGTGTCAGATAGTACATTCTCACCATAACATTCATTTATTAACACTTGATTAGATCATTCAAAAATCAAGCAAGCTTTAATTGGACACAAACTCATTAGCCCTACCTATGAAAAAGTTATGTTTTTCATAAGTTTCCTTTTGAGAACTGCGTTACTTTTTGTGTTATGTTCAGGCTGAATTAAAGTTTATTCTCCACACACCCACTAGTGATATGTGTTTTGTGGCAGGCTACAACATACACAATGCACAATGCAAACTGTAGTTTAAATGCATGTTCTGTTTAATCATGACAGCAAGGCTTTGGATTCTGTCTATTTTGATTGATCATAATTGATATTTGTGGCTATACGTTCATTCATACAGCAGTGAAAAAGATTCATTCTTTATTATTTTGCAGAGCAAAAAGTGAATCATTCCCTGGATCAAACCAAAACCTCAATTGACAGTTCAGCACACTGATCTCAAAGAGAAATAATTTCCTAAGAAAAGTATATAAAAAAAAAATACATCATTTGGGCATATTTCTACCTTTCTGCATTTATAAATATTAAGGAAAAAGATTTGAAAGATTTTTAAAGGGGTTATGAACTGCATGTTTCCTGGTGTGCACTTATGTTAGTATGATTTTTACATAAAAAATGTTCCTACCCTGATTTTAGCCTCTGATTTGAACACTCTGTTTTAAGGGGCGTGTCTGCTGTGAGACTTCAGTGTAAACGCCCACTGCTGTGATTGGCTGACATCTTTGCATATGAAATAAGTATTACATGTGGAACTCTCTCGAAAACTTTTAGCACGGTTTTACTATTACAGCTCTCAAGGTTTACTAATCGTGAAACGTGTTTATTATAGCATTATATTTAGATCAATGGCATTATTTTTAGATTGTGGCATGAAAGGTTGCAGTGATGAGCATTGTAGTCGATCACAGACATGTTGAGCGTATGAATGCAGCAATCTCGTCATTGCAACTTGATTTCTGCACACTAATGAATGCTTACATCATAACTAATGGTGCAAACACAATGTAAATAAGAGATTTGTTGATTATAACAGGAGTTTTGGTGAGAATCCAGAACTCAGTCACTGATAAACTCATGCTGTTTGATTGACAGCTCCAGCGATTGTAAAGAGAGCATTCTTTGATCGCTTCCTATATCTAAATTAATCACAGTTTAAATAACAGATTATTTTCATCCTACTAAGAGAAACAATGTGAAGTTGACCATTTAGTCACTGGTTTGATTTACTGACACATAGACAAAGAACATCTGACTGTACATGAATTTCCACAGTGAAATGTATTGAATACAAATAAATAATGCTCAACTGAGACATTCAAATTGTTGAAAATAAATAACCACATTCATAGCATTAGGATCTTTTGGAAGGTAATGTTGTTTTTATTCCAGTGATCCTGTTTCACTCTTCTCTACTCGTCATCTCACTAACACACCAGTGGGCAGGGCCAAAGTTGTAATGATGAAGTAGGCGTTGATCTTCTTCTGCAGAGGCGGTCTTTCTATTCCAAATCTATTAGATAGACACATTCCACAAGAGTTGTTCTCGGCTTGGTTACAATAAAAGCTGTTTATGGATTAGCAAGGAAGTTTTCAGTTCTGAAACTTACAGGATATTCTTATAGTATGATGACCTCTTCTTTGTTAAAAGCTCAAGGAAAATTTGATTCCGCAATTAATATTTACCCTTTTAAGAAACGAAGACTCACAGAAAAAGCACTTGTAACTTCTTGTAATTGCAACTTTATATCTCACAATTGTGTCTTTATTTTTTGTAATTACTCATTTCTATCTCAAAATCGCAGCTTTATATCATAATTGCGACTTTATTTCTTAAAGTTGTATCGCTCTATTGACCAATCAGCATCCAGAACTGGAACTTGTAGGCAATTAGCATACTTAAAATGAACAGAATCCAACCTGGGCTGTCAGTGCTTTTGCTTTATGCTGTGTTTTGTTTTTTAATGGTGCTTGGTTTGTTATTGTATTTCATTGCTTTTCGCATTCTCATCCCCTCATTAGATATTGAAAGAGTATTTTGAGGTAAGCTACATCTCCCTTTAATTTGTTTGCTTTTGATAGCTTTAGCATGTATTTGTGATGCTCACTTGTCAAAAGGCTGTGTCTTTGGTTACTGCAGACTGTTGGAATAGAGGATTGTTTGTGTTTTTTAGGAAGTTCAGACATGCACCGTGGACCTTGGAACAACTACAGACTGTTCCAACCATCCGGACAATAAAAACAAGAACCGATACGTCAACATTTTAGCCTGTGAGAACCACTGTCACAATATATAAGCATTAGACACACATTTCTGCATTGACTGATATAAAATAGCATATCTTGGATTACATCCTTTAGATGACCACAGCAGAGTGCGACTCGCACCCCTGACCGACAAAGATGGAAGAAGCGGAGGGGACTATATAAACGCCAACTACGTGGATGTAAGAGATTTTACTTTAGCTCAGAAGTGTTGCCATGCAGTCAAATCGTGATCATTTTATCATTATTGAATCTGTTGCATGCTTGCCTCCAAGTGTTACTGTGTAAGTGTAGATTAAAACAGCACTTCAAAAGCACTGCTGATTTGCTGTTGATTTAATCTTAGAAAGTCAGGCATGGTGGCCTTGAGTGTGAGAAAATATTTGCAGACCCTATTTGCAAGATCTGTGTCACCTGAGATGTTCTTTCAAAGTTTAAACTAAGAATGCTAGCTTTATTTGTCTCTTCTTTCTGTTTCACACAAGGGTTTTAACAAACAGAGAGCCTACATCGCAGCACAAGGGCCCCTGAAGTCCAGCACACAGGATTTCTGGCGAATGGTGTGGGAGCAGAATGTGGGAGTGATTGTTATGATCACAAACCTAGTGGAGAAAGGAAGGGTGAGCTATTTTATAAAAGTCTACCTAAAAGCATAGGTAAAGCATTGATTAACATTGTTGCATGGCTTCAGAAGATTTGGAATATCACATGGACCTGTTTTATGGTACATCGTGGAGCTTGACAACCCCAGTTCCCATTCACTTTCATTGCGTAGAAAATACAGTAGTGCCAAAAAGTGATGTTGTGCCTAGGAAATCGACATCTTTAGCCTTTAATCAAATATTATTAGAAATCTGTTAAAGATTTTGTAAGCATATTGAGTAGTTGTGCTTGGAGTCAATTGTTTTATTTGTGATAATGCAATGAAAGATGTTAAATTGTGCGGACATATTTTTGGCCAAGCTGTCATACCAAGAAATTATGAACACATGCAACAAGAAGAGAGGACCAACTAAATATTAATAACTGATTATGTTGTAGTCAATTTATGCTTTTTTTGTTGTTGCATAAAACCTGTAGTAAAATAAAACCTGCAGTAAAATAAAACCTGCAGCTTTGCATTTTTTGTTGTTTCAACTTAAAGTGTTCATGCTGCCTTAATTTTAAGTTTAGTCAACTTGAAATATATAGGTGTACTAACTTAGATATTTGAGTTGACAAAACTTAAAATTAAGCATGAACACACTATTTTTAAGTTGAAACAACTTTGTTACAGTGTTGATGTAAATAGATGTTCATAATGACCAATTGTTTGCCCATTTCTCAGAGGAAGTGTGACCAATACTGGCCTCTGGAAAACCAGGAAGAGTATGGCTGTTTTTGGTTACTGTAAAGAGCACAAAAGTCCTCGCATACTACACCCAGAGAACCTTTACCATCAGAAATACCAGCATAAAGAAGGTATCAAGCAGGGATAAACAATATCTCGGCACCATATTGTAATGGGTCGATCTTAGATATTTTTTGAGTTTATTTGTATCAGTCGATATTTGATAATTGTTTATGCTCATTTACACTATTTTTACAGTTAGATTGCCTTTGTCATCATCTAAAATTAATCTTTAAAAACACTAATAATACTGTTAACACTGTTCATTGTAATTGTTAGCAAATCTCAAAATTAATATTCATTTTTATACTGTACATCAAATTGTTGTGATGACTACATTCCCTTGTAGCATTTAAAATGGCTGATTTATTTTTTATTTAAAATGTAGTTAGAGCAGTGTTGTTTTAGTGTCACTGAGATATACTATTATAGTTTTCGTTCATATTTTGAAATAGATTTTATGTTCATATTTTCACTTTTCATTTTAATTTGTTAAACTTTTAGTCATTTTGTTTTAGACTAATTGAAAATGGAAAACATTTGTCTTAACCAAGTAGCTCAAATAAAATAGGTTTTTGTGTATTTTATTTGATTTCAGTTAACATTTATTTATTTCAATAAAAAAAGTTTTTTTAATGGTTTTAGTTTCAGTTATAATAACAATCCTGGTTTTAATATTAAATAGTTTAATGTTATTAATTAAGTTGTTAAATTGTTACCCGTTTAATTAGTTTCCGTTAATTGAACGTTTAAAGGTTCGATTTAAAACATTACACACACATATATATATATATATGTAACGCATATGTATATATGTATATGTATTATATATATATGTGTATGTATGTATGTATGTGTTGTTTTGATTTCTTCAGGGTTCTCAGAAAGGTCGTAGTAATGAGAGGACGGTAACACACTTCCACTACACACAGTGGCCAGACATGGGCGTACCTGAGTATGTCCTGCCTGTGCTTTCATTCGTCTACAAGTCCTCTAGAGCCAAAACAGATGACATGGGTCCAATGATTGTACACTGCAGGTGGGCTACAGGACATTCTTTAAATGTAGCAAGTGTCATATGGTATATTTCACATTTCTTATGTGTTTGTTTGTGTGGGTGCTTAGTGCTGGTGTGGGCCGAACTGGGACCTACGTAGTGTTGGACAGCATGTTAAAACAGATTAAAGAGCAGGGGACAGTCAACATTATGGGCTTCCTCAAACACATTCGTACACAACGGAACTATCTAGTACAAACGGAGGTGAGTGAACAGAAATTAGTCTCATTCTGGTAAACATAACTTCATAGTGCTCTATAAATATATCACAAAGTAAAATTTTGATGATCAAGTGTCCTCAAAATCATTTGGTCTGGTACCCTTACAGGAGCAATACATCTTTACCCATGATGCTCTAGTTGAGGCCATTTTGAGTCAAGAGACAGAGGTTCCATCAAGCCATATTCATCAGTACGTTAACAACCTCCTGACCCCAGGGGCCTCATGCAAGACATGCCTGGAAAAGCAGTTTAAAGTACGTATACTCTTAGTTTTTAAGTGATTTCTGAAGAGCACAGCTGGACGAATTTGTATCACCAGAGATGAATTGTAGTGGAATAATATAACCTCTACATGACAATGACCTTGTGATTGCAGCTGGTGTGCCAGTCGAATGCCAAACAGAACGATTACACCAGCGCCCTGAATGACTGCAACAGAACCAAGAACAGAAGCTGCTCTCTGATTCCTGGTGTGTTCCTGAGTCACAACACTACTGTATTTTTTGTTATTCAATATTTTATTCAAGATTGACAGACGGATAGACAGACAGATAGACGGATGGATGGATGGATGGACAGACAGACAGACAAATTGACAGACGGGTAGACAGACAGATAGATAGATTGACAGACAGATTAACAGACAGATAGATGGATGGATGGATGGATGGGCAGACGGATGGACAGACAGATAGATAGACAGACAAACAGATAGATGGATAGACAGACAGACATGCCAGACAGATAGATGGACAGACGGATAGACAGACAAACAGATAGATTGACAGACAGACAGATTAACAGACAGATAGATGGATGGATGGACAGATTGACAGATGAGTAAACAGACAGACGGACAGACAGAGAGACAGACAAACGGATAGATCGACAGACAGAGAGACGGGTAGATAGACAGACAATCAGATAGATCGATAGGTAGACACAGATAGATTGATAGACAGACAGATTGATATATAGACAGACAGACGGACAGATAGACAGATAGATAGACAGACAGATATATTGACAGATAGATGGATGGATGGACGGACAGACAGACAAACAGATAGATCGCTAGATCGCTAGATAGACAGACAGACAGATGGCTGGATGAATGCATGGATGGACATCTGTTTAGTTCTATGCAGTGACTGTTCTGTGTTTTGCAGTGGAGAAATCCAGAGTGTGTTTGTCCACTTCAGCAGGAGAGACGTCAGACTACATCAATGCCTCGTATGTCATGGTGAGACATTCAGTGTTTCTAAGGTCAGTTCTCTCTAGCAGGTTATTCAGATTCATAATAAGACTCATTCATGCATATATCAGGGCTATCGGCAGAGCAAAGAGTTCATCATTACCCAGAATCCTTTACCCAGCACAGTGAAGGACTTGTGGAGGATGGTGTGGGATCACAACGCCCAGGTTATTGTGTCATTGCCGGATACGAGAAGCACGGTTAGTACTACGGTAAACATCACGCAGTATGTATCGCTAACTGCATTATAGTGTCATGCAGGCTGCACGATTAATCTAAATAAAACTGCTTGATGGTTAAATGTTTGAAAATTAAGAAAGCCCTAAATATTAGTATTGTAACAGTTTGTTACAATTAGTATTGTAAGTTAATAAAATACAGTAAAATAAAGTTATACAATTATTTATTTTGATTATTTTTTATATAGTAATTTTTATGTTTTTAGTTTGTATAATAATATATATATATATATATATATATATATATATATATATATATATATATATATATATATATATATATATATATTTATATATATATTATTATTTTATATTTTTACTTTATTTCTTTTTTTTTCAGAAAAATTGCAATGACATTTTTTCCAAAGTTGTGCAGCAACATGTCACACTTGGATTTCCTGTTGATCTTCTAGTGCTGAATGAAACAGATTGCCCTTTCATTCATCTCTCATATTCATAATTTGTTCACTCTCTCCCTCCTCTGCCATTTTCTTTATTCCATTCCCAGACAGAAGACAGCGAGCCAATCATATTCTGGCCCACAAGAGATCAGCCAATCAGCTACGAGACCTTCTCTGTATCGTTAAGAGGGGAGGGTCACGTGTGCCTGTCCAATGAAGACATGTTGATAGTGCAGGATTACATCTTAGAGGCAACACAGGTAACACAAGGCTGCACAGCCAATCAGCTTTACCAGCTGACATTAGCAACCGAAAGAGGATCAAAAGCTGCGCTAATTGATTCAGAGACATGTAAATGAGCGATTTCTGTGCGTCATTTCCCCAAAACCATTCAAAAACACAAATGCAGGCATCTGTTTTGAAGATCGCAGCTGGCGCCTGCTGTACGATTGTGGAAAATATTAAGAGGAGCAAATGGCCGCTGACGAAAGCGAGAACAGAGTCTGTTAAACAACACATCTGCTGCTTTTCACACACTTAGCATTAAACCATCTGTATCTGCTGAATCACACAAAGACCTGATCATAAACGCGCACGCACGTTTAATTGATCTGTTTTCTCTCTCTTTTCAGGATGATTTTGTTCTAGAAGTGAAGCATTACCGGACGCCACGCTGGCCCAACCCAGACAGTCCTATCAGTAACGTCTTTGAGCTGATCAACATCATCCAAAAAGAGTCCGGCTCCAAAGATGAACCCATGGTCGTGCACGATGAGTGAGTTGCATTTTGGCCCTGAAGGAGATGCACACTGCGTCTTGGAAAAGATACGTCATGTCTGTTCCAGGAGCTAGTGGGCCGCCTCACTGTCTGCTGTCTGGAAAGATCAGCTTAGACCTGCATGCGTTTCCAGGCTGGTTTATGATGGTCTAGATGTTGGACCAGCTGTTAAACAGTAATAATAGTTAGCATTTAGTAAATAAAATAATTAGCTTTTTATTCCGTAATTGTGCTAAAGCCAAAAGAATTGAATCTTATGTTAGGGGCTTTTTGGTTAATTTACACAACGGCGTTTTCAAAATTTTGAAAACTGGTTTCAAAGAGCAAAGTGAAAACAATACCGTTATCATTTCTGTGTAAACTGCAAAAATGTGAATATGTGAAAACGGTGACATCATGCACATGCATATTACGTGTTCAGTCTATAGAGGGTATGCGCATGACGTCACCGTCGGCCGGAGTCACTGCGGTTACGCCCACTGAGTGGCAGCACTGGTTTTCAGCGTGAATGCCGCGAAAAACACAAACCATTAGGTTCATAGATAGATTTAGGTTGGATAGATTCATACAGTGCTTATGTAAGTCGGGAGCATGTCTATGATGCCTGAAAATGCTAGGATTAAGAACTGAACATACGTTCTCATCAATTTGTTTAATAATGTCTACGTCTTGATTTGTGCTGTATGTTGCCTGTGTATCTGCAGACATGGTGGTGTGACTGCGGGAACATTCTGTGCACTGTTCACTCTCCTGCAGCAGCTTGAGGCCGAGAGCGTGGTGGACGTCTACATGGTGGCCAAGATGATCAACCTCATGAGGCCTGGAGTCTTCACTGACATTGTGAGGGTTCCTCTGGCTGCTTTCATTCAATAGAGCTCATAACAACACAACCAAGCACACAAAAAACACATACAAAATATATAAAATTATATAAAAGTAAATACTAATATATACACACACCGATCAGGCTAACATTGACCACTGACAGGTGAAGTGAATAACACTGATTATCTCTTCATCACGGCACCTGTTAGTGGGTGAGATATTAGGCAGCAAGTGAACATTTTGTCCTCAAAGTTGATGCGTTAGAAGCAGGAAAAATGGGCAAGTGTAAGGATTTGAGTTTGACAAGGGCCAAATTGTGATGGCTAGACGACTGGGTCAGAGCATCTCCAAAACTGCAGCTCTTGTGGGGTGTTCCCGGTCTGCAGTGGTCAGTATCTATCAAAAGTGCTCCAAGGAAGGAACAGTGGTGAACCGGCGACAGGGTCATGGGCGGCCAAGGCTCATTGATGCACATGGGGAGCGAAGGCTGGCCCGTGTGGTCCGATCAAACAGACAAGCTACTGCAGCTCAAATTGCTCAAGAAGTTAATGCTGGTTCTGATAGAAAGGTGTCAGAATACACAGTGCATCACAGTTTGTTGCCTATGAGACTGCATAGCCACAGACCAGTCAGGGTGCCCATGCTGACCCCTGTCCACCGCCAAAAGCGCCGACAGTGGGCACGTGAGCATCAGAACTGGACCACGGAGCAATGGAAGAAGGTGGCCTGGTCTGATGAATCACATTTTCTTTTACGTCACATGGATGGCCGGGAACACATGGCACCAGGATGCACTATGGGAAGAAGGCAGTGTGAGGCTTTGGGCAATGTTCTGCTGGGAAACCTTGGGTCCTGCCATCCATGTGGATGTTACTTTGACACGTACCACCTACCTAAGCATTGTTGCAGACCATGTACACCCTTTCATGGAAACGGTATTCCTTGGGGGGGGACCAACACAATTAAGTCAGAATGTTATGCCTGATCTGTGTGTGTATACAATTGTATCATTTAAATATAAGTAACTAAATCAATAAATAAATTGTTAGGTTATTAGGTTATAGTACATGTATTGACAACAAGCAACAACAAATTATAATTTACACTACATAAATCTTCAAATATAAAAAGCTCATACATACCGATGCTCAAATACTACAATTCTGATATGTAAAGAGGGAAAACACTTATTTAATATATTAAATATAAATAGGTATATTTATTTTAGCTATATAGGCATTTTATTGGATTATTTTATACTATAGTATAGGTCCAAATGTACTTATGGAACTTTCATAGCAAGCATGAGCTCTTCTATATTTGAAGATATTTATATTTGTAAATGTAGTGCTTTCCATGTGTTTGTAGACTTCTGGCATGTAGACATTTTAAAGGAAAGCATATCTGTAGTTGGCAGCAGTGACGACAAGGAAAAAGTCCTGCCCTGAGGTGGAATTAACTCAAATCGACAAGGGGAAATTGAATATTTTAAGTGGTATGTTGTGGTCAAACTACCAACATGTTCTTGTTTTTTTTTGGGACGGATAGGATCAGTATCAGTTCCTCTACAAAGCCATCCTGAGTTTGGTCAGCACCCAAGAAGATGAGCGAGCGCTTCAGTCCTCTGACAACAACGGCACGGTCCCAGGAGGCGTCTCGAGTGCGGCCGAGAGTCTGGAATCCTTGGTGTAACCATAGTGATGAGCCGGCACAGGAAAAAGACTTGTTTTTTTTCTATCAAAGAATGCTCTTGTTTTTCCCCGGTCCATCCCTGAACTGATAGCGCTCTGCTGGATGCAGTGCTGTCATTAAATGTGTGCCTTTGTACACTCCACGTTTTTATTAATTGTTTTTCTCTTAAACCGCCACCTTGTGCTAATGTCTTACGTACTAATGTCTTCTCATAGAGTCTCGTATTTATTTGCTTAAAAGCTTGTTTAAAGGGAAAACAACTTTTTTTTTTATTTTAATAAGACTGTTTTTTATTAGTCTATCTTTTGTAGTAGAATTTCAGCCACTGTTTTTCATACCAATATACAAAGAAAGTGGCAAAATCAGTCATGGATAAGGGCAGGAAATAATATTCTAATGTGTAAATAATATTACAGCAACCACGTCGATGGACCAAATTTCTATTTATGTCTAGAATTTTATATTTGAGGCACTAGTGCTTTACAAGGCATGGCCGTGTTTTAATAATTTAGTCACATTTGAAATGGTGTTTTAATATTTCTGGTGTCTCACTGTTTTGTTACTGACATAAAAGATGAAGCATTGGATACTGACACTGTTTAGCTGTACGAGATGTTTTGTCTGTTTGTAGGATTAAATGAAACAAGAACGTAACGCAAGTAGACTGGGCTGTTCATGCTGGATGTTTTGTTATACTTGTTTTTTCCTGTATCTTTACAGGAATATTTCATGTTTAATAGTGCTGATTTACCACACAAATTAGTTTTAAATGACCCTAGTCCTTTCTTAAACAAAACTGGGTTACAGTGAGACACTTACAATGAAAAGTGAATGGAGCCAATTTGAAAACCTTAAAATACTCAGTTTCAATAGTACCGCCACAAGTGTTAACATGATTTTAGTGTGAAAAAAAATCTATTTCTAATCTTTTCTTTGTAAAGTTATGTTCAATATAAAACCCCAAAATGTATGTGTGTGTGTACACTTCAAATATCTGCATTAATAGTTCAAAAATGGCCCCTTTCACTTCCATTTTAAGTGCCTCACTGTATTTTTTTTCCTTTTAAAAACAAGGGGAGTCAATTTTTTATTGAACCTAGAATAACACTTAATATTGTGCATTTTTTGGTACCAGTTGAGCAAGATTTTTAAAGTCCCCACAATATTCTTCATATTCTCTATCATTCTGATTTTCATCTGCCCTCGGGACAGACTCGTGTTGATTACAGTCTCCAGACAGCAGCCGCTTGGCTCGTGTGAGCTGTTAATTCTCAACTTGCTTTTCTTGTTACCTCGGCATCCTGATTGGCAAACTAACCAAGAACGTCAGAACAACAGTCTTTCAGTCTTCTCCATCTGGCTCAGGAGGTCAGAACAAGAGAACAAAGGCAGGTTTTCTTAAAGACGTTCGCCAAATAGGTTTATTTTTCAATTAACTTCTGCTTCGGCCCTCCTCAAAATCATCTTGGCCTAATTCAACGAGACCATGTTTCTGGTAGTGATCGGGTCACTTCTTAAGCCACTGCATCTTCAGGAACCGATTATTATAAGTCCGTGGCTTAGGGGTTTGGTGACAAAGATGACAGCTACATGGAGTTATGGAATAATCCCTTTGAAGAATCGCTTGTAATTATTCCCAAATTCTAATCCAGTCTTAAGAGCAAAAGGTTACTCATTTACACAAGACCCTGTCTGGCCATTTGACCCATATTTATGAGCGGCTACTGGTATCTTCATTTGCATTTTTAACTTCTAATAATTACAGACCCAATTATCCTGCGCTTGGTGGCCTACTTTATAGTGGCCAACAATGCAGACTGCAATTATGGCCGCCACCAGGGAGTCAACACACGGGGGAGAGGGGGGTGAAGGGTAACTTCCTCTCATTTCTGTCTAATGAAGATGACAAACAATATTTAAGATGTTCATTTGACAAAAAAACAAAAAAAAAAAAGGAAAAAAAAACAAGAAAATTAAACGCAAGTGCTTTTATTGGACAAATGCTACTTTTAAAACAACTCTTTGGACATGTTATGGTTAAAATAGTATAGAAATTATTTGTACGTCACAGTACCCAATCAAACAAAGAAAAAAAAAAAAAAAAAAAATTTCAGGAATAAAAAAATTAAAAAAATGATTCACTACAGTTTCACATACAAGAAATATTTTTTTGTCAACATGGTAAAGCCAAACAGAAATGGGTAATTGAATCAGTAGTATTCAACATGACATCATGTTTTGAATGATAAATATGACGATACTGTTTGTTTTGAACTCGATTGAGGCAGATGTTCATGTTTAAACCCTTTGAGTACAAGGGTAGGAAATAGTGACGTGTATAAATTCATTTTCAATGGCAGAAAGCGGAAACTGTACGGCTCCGTGTCAAAGTGCATTGTGGGAGTTTATTTACATTGCCGCAGGTCAGTCTAATCATGATTTATGACAACACAGTTGAAAACGTTAATTTTTATCAAATACAAATCTCAAAGATTCTCTAAATCTACTTTCAGATTAAAGTTTGAAAGCAAATGTACTAACATTTGGATCATCTGCAGAGGAAGTTAATGATCTGCAACCGTTCATTGTGGAATATGTGCGGTAATGGATGTTTTTTCATTACAGACGCATGGCACAGAAATGAGATGTCAGTGTGTATGTGTGTTTACTCTGATACGGTGCTCTTGGTGATGAACCGAAGCCCCTCCTCCTGCAGTCTCTTCAGCACCGGACTGTAGATGTTCTTCGTCATCGGCACCACGAGTCCTTTAGTCGTCAGCTCACCTGCAGTCAGACAGCACACATTCACAGTAAATCAAAGCAGTGCTGGAAAATATCAGAGTAAATGTAATTGTTAAACTACAAAGTAGCCAAAAAGATACTTAAAGGGATAATTCATTCAAATGATAATTATCCCATAATTTACTCACTCTCAAGCCATCCTAGGTGTATATGATTTCCTTCTTTCAGACGAACACAATCAGAGTTATATTAAAAATGTCCTGGCTCTTCCAAGCTTTATAATGGCAGCCCAAAAAAAGTGCATCCATCCATTATAAAAGTAATCCACACGGCTCCGGGGGGTTAATAAAGGCCTTCTGAAGTGAATCGATGGGTTTGTGTAAAAAAAATATCCATATTTAAAACTTTATAAAATAAAATTTCTAGCTTCTGGAGGACTGCCTTCCGTATTCAACTTACGAAAAAAGTGTAACTGGCATGACGATGACATTCGGAGGTAAGCGTTTTGAACTGAGAGAGGCGTTATGCTTTCTTCGTAAGTTTAATATGGCTGCCATTCACTGCCATTATAAAGCTTGGATTAGCCAGGACATTTTTTAATATTACTCTGATTGTATTCGTCTGAAAGAAGAAAGTCATATAACCCTCAAGTCATCCTAGGTGGAGTAAATTAGAATTATGGGATAATTTTTATTTTTGGATGAACTATCCCTTTAAGTACAGTAACTAGAGTATCAAATATATTAGCAACTTTTACTCTCTACTTGATTACATATTTGAATGAAGTATATGTAGTCTTTACTCCAATACATTTGTGATGAGTAATGCAACTATGCACGGTACCTAACTGCTACAAAAGAAGTGATATCACCATCTACAGGGCACTGAAGGGACTATATCTTTTTTTATAACTCGTCAACAAGGCTGCTTAACGTGAATGCGGGTGCATTAGCAGTTAGTTGTGAATCACAGGCGTTTCATGTGAGATGAGGACAAGGCTGGAGCCAAACCAGCACATCCAGTGAAAGTAGCCTTTGACTTTCATTTACTTAACTTTATGTTATTTATCTGTTATATTGAAGACATTTTTGAAGGATATTGGTTTACCTATGCCTTTGAGCGCACAAGGCACAATTTGTAAAATATTAAAATATCCAAAAACCACTAGAGAAATGTTATATATTTTGTTGACTTGTGCACTTACATTAACCCAAATGTTTCCAAGAATGTTTAATTCCAGAGAAATAAGCAAAATCATAGAAAACTAATGATTGTTATACATCTCAACACAGTTAGTCTCATCGTTTAAATCTGGTTTTCTTGTTTTACCGCGAGTACCATGTTTTACCATGCCTATATTGATCTAGTTTACTGCAGTGTGCAACAAGTGTCTCATAGTGAACGCACAGAGTAGCATTATAACATAACTTTCAACACACTCAAATGTATCTTTCTCTAATCTAAAATAGGTATATTTAAGATCTATTTATACATTTAAGCCAATAAATTTACCCCCATGGGACCCCACATTACTGCAAGCTGGCAAATAATTATTTCCAAATAAAATTAAAATATAATTTTAATAATTTAGAAACATTTTTAGATTTTTGAAAGTGATATTTTCCACGTAATGTTTATGTTTATAATTAACGTTGACCACTGGACACTGGAGTTAATAATGTTTTTGTTTAAAAAAGGATTTGTGTCATTTCAGCTTAATTTTTTTACCTAAAATAACTAAAACTATGTGTTTTAAATATTTGCTATCAAAACAATTATTCACAATTAACTGCATCCAACTTTTTTATATTATATATATATATATATATATATATATATATATATATATATATATATATATATATATATATATATATATATATATATATATATATATATATATATATATATATATATAGATATAGATATAGATATAGATATATATATATTGGGCAATGTATTGGTTATCAGATTCTAAAACTAAATATTCTGTATTGGCCCATCTTTCTATATTGGTGCATCCATAAATGAAATGCCTTTTTACAAATGTGCAGTTAATTGAGCATTTTGAAGTTGAGTTTAGTAATTTGCACACACTGACCGTTGAGCACCATATGGGCTGCGATGGCTGCAGGGTAGCCCACAGTTTTGGCCATGGCCGAGTATCCATTAGGATCCCCGTAAACCACCAGACTGATGTGTTTGGTCTCCAGCTCGCCCGTTGGGTGTCTGATTCCAACATCGTTCCTCATGATGATCATATCACGCTCGCCTTTAGCTGCACGAGACAGAATGATCCAAAAACAATGCTCATTTATACGCAACTGAAGACATTTATCCTCATCCCGGAGCACGAGGAATGACCTTCATAAACATATCAGAAATCTTTAAAGCTCTCTGAAACTCATGACATCATGTGACATTGGCAAAATGCGGAAAAGAAAGAGGAGCTGGGACTTTACCGAAGGAGAGTTTGGCCTCCAGGTGCTTAGCAAGCGCTGCTAAGATGGTGTTGGCGTGAGGAACCGGCTCTTCACTGAGCATCCCGAGGCTGATGGGATTCAGACGGTCAGTCATCTCTATGCTGTATGACTACTTTATCATTTACATTTACAAACATACTTTAATACAGATCTTAGACAATATAAAGACATCATTCAGAATTTAAACATGTATTATAGTGACTAAAAATATGTATGTAATGATGTAAGTGTGTTGTTAGTAGGGGTGTAATACACCTATGCCATGGTTCGGTTCACATCATGGTTTTGGAGCCACGGTTCGGTTCGGTTCTGTTTGCTGTGGGGTCATAGTTCATGGCAGAGCACCAGCAATAATAACACTAGATTCACTTTTAACTTAACAATAACAATTTAACTTATTTGTTTTATCTTTATATATACTTTATGGCTTCACATTTTATTTAGGGCAGTTAGCATAACGGAGTAAAATAAAATGAAATAAATGTAGACTAGTCTAGACTAGTTAAAAAAAGAAAGAAAAAAACACATTTATTCACAAAAATAATGACACACAGAAGTAATGTCCCACTTTATCCTACTTAAACACATACGTTGTATGAATATGACCAATACTGATAAATAAATAGGCCTATAAAGTTATTAACTAGCAGTTTTGTTAATACAATAACGTACACCACACTAATTTAAAAATATACAAAATAACAAAGTGAAAATAAAGTGGCATTTTGGGGTTATGGAAACAACAGTTACCATGGCGAATACACAACACATCATGAACTGTTAATGAAACATGAAAACTGCTCCTGATGAACATCATACCTGCATGCATTCCCAGCTAACACACGGCGTACCAGTTACGGGATTTATTGGTAACGTTACTTTACTTTTATTTCATGATCGTAGTTTCTCTAGCGCTTATATGAAGTGATATACAGCGCGCGCCACCGTGTTTGCGTGTGTGTGCTACGACTACGAGCACCGTATAACGGCTGACGGGACATGAAAGTTCGGTTTTCTAAGGTGAAAGAGAAGTTTTATTTCGTAATAAGCTACGAAAATTACACTGACAGATATAGCCTTACAACTTATCATCTGACCGCAGATACTAAATCGGGACAACACGTTTTTCTCAGGTACTGAGCCTACCTGGCTAAATGGGGAAACTGGCTCTCTGTCTTTCCATCATGCAACTTGAGCGATCACCCAAGTCACGTGACAAGCACTTAGTGTATATTTAGTAAATAATATTATTATAATATTTAGTAAACATACAGCTCTTACTTGTTAAAAGGAAATATCAAGGAAGAAAAAAATAATTGTGTGGCATAAGGTGAAGTGAGAGCTGGGCTGGGGCACGTTCGGTTCGACATGAGTATCGCGGTTCGAACCGTGGGTGGTGTTTAATATCCTTACACCCCTAGTTGTTAGCATAACATTGTTATGAGTTTGCTAGGTGGTTGCTGTGGTGTTTTAAGTGGCTTTTACTACATTCTGTGTTAGGTGGTTGGTATGGCGTTGCTATGTGGTTGCTGGGGTGTTTTAAGTGGCTTTTACTGGATTCCATGTTAGGTAGTTGCTATGGCGTTGCTATGCGGTTGCTGGTGTGTTTTAAGTGGCTTTTACTACATTCTGTGTTAGGTGGTTGCTATGACATTGCTACGCAGTTGCTGGGGTGTTCTAAGAGGTTTGTGTTATGGGGTTTCTATGGCATCGTTATGCAGTTACTGAGGTATTTTAAGAGGTTTTTATTGCATTGTTATAAGATTTCTAGGTGGTTGCTATGGCATTGCTATGCAGTTGCTGAGGTGTTCTAAGAGGTGTTTATGAGGTTGAATGTAGTTGCTGGGATTTTCTAATTTTTTTTTAATTGCATTATTATGAGGTTGCTAGGTTGTTTATATGGCTTTGCTGGGGTATTTTAAGAAGTTTTTATTGCATTGTTATAAGATTGCTAGGTGGTTGCTGTGGCATTGCTATGCAGTTGCTGGGGTGTTTTAAGAGGCTTTTACTAAATTCTGTGTTATGGAGTCACTAGGTGGTTGCTAGGGCGTTGCTATGCGGTTACTGGGGTGTTTTAAGTGGCTTTTATTACAATCTGTGTTAGGTGGTTGCTGTGGCAGTGCTATGCGGTTGCTGGGGTGTTGTAAGTGACTTAAATTCTGTGTTATGTAGTCGCTAGGTTGTTGCTAGGGCGTTGCTATACGGTTACTGGGGTGATTTAAGTGGCTTTTCCTACATTCTGTGTTATGTGGCTGCTAGGTGGATGCTATGGCATTGCTAAGTGGTTACTGGGGTGTTTTAAGTGTCTTTTACTACATTCTGTGTTAGGAGGTTGCTAGATGGTTGTTATGGCGTTGCTATGCAGTTAAACACTGGATTAATACTTGGGGTTAAGGATTTACTTAAATACCCTCATCACTTCGTAAAATTCGAGCCCATGAATCTGGCGTGAATAGTGCTCCACAGTTTGAACACTATTTAAATGTAGCATTAAATTTTGCTCTAAAGCATTGTAACAGAAGGCTTCTATTCACCATCTGAGGCTCTGCATTCTGAAGTCATCCCTGCCGATCCGCTCATAAACAGCGTCCTCAAAGGCACTGCAGCTCAAAGTTGTGGACAAGCCAATCATCTTACAGAGAAGCTCTTTCTGCATACAAGACACAATGATATTAAAAAGAAAGATTGACGGTATGTGGCTGTGTGTAGCTAAATGACTACTAATCAAATGAGAGTGGTTTAAGTGTTTAGTGCCTTTGTTATAACACTCAAGTCTTGTATTTTCTTTCCATCATGTATTAATATATATTTATTAAAGAAAATACATTTTATGAATATAACAAAAAAAAAAAAAGAAAAAGAGTTGATAAATCCATACCCATGAGAGAGGAGAAGCTGTGTGGTCCAACAGTGGACACGGCTCAGTGTTGATGAGTCCCAGTTTTACAAAGCCACTCATTGCAGAGGAGAAGCCCTGCAGACACATACATGCATAACATATTGGCACTGGGAAACAGAGGCTACAATGATCTGTACAACTGATCAGCATGAATACCTTGAAGCGCAGAGTTCCTCTGACCAGCGTGTGTGCCGACTCAATCCCATACGGCTGGGCGTACTTGGTGCTGTCTCGGTTGGGAAAGCCTTCCAGGTTGAATCCGGGCATGAATTCCATGGGCTTTGTGACATCCAGGAGAGCACCGCCAGGAGGAACACTGACAACCTGAGCAGTGACGGACGGACAGTTTCGTGAACTAAATGCTAAGTAGATGCTACAGGATTACAGGGGGGATTTTAAAAGTGAGCCTGTCTCACCTGGTTGTCTTTCAGATAGATGGCTGGACTGATGGTGTTGAGCAGGACACCGTACGGACTCCAGCTAAACTTATAACGCAGTGGGTTGTCTGAGCACTCTGGAGCAGGAAGACCACCACAAAAAGAGCTGTAAGACTCCACCTGTCAAGAAACAGTGATTTAAATTTGGAGTAACTACAAGAGCACCATGTGACTTGACCAAATGTTCACAAAGGAGACCACACTCGACCGTTAAGTGAAAATGAACATTCAAGAAGCTGTGAATGATTGCTGAGGTCTGTCAATATGTCTTCCAGGCGTGGTGATGAGCGCACCAATGGTGCGACAGTATGTCACTCTATTGCAAATACCCATCAACACATCCAACTGGTAAACAAACATGAGTGCATGCATGCAATACCTACAGTGCAACCGTCTGCCTTGGCCTGGTCGATGCACTCCATGGCCAACATGTGATCAATGCCAGGGTCCAGACCCATCTCATTGACGATGGTGATGCCAGCATCTTCGGCACTTGGGAAACAACAGCCAATCATGGTGAAGCCTCATGCATATATTAATGAACTCAACCAGTGGCAGTTTACAATCCAACAAAGTCAACGATCATTTCAAAGGGATTTCAAAGGGACTGATTTGTACTTAAAGGGACATAAAAATCTGTCTGATTCATAGATATTATTTTTGAGTCAGATCTTTTCAATGAATCAACTGATCCAGTTGACAAAAATCTGAATATTCACTCTCAAATCTGATTCTTGCGTTAATGTATTGACTCTTTTTCAGTGATTGTCAATGCATTTGTCCTATCTAAATTATTTCAAATAACTGAAGAGCATGCTTTTCATTTTTAATTCATTTTGAGATTTTTTGGGGAGCATAAAGTCATTTTTATTTGGATGATCTCCTGATGTAATAATTAAGACAGATCATCACCTTTAAGCAGTTTAACAATCTGCTAAACAAATCATTATTAAATTTATATTAATATGACCAAAACTAAACAAAACAAAAAATGAGGACAAAAAGAGTGTGTATCATGCATTTATTAGTTTTTTTAACTTAATATTGAAAGTAGAAAAATTAGAAAATGGCACCTTTGGAGTTTTTTTTTTTTTTTATGAAAACGATAATGAAATAAAACAGGCGATGTACAAAAGAAGACGACTAATGGGTAATGTACACCTGTAATAGCCCACTTCTCTGGCATGTGTAATTAGCCATGAACCTATGTCACAATATGGTTTGTGTCAAGCCATTCATTAGTAGGGGTGCATCGATATTCAAACCGAACCGAAAAACCACGATACACCACCCACGGTTCAAACCGCGATACTCATGTCGAACCAAACGTGCCCCAGCCCAGCTCTCACTTCACCTTATGCCACACAATTATTTTTTTCTTCCTTGACATTTAATTAAATAGTAATTAGTACACTTTTAACAACTAATAAGAGCTGTATTTTTACGAAATATTATTATAATAATACAAAATATACACTAACTTTTGTCTCCAAGTGCATGTCACATGACTTGGGTGATCGCTCAAGCTGCATGGTGGAAGGACAAAGAAAGCCAGTTTCCCCATTTAGCCAGGTAGGCAGGCGAAATGCTACCTTGGAGTCCCAGCAACATTGTCATTTTCGCAACTTGTTACGAAATAAAAAAATTATATATAAAAAAATATATATATCCCTATCACCTCAGAAAACCACTTTCCTGTCCTGTCAGCCGTCATACTACACTCGTAGCGCACACTCTTTAGTTTGCACGCGCGCGTCGTGTATTAAGCGCAAATTACGAACATGCAACGTTACGATGTCAATTTGTAAGTCACGAAATAAAAGTAAAGTACCAATAAATCCCGTAACTGGTACGCCGTGTGTTAGCTGGGAATGCATGCAGGTGTGATGTTCATCCTGTTCATCAGGAGCAGTTTACATGTTTCATTAACAGTTCATGATTTTTTTTTTTTTTTTTTTTTTTTTACTTTATATTATTAAAAAAACCTGCTAATTAATAGCTTTAACTTATAGGCTTATTTATTCATCAGTATTAGTCATAGTCATACTATTTATGTTTAAGTAGGCTAAAGTGGGACATTGACTTGGTGTGTGTGTCAATTTATGAAAAAAATTTGCTTGTTTTTTTTTTACATTATGGTAAATGGTAAAACAAGTAGATTATTTCTGACTAGTCTACAGTGCAGACATTCAGGTATGCTAACTGCTCTAAAATGGAAGCCATAAAATTAATAAAGATAAAAGTTAATAAGTTAAATTATATGTTGTTATTATTAAGTTAAAAGTGAATTTAGTGTTATTATTGCTGGTGCTCTGCCATGAACTATGACCCCACAGCAAACAGAACCGAACCGAGGATCCAAAACCGTGACATGAACCGAACCGTGGCATAGGTGTATTACACCCCTATTCATTAGTCTGGTTATTTGATGAGAAAGAGATGAAATGTAGTTGCAATAAATGCTTTAAGAATCCGTACAACTGTAGCAGCGGAGGACTATTATCCTGTTGCGCAGAACAGAAGAACAACTGATGACGACACGTTTGATCTTCTTGGAAAGAGGCGTTTCATTCTCATCCACATGTAAAGATTATCGAATATTCAAGCTGTTTCATTTTCAACCCCTGAACGCAAAAAGATTTAGAAAAAGATGCCAATTTCTAATTTTTCTACTTCCAATTTTAAATCAAAAACTACACAACCCCAAAATTAAAATTCTGTAATTTTTCATCGCTCTCTTTAAAATTCATTCATTTTCTAAGAAACAGTAAGTTCTCTACCTCCTCTGAAGCTCCTTCATGGCGGGGCTCAAGTAACTGGCGGTCACCATGTTCACCCTCATTTTAATGCAGTGCTTGGCTACTTGTGGATGAAATGTGTACGGCAGCATGCTAGACACCAACAACAACAAATAAATGTGAATTGTTGGCCTTTTAAAGTGTACATTAAAGTAGTTGCTAATGTCAATGCATAATCAAGTGAATGAAGATTATGATTATGCCTGATGACGATGTCGTGGTCTTTGATCAGAGACTCGAGGTGGCCTTCCTGGCTGGTGATGTCCAGCATCACGGCGATGGTGTTGGGGTATTTTGCTGCCATGTCCTCAGCCTGATGCAACAGATTTGAAGCTGCAATGCAAAGATCACGGAAGATTTGAGGACTGCGACTGTAATTTCTACACTACAGTAAAACAGCATTCCAGATGGATTTTGTGACGGGAACATACCCACTGTGACCTGAGTGCCAGTGTCTCTGGTGAGATACTCGATAACTGGCCCAGACACATAGCCTGAGCCCAGCAACAGCACCCGCTTCATTCCTCCTTTCTTTAGGATCTGCTCCGATTCCCTGTTTGCCAGATGGTACAGCCATTACTACTCTCTCTCTCTCTCTCTCTCTCTCTCTCTCTCTCTCTCTCTCTCTCTCTCTCTCTCTCGCACACACACACACACACACACACACACACACACACACACACACACACACACACACACACCTTCTCACTGGCCAAGCAATCTGTGAAATCAGAAAACATATCCTGCTGGATAGTGATCTTAAACCGATTGAAAGGGATTCAAAACCCACAAAAGGACACAGGAAGATTGTCCAGGAGATTAAATCAAGAAAATTTAAAAAACACCTAAAGGTCATTTTTCATTTTATGGCATGAATATATCACCACAAACACATACAAATAATCAATGGCACTTCAGGAGAAGGTAGGGTGTAAAAAAGAAAACACACAGATCTTCTAAATCAGCCAGTTCTCCATTCAGAATATAATCAAGATTATATAAAAAATAAAAAAAATAAAAAAAATAAAAAAAAAATCAACGTTTTGCTCCACGAGTCCCCAGGGAGAAACATGTGATCCAAGCACCCCGTCGCTATGCCTAATTGGATTGGATGCGGCACGAGCAAAAATGTAACACTTAACCCCCAACCACCTGCATGCCTTTCTCAAAATACCATTAAACTAGACATTCATAATAACCACTACATGTGTTTTAGATCAGGGTTTATTTAGTGCTGCTTTTACAAAGATCATATAATGAGGTGTATTAGTTCATGATAGAACACACTCATTTTAAATAGGAAGGTTTGTCATGGCCTATAACAGTGATTTGTACCACAGTTAAAGGGTAAGAAACACAAACACTATTTGTTTGGATTTTGTTCACAATCATTTGCCAGCTGAATAGGAATCAGTAAATTTACATGGGGCAAAACACTTCTACATAAAGATTACATATGAATTCAGTGCATTAACCAACAGAAATCTGTTTGGTTTGAAAGTGACTTCTTTGTGAGCTGTGCTTAATAGTTTATTGACAATACAACATTGCCAATTAACCTTTTTTTGCCTGCAAAATGTTGAAAAATGAACGCAGTGCCTCCAGTGGCTTCAGCCTTTATAAATCAGTGGCAACAGCAATTTGGCTGTAATAAGAACTAGAACTAATTAGTCTGCATACTGTAATTAGTCGAAATACAGACTTGCCAAATGACTAGGTTTAGATGGAACAGACCACAGGGACTGAGAGACTTTTTTTTTTTTTTTTTAAACCTGACATGCGTCTTAAAATTGCAATGCCAATGGCATAAAATGTAAAGTAATATTTATAATAAATAAATAAATCAATCAATCATGTAGTTTATGGCTGCAATGTTCATTTTATTTTTATAATACTAAAATGCAGTAACATTTATAAAGAAATAAAATAATTATTTCATTTATTTAATTATACTAAATTTTATAACACTAAAATAACAACATTTAAATAAAAATGAATAATAATGAATAATAAATTAATAAATTAATTCTAAATATGCTATTTTTACAATGACAAAATGTATGTAAAAGTTTAAAAAATAATAACATTTATTAAAAATGAATAAATTATTATTTAAAAGTAAATAATTTAAATGCTCCATTTAAAACACATTACTAATAAATAATTTTTATAATGCTAAAATGTAATACAATTTAAAAAATAAATGAACAATGAATAAATACATTAATTCTAAATATGTATAATGATAAAATGTAGTTAATTAAAAAATTAAATATTAAATACAGATTATTACAACACAAATCTAATAACATTTTAAAAATACATTAAAATATATATATTTTTTAAATCTATATATTTTTAACACCAAATATAATATTTAAAACAAATTAAACAATAATACACAACCATTTAGTCTATATTGCACTAAGTATCTATATTAAGCACAGTACAATCAGATATTCTTAGATAAGAAGCATTGGCTCACTTAGAAGGTTTTCATTCAAGACAAGAACAAAAATCAAAACAAGTCAAAATGTTAGGTCTTTAAAGCTTTCCATTGATTAAATGGAGGTCAGCTTCAAGTACCTGGGAGTAAACATCTCCGAGGACCTGTGGACTGCTCACATTCAGACACAGGTGAAAAAAGCCAGGCAAAGACTGTACCACCTCGCCAGCTGAGAAATTCAGGGTTTCACCAGCTATCCTGAAAACTTTCTATTTAGGGCGATAGAAAGTGTTTTAACTCAGTGCATCACAGCGTGGTATGGGAACAGCACCAGTCATGACCGCAAAGCCCTGCAAAGAGTCGTGCGCTTATCGGCGTATCTCAGGGTCAGCTCTCCCGTCTCTGCAGGACGTCTACACAAACGCTGCAAAGGTAGAGCTACCAAGATCATCAAGGACTCTAATCACCCTGCAAACCCTCATTTCACGCTGCTACCATCTGGTGGCCTGATGGCCAAAACTGAGAGACTCAGGAGGAGCTTCTTCCCCAGGCCATCAGACTCCTGAACTCAGTCACTTAACATTACGTGACTTCACGTCCAGGATAAACATCGATACACTGACATTGCACTGCACTTTCTGTTCTCGTTGTTACTGTGTAACAACCTGTTATAAACCTGTTTGCACATTATACTCTTTATACATTTGTTAACCACATATTTATAAGTCTACAGTTTACTCACTGCAAAGTCTACTTCAATTATTTTATTCCACTTTATCCTTATTTGTTACCTTTTTTTCTCTTGACTTGATTATTTATAATTCTACAGATATAGACATATATATATATATATATATATATATAATATATATATATATATATATATATAGAGAGTACTTTTTTTATATCCTATTTCTATTATAATTTCTTCCTTGTGTTTTTAACTGTGAATTTGCACTGTCCATGGAGCGGACCTGTTTACATTTCACTGCCGGTTGTATATTCTGTATATAACTGTGTATGTGACAAATAAAACTCTTGAATCTTGAATCTTGAATCAATGTTGGCTTGTGGGTGGCTTCATTAAGTATAGACCACAATGGATACAGACTTGCAAATTCAGTCTAACGTTTTATCAGCCTGGTTCTTCACCCTTGAATGAGACAGCGGTGGCATAAAGGAGCTCTATTAGAGTATGTTGAGAAAGATGTGTTGACTGCGGGAGGCACGGGAAGCTTTGATTACAGCTTTTTTTGAAAGGATCGTGTTATTCCATTTAATGAAAATGATTAAAAAACTAGATATAATCAATTAATGAGCATGAAAAGATATTTGGCTTGTGAATAGTGAAGCTTACCTTGGAGAATAATTGAACTTAAGAAACTTAAAAAGAACTGATGCATTGATTTCTTTTTCTGGCATGCACAAAATTCCAAGAACAAGAGTGAGTGGGAGAGGACTGTGGCTGCGGTGAGGGAGTAAGATTATCTACCCATGAGAGAACATGACGTGTACTCTAGCCAAGCAAGGTGTTATGGCAGTGCAGAATGAGGCACAGGAACCGAACCCTGTGTCTGAACAAAACAAACACGGTCAGCAACTCGTTTCTCTTATTGTATATTAAGGTTCAATGTTTCAAACTCAGCCTGGAAAAATGTATTAGCCTGACAAAAAATTAGCTAAACAGGTTTTGCAACTACTTTATTGCTTTAGACACACAGACATCAAGAATCAGCGTATGAATCAACAATGGTGACAAACTGCATATCAGAAACACAGATTAACTCTGAACATCACAAAACAAACTACTAAAAGGTCACAAAAAAACAGCAAAAATAAAAGAAAATGGTAAGAGTAAAAGAAATTACAAAAACAATTCATCTAATAATTTATTCATGCCACTATGCATATGGGTGAGTTTTGATTGGTGCACCCAAAATGCACGGCAAAAAGCTTTCTGATGGCCACCATTGTTGGCCAATTCAAATGCTGATTCTTAAATGTCTCTGTGGGTCTAAATGACAGAGAGATTCAAATTTATATATTGATTATATTGAAAAGAAACACCAGATCTTATGCTGTAGAATCACTGGGCTGCTGTAATCAAAGTAAACCTAACTCAAAGATTAGGCTCTAAATGACACCAGTGATTCAGCTCATGATGATTATGTCAAAACACAACCAACAACACCTGATCACATTTTCTCTGGACTTGTCTGGCTGCTATAAATCAGTTACAGCAGCCAGACAAAAACTAATGTTATTAAACCAAGGGTCAAGAGCCCAACTAAAATAAACACTGATCACCATAATGGTGACTTTCCTTCAGTGATTCTGCTTGTTAACATCAGGTGTCACCACTAATGCTCAATCATCACTTAATTAATCTCATAATTATCTCATTAACTTCAACACTGCTTCACAGTTACTTTTAACACTCTTGAGTGTGGAGTCAAATAACCTCTGAGGAGTGTTAATTTAACACTGGAGTTTGTACCGTCAGTGTTGGTGTAATGCATTACTAATTCATTAATTACTGTAATTTCAAAGTAAGGAATTACTCTTAATTTCTTTGTAATTTACGGTTACTTCTGATGTGATTCAAATACTGTATAGACTACAACAACAATTCTATATAAAACAATAGTGGGATTTAACATCAACATTTTACATCTTATGTTAAACTGTAATGTAACCTTCTCCTTTAAATATTTTGGTCAGTTCAATAATAATTTATGCAATTTTATATTATTTATTTTAAAGAATTAAAAGAGCAGTTTCATATTGATCTTTGTTCAACTGGTCGAGATTGATATGGGATTTAGAAAGTAATTGGTAATAAGTAATGGAATAGTTTTTAGAAAGAGAATAATTGGTAAAGTAATCCAATTACACTGTTGAACATGTAGCTAGTAATTAATTAAATAATAAGCTACTTAAATTAAATAATAGGCTACTTTTTAAATATGTAAAACCGTGAGTAGGTTAGCTACTGTATTAATGAATGAGTTGAATTCAACGGATTCGTTCAAAGTGCTAATTTATTTACCTTGGCAAACGACTATTTATGAATGGGTAGCTTAAATTAATCATTTACTCATCTGATTTGTTCAAATATGTTAATTCTTTGAGGAATAAAACACTGTTGCTCGGAGACGCAGCGGTTGTACGATTTGTTGCGTTTTCTGTGATAGAACAAAAACAGAATGTGTCTATGAAAGTTACTCATTTTTTCTGTTGTCAGTGCAGATGTTCAGAAAGACGGCACTGGTGCTTGTGTAATAACTCATATATCATAGATTTATGTTATAAATACAAAGAAAAGGAAATCATTAAATAGATTTTCTTTTTACAAATTTTGATGACATTTCTGCCCTGCTATAGTGTGATGGCGGTGAGGTGGGAGAGAGCGCTCAAAACCATTCAGATTGCATAGTTTAGGTGAAAAATAACAAATGATCATTCTCTGTAAATAAATGACGCATGAACATGAGACGCAAAAGAGAACAGTCTAGACGCGGCTCTCAGCTATGTGCAGAGAAAACAGCATGCGAGCAAGTCAGTCTTTTTGCTAAATTATTTAAAATCGTTTGAATGATTAAATTGAAAAAAGAGACTTAAATCAGGCGTTCTAGTTTCTAAATAACAAGCAGGTTTTTGATGGCAAGCAACCAAAAACCATAATCTCTCTTAAAATCTGGAGCTGAAATATTGAAATCGGTTATTTGGCGTGGGGAGCCGGGCCTGGGTGTACATGGTCTGCAACAATGCTTAGATAGGTGGTACGTGTCAAAGTAACATCCACATGGATGGCAGGACCCAAGGTTTCCCAGCCCAAAGCGTCACACTGCCTCCGCCGGCTTGCCTTCTCATAGTGCATCCTGGTGCCATGTGTTCCCCAGGTAAGAGACACACACGCACTCGGCCATCCACGTTATGTAAAAGAAAACGTGATTCATCAGACCAGGCCACCTTCTTCCATTGCTCCGTGGTCCAGTTCTGATGCTCACGTGCCCACTGTTGGTGCTTTCGGCGGTGGACAGGGGTCAGCATGGGCACCCTGACTGGTCTGTGGCTATGCAGTCTCATATGCAACAAACTGTGATGCACTGTGTATTCTGACAGCTTTCTATCAGAACCAGCATTAACTTCTTGATCAATTTGAGCAACAGTAGCTTGTCTGTGTGATCAGACCACACGAGCCAGCCTTCGCTCCCCACGTGCATCAATGAGCCTTGGCCGCCCATGACCCTGTCTCCGGTTCACCACTGTTCCTTCCTTAAAGCACTTTTGAAAGATACTGACCACTGCAGACCGGGAACACCCCACAAAAGCTGCAGTTTTGGAGATGTTCTGACCCAGTTGTCTAGCCATCACAATTTGGCCCTTGTCAAACTCACTCAAATCCTTACGCTTGCCCATTTTTCCTGCTTCTAACACATCAACTTTGAGGACAAAATGTTCACTTGCTGCCTAATATCTCACCCACTAACAGGTGCCGTGATGAAGAGATAATCAGTGTTATTCACTTCAGTGGTCATAATAATAATAATAATAATAATAATAATAATAATAATAATAATAATAATAATAATAAACAACAACAACAACAACATTATATAAATATATTAAATTAAATTGCACTAAAATGTCAGCAAATGTACACTGGTGGTCAAAAGTTTGGCATAATTAAGATTTTTTTAGGTTTAAGAAAGAAGTCTCTTCTGCTTACCAAGGCTGAATTTATTTGATCAAAAATAAAGCAAAAACAATAATATTGCGAAATATTATTACATTTTAAAATAACTCCTATTGTTTCCTATTGTAATATATTTTAAAATGTAATTATTTCTGCAATGGCAAAGCTGAATTTTCAGCAACATTACTAAAGTCTTCAGTGTCACACGATCCTTCAGAAATCATTCAAAATGATTACAAAATCTTAACTGACCACCAGTGTAATTCCGATGAACTTTTTGTAATTCCAAAAGTGTCACCTTTCCAACTCAACACTAATATGGCTACAGTGTGTAGTTTTTCGACATTTTCTAGAGGAACAGGGTTGTATATCAGCGTTAACGTGCGTTAATCTTTTGCATAAAAAAAAAATAGTCTACATTCAGGCGTAACTGAAAGCATTTTCCTCTATAGTGATAAAAGAGCATTTCAAGGCTACAGGCTGTTGAGAGCTGAATTATGGCAATGTTTTTACCTGTCTTTCAACCTTTGAAGAAATCTTCCGAATGAGACCGCCATCCTCGGCGTGTAAGCACATTATCCAAAGCAATGTTACAAGTACTTCTGTATTGTCCAATCGGACAAAGCAGACTAAAAACATTTAGATCTACTGTAATACCACAAGGCACATTGAATTCACTTCAAGGAAAGAAAAAACATTCCTTACTTCCTTTCTCGAAGTTTCTGAATGTATTCAAACTTAGGCGTCAACTTCCCGTTGGATGTAATTACAGCCTAGAATGAGAAAAGCAATGCATACATTACAAATATTACTACTGCAATGTGCAACAAACAGATTAAAGATGCTAACACTTGGATGTGTATCATGGTATATTCTGAAGTACCTTGAAAATACCATGGCAGATGAATACGGCAATCATTTAGTAGCAAGGTTATGCACCATTCATAAATAAATTCAGAATACTTTTTACATTCACATTCAGTTCAGTTTTGAATTTTAACTGAGTTTGAATTGGTAACTAAATGCATTGCTGTTATTTCTCAGAATTATTTTCTTGAGATAACACAATAACAATGGTCTCTGAATGTTTTGGGGATTTCATTTCATTTTAATACTTTTATTCAGCAAGCACTAAATTGATCAAAAATTGATCAAAAATGACAGTAAAAATGTTAGAAAAGATTTTCATTTCAAATAAATGCTGTTCTTTTGAACTTTCAATTTATTAAAATACATATTATTAAGCTATTGATATTAAGCAACATTGATAATAATAAGAAATGTTTCATCATATTAGAATGATTTCTGAAGGACTATGTGACACACAAGACTGGAGTAAAGCTGAAAATTCAGCTTTGCATCACAGGAAATAATAAAATATTGCAATATATTCAAATAGAAAACAGTCATTTAAAATTGTAATAATATTTCACAATATTACAGTTTTTACTGTGTTTCTTATCAAATAAATGCAGCCTTGGTGAGCATGAGAGACTTATTTTCAAGAACATAAAAAAAAAAAAAAAAAAATCGTACTCACCCCAAACTTTTGAACAGCAATGTATGTGCGGAAAAGAAGACTTATTAAATTCTGTTCGGTGCTGCTATGAACATGAAATCTCCATATTGACCTAATATGCAGCCCATACCGCAAATTCATCAGAAATGTGAATTTCAGATTAGTTCCATTCTGAAAATCAATGGATGCATGTATGGACTCCAACTGAAATGCCGCCCGTTTAGCTCTGATTCAAGTGTTTCCACACAACATTTTGTGCAGAAGTGCATGACTGCGCACAAACACAACTCAGACAAAGCATTGCTCCATGGGGCAAGAGCAATTTAGAGGAAAAAAAAACAAAACAAAAGCTGTAAAAACACCTTAACCCATTTAAGCCCACCAGCAACTATAGTTGCCGCAGAATATATAGTTGTCATTTTCCTTTTGTAAGTATTTTTGTAGATATTATCCATGTTTTATATCTCAATGACACACAAGCAAACAACCAAATAAAGGATTTCAAGAAAAAAAAAAAAGGTATTAACTTCCTTCCTGTCACATGAAGGCTGCCAACTTCCAGGAAGCATAGCGAAGGCAAACCCTCTTGACACATATACACACATACACACACACACACACACACACACACACACACACACACACACACACACACACATAAAAAAAAAATCACGACGGTCTCTAGAATTATCCAAACAAAAATCTTACAACAGATCTATAGTTGTTTGTATACTTGGTCAAAAGTCCAAGGCAAATGACTTGTAAGTACAAATAATGGGGAAATGGGGTATACTGTGTTAACAGATTAATAAATCAACGTTTTTGGTTTTGTTTAGTGCTTTTGCTTTCATAATATCCCACATAAATATAACCTAACCCTTTCACTAACATCTCTACTGTACAGTAGAGCTTAATTTGATAGGGAAATATATAATACTTTAAGATATCATGTCTTGTAAGGGCCAAATTGAGGACCATTCATCCAGTTTGGAATCGATGCGTTTCATTCTAATCGGTCAAGGACCCTAATTATTTTTATGACTAGTAGCTTACAGACAAGTAATGAGTTTACATTTACATTATTATATGGAATCACCTACTACAGTCAGTCATTGAGTACTACTATTTTTGTGTTTTTTTTTGTTTTTGTTATAAAGATATATTATATATTTTTTTTTTTTTACTTTTTCGTCATTCTATTTATTTACTTTCATTTAACTTTTTGATACCCCTACGCCCTGTTGGGGCGACTTAATGGCTGCACTATGTTCCACCACTTTAAGACTATTTCTTGTTTGCTGTGTATTCATATTCAAAAGATTATAAGATAGATGCAGCTTTTTTTGAGTTTGCATCGAATGTTCTTCAACTTTTATACATAATAAATTTGTTTATGAATAAAGATTGATCTGTTGAAAGCAGTTCTTTTGAGATAGATGCCAAATGTTCTCCTCCTATTCTAATTTGACATTGAAGGGGTGCATACAACATATTTGCCCACCGGTAACTATAGTTGCCGCACATTCAAATACGATTTTCAAGAAAAAAAACCTGGGGAAAATAAATGCAGAACATGTTCACATAGGACACTATTAACATGACTATATGCATGAAACCATTCAGAATAATTTGGGCACAAATGGGTTAATACACTTACATCTCTGACTTGTGGAGAGTAATCCTCTTCCTCTACCGGTCTGGTGGCATCTGATGGGAGCTGTGGGTCAAAGGCAACCATCACAAAGCTGCTCAAATATTCACATCTTAAATCTTCAACAAGGTAAGAAACAAAAATGCTAAAGTCTCTCAATCAGAGATGGCACATGTTCAAAGCAATCCTCTCCAGAGCAAAGCGGGTAATTACTCACCACCCTGTGTCATATATCTTACCATCTCCCAGATGTAAGGGAACAGCCGGTCACCAAAATACTCAGTCGCCTCAATAGGCAGCTGGGCGGGCAGATTATCAATGGAGCACATGAGAATGCCGTTACCTTCCACGCTGCGAAGAGATACATGCAAATCAGAGGAGGTTTAAAAATTTGATTTGTTTGTATTTAAATATGATATTGCCATATCAACTTCACAGGCTTTTACAAGGGCAGATGTAACTTTCCATCAACAATCCACAATATAATATAAGGCATATGCTATTTACAAATCGTATGTTCTTTGTAATAATTGTTAGATGCTATTTCTACTTGGTGCAAATAGTGGCAAGTGCTATTTGCACCCCAGTGCATTGTAGTATATTATACAACAGATCGGTTGAGTTAAAATCTAACGCCTTACTCTCCATGCCACTGCTCCAGTTATGAAACTGGTTTCTTTTGTCATTTTGTCTGGCTCAACCAGACATTGGTGGGCGGAGTTAGCGTAAATAGCCTCTCCGATATAATAAATACTAGGTAGTAAATACAAAAATGTTATAAAATTCCTTAAAATGCACTTGTGATTTCTTGGTCCATCTTACAAACAAATCCTTTTCCTCAAGTTTGCCCTGATAAAAATGGTCGTCGCATGACAAAATTGGTCACTCAAATCTCTATGTCTCTGGATATGACTGATCTGTCCTTCACTGAAAGTCTATGGGAGTTTTTGCTTGATGTTCATTGTTCACCTGTCATGGTCAATATGCTGGTTGGCATCATACATGCAGAAGGGTTTCTCAATAGTGGTACACTCTGTCATGAACTCAATGGAGCCGCCCGTGTCCGCAGAGATGTCGCAAATAGCCAAGAGCCTGAAATTCACAGATGTTCAGATGCGTCCGTTTCTTCAGAAGGGTGAAACGGATGGCTTTTATGATACTTTATGTCATTTTGGAGACCAACAATAATAGTAGAGGCTCACTTGTGGGGAAGTGCAGGGCAACCGTGATCAGGTGATGAAGACGCAGATATGACGGGTCTGATTAGTCGCTGGGCGTCCAGTCGCCGCAGCAGTCTGGGCGTGTGAGGATCCCAGTATATGCCGTTTATCAGACAGGTTGTGTAAGGGGCCACCTGTGCAAACACAGTAGACTTTTCTAATGCGCTTCAGTCAGATTTACCCTTCAAACAATGCAGCCAATAAAGGTGTGGTCACATTGGCAAAATTTGAGCAAAATTTAGTGGGCGAAAAGGTCTTTTTTCTATTGTTTATAGTTTATAGAGTCTTGAACCCTTTGCAAAATATGCATAGAGAAATCTTTCACCCTTGTATGAAATTCCCAATAATGTGTATTTCTATTAAAATGACTGGATTTCATCAACAAATTCGCCGAACAATGGTAAATGTGACCGCACCTTAAGATGTAGCCACAGGTTGAACCAATCAGCTGCCTGGTACATTTCTTGTGTGCACTCACGGTCTTCCTGAAATGCGATGTGTAAAGCTCAGGATGGTTTTCATACTCCAGGGGGTCGTAGAGTCCATCGCTCTTTCTCATCAGGTGGTGATGTCTGCTGATCACTGTGGCGTACACTTTGGACATGTCTGCATAGAAGATTAGCATGAGACTATTTGCAAACACAGCAAAGTATCGATTACTGCAAACACCTCACATGAAAATACACATCCTCTTATGTGTGACCATAAAAATACTAGGACACAGTAGATATACCTCCACTCTCAGAGACTTCTTTCAACTCATGAGGTTCCACGTACTCACAGGGGAGCTCGCTGAAAATTTCTTGGGCGCCCTGGAAAGGAAGCATCTTCTTAAATAAGAGTAACACTAAAGTTTTTGCCATCAACTGCACTGCTTTTCCACTGTATTTCTATGTAAACATGGGTTAGATGGACATGCTTGAGGCATTTAGTGCGTCTCACATTCATAACACAGCGTTCTAAAAACAGTGCTGAAGTTAAAAGAAATTCAACTTTTAAAAAATGTGTCAAAGTCTTGATTTTGTTTTTGGATTGAATTACTAGAATAGGTTTTCAAGCTTGAACGTTCAAAAAACACATTATTTTTCACATAATTTACATTGTTGCAGCACCTCTCATGCCAGTCTGTCAGTAACGCTTTGTTTACTATTTCTCTCTATGAAGCCCCTCCTTCTGAAAAGCAAAATGTTCTCTGATTGGTTGGCTGGGCCAGTGTGTTGTGATTGGTTAACTGCTTTGAGAGCGTTTTGGAAATGTCACACCCCTTACCATAACCACGAGTTTCAACACACGACTATCAGAACTCAACCAGGCTTCGTCAGCTTGTCCCACCCCCCTTTTTAATTACTTAAATGAGGAATACTGTGACTAGTCATGGCGCTTCAGGGAGTTCAGAAACATATAGAGAAAAACTCCCATTGGAGTGATTTTGTGTTTTGTAACTTTGCAAAGATTTTTCATGCTCAAACAGCAATATGCTCAGCAGACAACGTGTGCCACACATGTGCAGTAGACTGGCGTGTACACTTCCACATTTCCAATTTCACTCCATGAATTATTGCACATCTGGCTGTCTTTATATTGTTTTAACGACGGACTAGTCTCTTTTCAAATTCGAAGTCCAATTTTTTTTTTCTAGTGCATGGTGCTTTTGTAGCCTAGTGACTGCGTGTACTTGTCAGTGCGGTCACAAAAAAATGGGAGGCACACAGATGTTCGCAAAGAGCCTTCACGTACACCCTCCAATTTTTACATCACGCGGACCCTCGCGCACTCAAAAAGTATAACAGAAGCTTAAAGAAAACTGAAAAAAAAAATTAACAAAATAAAAATAGGGTCTCTGATTATAAACATCCTTACCTTAGACACATTGCCGGTGCCAGTGAACACAAATGTGAGAGGACCAATGGACCTAGGCATCAGACCTAAGGATATTTCATACCCACAATCCCTCACTGCCTGGATGGCCTGGCTGACGTTTCTGTAGTTGTGTGCCATACCAATGTGCTGTCAAGTGATAAATATCAAAAGATATCATATACTCAAAATTTTTTATTTTTAAATGATTAAACTGAACTAAGTAAGCTACTAAATAATTAAGACACAATAATCAAGTACCACATATAACATTGTATGTGTCAAGCTAAAAGTAGACATTAAAAGTGCAATTCAAAAACGAATACCATAAATGGGGTGTGGTGTCCAAGGGCAAGAAAACGCAGACCCAGACCGTGCAAAATATTAATCATTCCTGTAAAAAACACAGACATCATTTTAAACATGCAGCAGGGAAAGCCTTTAAAGATTTACACTACTATTACAAATAGTGTTTGTGTTTGGTAAGATTTTTATGTTTTTATTTTATTTTATTTTTATTTTTATGTTATATTTTCTGCTCATCAAGGCTGCTTTAGTTTAATCAAAAATACAGTAAAAACAGTAATATTGTGAAATATTAATAGAAATTAAAATAATTGTTTTCTATTTGAATATATTGTAAAATGTAATTTATTCCTGTGATCAAAGCTGAATTTTCAGCATCATTACTCCAGTCTCCAGTGTCACATGATCCTTCAGAAATTATTCTAATATGATGATTTGCTGTTTAAGAGATGCATCTTATTTTTGAGGAAACGTGATACTTTTTTAAAAAGATTCTTTGATAAATAAATAAAAAAAGTTCAAAAGAACAGCATTTGCTGAAATGCAAATATTTTGTAACACTGTCTTTACGGTCACTTTTGAACAATTGAATACATTCTTGCTGAATATAAGTATTAATTTCTTTAAAAAAAAAAAAAAAAAAAAAACCACACTTTTGAACTGTAGTGTAGTTCACCCAAAAATAAAGTGTATAGCT
This sequence comes from Paracanthobrama guichenoti, assembly GCA_018749465.1. Classification (NCBI taxonomy): domain Eukaryota; kingdom Metazoa; phylum Chordata; class Actinopteri; order Cypriniformes; family Gobionidae; genus Paracanthobrama; species Paracanthobrama guichenoti. Next base: position 16,030,340 of record CM031967.1, on the reverse strand, counting down.
GTCCTTGGTCTCCATCCACCTTCAATGGAAAATAGCAGCTTGGACATTCTGCTAAAGGTCTCATTTAGTGTTTCTTACGTGAAGGTCAGAGAGGTTTGGAACAACATGAGAGCGAGTAAATTATCTCAGAATTTAACTTTGTACATAATGTTGTGACAGTCAAAAAGTCTCATACCTGCAACACCAGCCCACTGTCCAAATGCTACAATTCTGAAGCCATTAGGGTCCACCATTTTTTCATAATCAATGAGTCGAACTTCCTAAAAAGGGAGGGATATGATGACACATGAGTATCTTGTGAAAGCTGCTTCTCCTGAATAAACATTTCCAAATACGTATGACGCCAGAGAGAGTATTGCAGTTGGCTTGCAGTGTAAACACTGTCCTTGACCATTTTCATTTTATAAAGAGACTTTCACCTTTTTAAGAAGGTCATCTAGGAGTCCCATGTTTGCCTCTTGTGCTTTAATTGTGTGAGAGAAGAAGGCATAGGTCTTGCGGGGGTACACCTTTTCCTCCGGGGGTCTTTTCACACCGATGATGAGAGACGCCTCTGAGATGTCCTCCTGGATAACAGCTCCGGCTTTTTCATAGTACTGAGAACAGAAACAGTCTTGATTCTACTCAATCAGATAAGATTTTCATTCATGTAAATATCATAAGTATCAAGTGGGAAAAGACATGTTAAGGGCACAAAAAAGTGAGGGGCACAAACATAGAAATGTATAAAAGAGGAATGGGAATAGTTTGCAATATCCTAGTCATTATTTATTACATTTCAATTTACTATTTTTTATTTGTTTTTTTTAGTTATATGGTTTAGTTAAATAAAGATGCACACTGATCAATGCATTCATTTGATAAATTGTGACACTGACAATTCAAAATAAAATATGATTCATTTATTCACAACAACGAAGATATATTTTAGTATTAATAATATATTGTAACATTTTAGGGCAGATAATCATATAGGTACTACTGTTCAAAGGTTTTTGGGCCAGTAAAATTTTCCCCCCAAGGCTGCATTTATTTGATCAAAAATACATTAAAAACTATAACACTGTGAAACATTATTACAATAGAATATATCTAATTTCCATTTAAATATATTTTACTGCTCAACACTAAGGAGTTTTTCTACTGGCCCGATCAAAGCCAGTGCTTAATTTTTACTTGCCCTGCCAAATTTTTTCATTAGCCCCATCCAAAAAATATGAACAAAGAAAAGTTGCTGTTGTTGTTTTGACCCATGTAACATTCTATTCTAATAAATAAGCCATCAAAATTTTAGATACCAGTAAAATTTCACAATTCACAGTTACACGTGCATTTTCTTTCTCAACTATTTACGTTCAGTTGAAGACGTAACCGACTATGTTTATGTGAATACTCGCCAAGACCGGCATTTGACATACTTTTGTTGTATTTCTTCAAGCGCAAGAAGATGCAAAAGAGAACTCAATTCGGTACTCGCGAGCTGTTTTCTGTGCACGTACACACAGAGCTGTCAGAAAACAGCACACGAGTACTGAATTGAGTTCTCTTTCACATCTTCTTGTGCTTAAATTGACAAGACTTAAAAACACGTGCAAACGATAAACTTTCGTGGCGACCCAAGTCTGTCAACTGTCCCGAGCATCTTTCACACTGGCCCCAGGACATCGGGCAGTACTTATTGTCGAGCCCTGGCTCAAGAAACATTTATTATTATTATTATTATTATCAATGTTGAAAACAGTTGTGCTGAATATTTTTGTGAAAAAATATGATAAATGTTTTTCAAGATTCTTTGATGAACAAAAAGTTCAAAAGAACAGCATTTATTTGAAATAGAAATCTTTTGTAACATTATAAATGTTTGTTTTGTTTCCAACAAAAATAAAATCTTACCATAAACTTTTAAATGGTAGTGTATATTCATCCACTCTGCGCATCTCATTCGAACGCTAATAAATAATATGCACTACAAAAATGACATGTGAAAGAAATGCCAATCAGACTCACTCTGTCATGGATGGCCCGTCTGTTGGAGGGTTGCACGAGCACCTTGTGTCCAGCCGCTGTAATCTCCCTGACGTGTCGTGGTGCCAGGGGCGCACGTCTCTCCCACACGTTGACATCCTCGCGCCGGATGGCTATGGTGCTCTTATGATTCTGCTGGTGATGATGCTGATGCTGAGACCTCCACTGACAGTACATACAGACCCTAAACCCTCTGTCCTGGCTCCTTATGAGACGCAGCATGACTGGACCAGTTTCCAAAACACACAGGTTACAACTACTACACACATCTGAAAAATCACACTTGCGACATGTTGAGTGACAGAAGTACAAACATAAAAGTGAGCCCAGAAACCCAGTCTATGGTTTGCAAAGGAGAGGATTGCATTTAAGCTTATAAGTATTTTTATAATCGCTTTTCACATTGTTTAAAAGACATTCAAACTGAAAATAAACACAAATTAATTAAACTTGCTCAGTATCTGCAATTAGTCTCAGATGCATCTAAAAAGATAAAACAAAGAAACAAACACATACTAATATATAAATATATATATATATATATAAATATATATATATATATATATATATATATATATATATATATAAATATATATAAATATATATATATATAAATATATATATATATATATAAATATATATAAATATATATATATATAAATATATATATATATATATATATATATATATATATATATATATATATATATATATATATATATATATATATATATATATATATATATATATATATATATATATATATATGTGTGTGTGTGTGTGTGTGTGTGTGTGTATATATATATATATATATATATATATATGTATGTGTGTGTGTGTGTGTGTGTGTGTATATATATATATATATATATATATGCATGTATGTGTGCATGTATGTGTGTGTGTATATATATACACTCACCTAAAGGATTATTAGGAACACCTGACATTAATTTCTCATTAATGCAATTATCTAATCAACCAATCACATGGCAGTTGCGTCAATGCATTTAGGGGTGTGGTCCTGGTCAAGACAATCTCCTGAACTCCAAACTGAATGTCAGAATGGGAAAGAAAGGTGACTTAAGCAATTTTGAGCGTGGCATGGTTGTTGGTGCCAGACGGGCTGGTCTGAGTATTTCACAATCTGCTCAGTTACTGGGATTTTCATGCACAACCATTTCTAGGGTTTATAAAGAATGGTGTGAAAAGGGAAAAACATCCAGTATGCGGCAGTCCTGTGGGTGAAAATGCCTTGTTGATGCTAGAGGTCAGAGGAGAATGGGCCGACTGATTCAAGCTAATAGAAGAGCAACTTTGACTGAAATAACCACTCATTACAACCGAGGTATGCAGCAAAACATTTGTGAAGCCACAACACGCACAACCTTGAGGCGGATGGGCTACAACAGCAGAAGACCCCACCGGGTACCACTCATCTCCACTACAAATAGGAAAAAGAGGCTACAATTTGCACAAGCTCACCAAAATTGGACAGTTGAAGACTGGAAAAATGTTGCCTGGTCTGATGAGTCTCGATTTCTGTTGAGACATTCAGATGGTAGAGTCAGAATTTGGCGTAAACAGAATGAGAACATGGATCCATCATGCCTTGTTACCACTGTGCAGGCTGCTGGTGGTGGTGTAATGATGTGGGGGATGTTTTCTTGGCACACTTTAGGCCCCTTAGTGCCAATTGGGCATCGTTTAAATGCCACAGCCTACCTGAGCATTGTTTCTGACCATGTCCATCCCTTTATGACCACCATGTACCCATTCTCTGATGGCTACTTCCAGCAGGATAATGCACCATGTCACATAGCTTGAATCATTTCAAAGTGGTTTCTTGAACATGACAATGAGTTCACTGTACTAAAATGGCCCCCACAGTCACCAGATCTCAACCCAATAGAGCATCTTTGGGATGCAGTGGAACGGGAGCTTCGTGCCCTGGATGTGCATCACACAAATCTCCATCAACTGCAAGATGCTATCCTATCAATATGGGCCAACATTTCTAAAGAATGCTTTCAGCACCTTGTTGAATCATAGAATTAAGGCAGTCAAACACAGTATTAGTATGGTGTTCCTAATAATCCTTTAGGTGAGTGTGTATATATATATATATATACATACGTGTGTGTGTGTATAGTATCAATCTCAGACAGATATATTAAATAGTTGGCCAGGTCTACTTTATCTGACTGAGTTCTCGTGCTGTAAATTACTCACAAATCTTATAATAGTTCGATAACCTCCATTCAATCTCACAATATTAGTTGTTTATAACATTGCACCATTTCACACTTTTCATCTTTAGAAAGATCTTTCTTCCTCACCATATTGCATGAGAACTGTGACTTGTGTAATAATGTGGAACAACCACTTTAAGCAGGGTTTCCATTTACCTAAGTAGACCTTAACAAACCTTTCTGAGAATGATAGCAGTTATCTAGAAAGATATGGAGAAATAAAAGAAACACACACTTTCTTTGAAATTACAAAAACCAAAACAATACATGACACTGGTAGCCGCTTTATTATTCATGAGCTCTGAACTTATTAAAACTTATAACACATTAAATGCTTTATATATATATATATTGATGTCAAATCAATTAATTGCGATTAATCACATCCAAAATAAAAGTTTGTTTACATAATGTGTATAATCATTATGTATATTTCCATACACACACTTGCATGTATACATTAAAGAAAAGTTATATTTATATATAAAATATTTATATGGAATATAAATTCTATAAATATATACATACAGTATATACATGCAAATATTTCATATAAATATTTCTTGATATATATATATATATATATATATATATATATATATATATATATATATATATATATATATATATATATATATATATATATATATTTTCAAATATACATAATTATACACACACACACACACAAACAATGCAAACACAAACTTTTATTTTGGATGCGATTAATCGCAATTAATTGATTTGACATCACATACATACATATTTTTCGTAATTATCACAAATCCAACAACTCATGCACAATTTCTGTACATGCTGGAAATGTGCGGTCATTCCTTCAGAGCTTAAGTTTAAAGAGTAGCATATGTCACATGATCACATGAAACCAGAAAACTGACCAGAAATTAAGGTTTGCATTGCCCAAAGGGCATTTTGTCACAATATAAGATGTTTAAATGGGAATCTTGTGGAAGAATACTACTTTCACACGTATCAAACGTAAATATCTTATTACAAAACAAATAATTACTCAAATAAATTAGTAGGCTATTTAAAGCAGCATAAAACGATTTAATGAAACCCAAATATAGCCTATAAACCACATGTGACAACTTACCCCAACCTGGCTGACATTTAAGAAAAATACCCTAAACCTTTTAGTTAAAGTGGTTAGTTTGGACCCAACATAGATTAACCACTGCTAGAAAAACAACAAGCATTTGGGCAAACAGACATTTGCCTCAAACCCTCAGTTGAGACACAGCTGCGTATGGTTGATTACTTGATTTCCTGCTGCTTAGAAGCAACAAGTGTTTACCTACAGCTGGAGTTGACACACGTCATCACCTACCTGTACTCTTAGATTTAAGCGGTTCCTACGACCTACAACGTGGCCCCGGTTGAATAATCACATTAACGTGGAGAGAAATGCACAGGAGGTTTATATATAAACTGTCGCTTCGGCTCTTATGAGTGACTGTGTCGCGTAAACGTGAATATCAGAAGAATAACGCCACGGGATTGACCTGTTTGCTGTCTCAAGACTTCAGGCAAATTATGTGGCGCTAACTCGACCTATCCATGCGGTATAGATTACAGCACAAATATTTGCTTCTGCCTGGAATGCGGTGAAGTAATCTGAGCCCCGGATTAGCTCCCACCAATCCCGACTCAGAACGAGGATCGGCCTCCTCGCGTGCCCTTGACGTCGCGTCGCAGCTTTATGACTGGGCAGAGTGAGCCCACAGACCCCGCCCCTTTCGCGCGCTTCTGCAAATATGCGGCAGCAAAGAGCGATGACGAGGTAAAAATGGGCTCTTTCGGTTTTATTTGTAAAAAATAATAATTGAAAAATATCCTGCTGTTATTATTTAAACAACAACAAGCTATTAATGTTAACTATATTTAAGCTCCTGAAGGAAATAAAACACATTTCAATTTTATTTTATGTTTTTCTGTAAAACACCGTTCACACTTGTTTTAACTGGTCTCCCAGTCGTCTAGCTTGCTGGTTACTGGGTAAAACATCTTGCCGACCAAAAACCAGCTTGGAAAAATCTGGTTAAACCAGTTTAAGCGGGGTTTTTTTCATTCGTTTAGGCTGTGCACGAGAATCTACATAAAACTCAACTTTGGTATATAACACGAAATACGTTCATATCTGAAAGGAAATATTTAGAACAGAACAATCACAATTTAGTATGATAATAAAGGCAAGAAAAAAATAATAGAAATTCAGCACGCAAAAAATAAAAAAAATTAATAAAATTGTTAAGTCACCTAGAATTTCAGTTCCTGTAAAAACACCTAATAATAGGCCTAATAATAATTACAAAAACAAAACTTTATCTTGTCTACAAAAATGATCAAGTCTACAAACCGAGATTTAAAATTGAATTTGCGCCATTTAATTCAGCGTTTAGCTGAAACTTGTATAGGCTAAGAGCAGTCGCGCGCATCAGAAATATTAGGGATATTTTTTCAGCATTCAGATGATAAAGGCTTTTGAGTCATATTGGGAGCTGTTCGGTCTTGTGGTGCTGAAGTAATTTAGGGCCCCGCCCCATTCCTACAGTGCCTCGAGATCTATTTATTAAAAGATTTGAATGGAATCATGGCATCTATAATCCCGTGCTACAATCTCCACTAGTAAAAGCCATTGCACGCATATTAGTAAAACATTACATTTTTACAAGCAGCCTTTTTGAATCTCACCAATATCCTCTGAGCTCCGGCAACATGTTGGCAGAGGAAATGTGTGCGATATGAGTCTCAGCACATGTTTAGTACCATCATTATTGCACTGGCCTTTTTATTTAGTGAGTTGACTTTTTTTTTTTTAGAGAATATTTTCCTTTTAGTTTCCACCAGAGGGAGCATCTTCCCCTCGCACAGCATCTTGACAGAGAACGGTTGCTGCAGTTCAATATCAGTGCCAATGAAGAGTACCAGAATTATGATACTAATTATGGCATTTCGATTTTATTTCGTTAACGTGTGATATCTGCCATTGCATAGACCTCACTGCAAGAATCTCATGGTCTGTCTTTCAACATGCATGTTATAAAAGTGCCTGTATTCACACAGAAAAAGAAAAAAAATATAAATAGCATAAGATATGTTTTATTTATTTGGATTCCCTACCCCCTTTATCATATGTTTTATAATCTTTTTGACAGATCAAATGTCATTGGAAATATACAACAAGCCTTGCATATATATTCACATTGATTTAACAAAACGTTTACAGTCGGCAAACAGTATAGTTAATACAAAGAACTGTATAAATAATAAACATATAAAATGGAGTTTATAATACACAGCGGTCACGAGAATCAATGCACGGGTGTGAATTACTCTCTGCAGTAAATGACAACAGCACAGCTTCAAATAAATAAGACTGTCGTTACCCTGAGAGTAAAACGAATCATAATCTACCATTCACAGACGAGCTCCAGCAATGATGTCAAAACTATACAAATAATAAAGATGGAAAAATACATTTAGAAAAACAAAAATAAAACAAAACGTTGCATGCGCGATCGTTTTCTTACCCGGGACTCGGAGGGATTCTACTGACCCTCCAGGTTCCCGGTGGGTGTCGACGGCGAGCGGGATCCCGATGGGGAGATGTCGTGCAGTTTCCTAATGTGTTTTTTAAGATCAAAGTTCCTGCAGAAGCCCTTGCCGCATGTCGGACAGGTGAAAGGCTTCTTGTCGTTGTGCGTGTGCATGTGAAACGTGAGGTTGTACACCTGGTGGAAGGCTTTGTTGCAGATATTGCACTTGAACTGTTTTTCTCCGCTGTGAGTCAGTTTGTGGTTCTTGTAGTTTCCTTAAAAATATGAAAGACGCACGTGAGAAACCAAACTCAATAAACATGGCACCTATCTATACATACATACAGATGATACAATCCCTTTGAGGACGGATACCTTTCTGATGAAAGCCCTTCCCGCAGAACTCGCAGATGAAGGGTTTGTATCCCGCGTGGATCCGCGTGTGAGTGTTGAGGGTTGAACTTCGGTTGAAAGCTTTGCCGCACTGATTGCATTTATGCGGTTTTTCCTGCAAACAAACGGAGGAAACTTGATTAGAAATATTCAAAATATCTGACTTGACATATTATCATGCAGGCCTAAGTTTGGCTGATAAATAATTATTACAATAGATAAACGGAGTGGATATTTTTAAACGTTAACATTATTATTATTATTATTATTGTCTATTTATAGGCCTAATATAGCTATATCATTATTTTAACTCTTAGGTCTATAGTTAAAAATAAATAAATACAAATCTCTCCATGAAACAAAAATCCAAAAACGTCTTTAATAGGTTATTTATTAAATATTAAAATTATAATATCTAAATCTTCTAAGAGAGAAAAATAGCATGCTTCATTTTATCCCATTTTTTAAACATTGAAACGGCACGATAGGGACTGGATTTATAAATGCAGTTTATTTTTATTATAGGCATATATATATATATAAACAAATATATGAACCGAAACATGACTATATTTACCAATAACAGAAATTGCAATTTAGTATAGTTAACAAAAATTAAAGAGATATCACACCAACAGCAGTAATGCGATTATTTGTCAAATAAAATAAAGAGATAATAATAATAATCGTGCGCATGATTACCTGAGTGTGTATGATTTTGTGGCGGCACAGAGTGCTCGCTTGTCTGAATCCTTTCCCGCACACTTTGCACACGAACGGTCTCGCGCCCGTGTGAACCGGCATGTGACGCGTTAAATTATAGTGCGCGTTGAACACCTGAAAATGGCAAAATGTGTTAAAAAAAAGAAAGAAGCAGCGGGGACATGTTCTGAGCTAAAACAGAATATCGATTTTTTTTTTGCTCGTCTCACCTTGCCACAAACTTCACAGGTGAACACCTTTGGTTTGGTTTGAGGAGAGCCGCTGTTTAATTTGGCCACTGAGTTCTTGAACAACTTCTCCGACAGGATGTGCGCGCTCTCCTTCATGTAATGGTGCAGGTGGGAGTGAGAAAGCTCTTTAAAAGACACGCCGGGGGGACACCTGTCCGCGGCGGCGCCCGCTTTGCTCTTCTCCGAGGAGAACAGGCTCTTCTGGCGCGCGTGCAGTGGCGTGTTGAGGAGGTACGACGCCATGGGGTGCAGGTTCACCAGACCCGCGTGAGGCGGACACGCGCTCTCCCCGCAGTTCAGGTAACAGACGGCGGCGCCCATCGCGTGGAACGACGACTGGTTGACCACGCGCGGCCGGAAGAGTTTGTACTGTCCGATGGCCGGGCTCGCATCGTGCTGCTCGTTCTTATAGTTCAAACCGATGCTCAGCAACTCGTTGGCGTTGTGCGAAAAAGCGTCAGGGTGGTCTAATCCATTAATGTGAAGTTTGTGAGGCGGCTCGCAGGCGAGCGGCATGAGGGGGATCATGCAGTGCAGCGGGGCGGGAGACTGCTTGGGCTCCGCTTTCCCCACGGGAGCGTGGAACAAGTTCGGGAACGGTATCGACTTTGGTTCGGGCGTCCTGGCCATAATCCTTTCGATCGAAAAAGCGAGAGGTTTGGAGCTCGCGATCATGCTTCCTCCAGTCGGAGCCGAAGGCGCGCCGAATATTCCCGCTGAGTGGTACAGCGCGCTGTCCATGACTCTGAGCGCGGCACCTGTACCTGTGTCCTCCTTATGTAGATAAGTTTGATTCCTCTCAGTGACCCGCAAGAAAAGACATCATCAAGCGCTAAGGCCCCCTGGCTGCTCCGCTGCTTGTCAATTGCGGACAATCAGCACTTATGTCCGCCCCGGACTGCTCAATAAAGAGTGTTTTGTCAATAGCGCAACTCAGGGCTCACCACGCGCGCGCGTCAAAGACACGTAAAGCAGCCCAGATGCTCGATTTAGTTATATCAATCACTAGAGCGGCTTTCTCTCTCTCTCCCTGCACTTGTCCCACACACTGCTGTGGGTGACTAACTCAAGAAGGTGCTCTTTATTAGCGGTGTAAAGCGCTGGGCGAATCTCCGGTCTCCTCGCGCCTCGCCGTGACATCACTGCACCTCGCGCACGATGACAGGCGGTTGGACTGGAGGGCGATTATGATAGCAACATACTTCATTTAGGATTTTACTGCTTTTTGAGTGAGCGTGAACACAAATGTAAACAATATTTGGATTTAGGGATTTTGCGTAAACGTCTGTAATTCGGTGTTTTTTTTTTTTTTCGTTGTAATTATCTCATATTTATCTTCTACAAATTAGTTTAGAAATGTACAACTCGTCTTTACTTCCACTACAACACTAGGGAAAACAAAAAACAAAAACATGAACATTTTGTGCACGGATGTGTACGAATTAAAGCATTTTAATTCAAAATGGAAAATGTATATTTCGAAAGAGCAAATAAAAAACAAACAGCTACAGGCTAATAACTCCCATGTGTTTTAAATCGAGCATACCCTGTTCATTTCTATTTTTATGCAAAGTCGTATAATGTCCCGTCAGGGGGGCTGTTGGTCATGTATGATCATCATTTCACCCCCTGTAGTTCATTTTAACTGGTTAAACTGCTGGCGTTACAGCTCACACAGCCTCCATAGTGTCGAGTAACAGCACGTTATCTGATTTAGCCCACTAATTCCCCCCTATTTTGTGTACATATAGGCTAATTTAATGTGAAATGTAATAAAATAATTATAATAAATATTTGTAATGTTTTCGCGTGCCTTTGGTGAAACTTCACGCGATGGTTTTGCCATCACGCGCCACCTCACGCACGCACGCACGCACGCAGAAAAAGATTATGGAAAAGCCGTATTTCGCATCGGACGACCTTCGTTTCCCAACGCAAACTCGCGAGGACATTCATCTGGGAGTCGTGCGCCAAACGAGAGGTATTAACGGCAAAAACGCCTCCGAGGAGCTGAGATCACGCCGCGAGAGAGCGAGAGAGTCGCGCGCGTCGCGGAAATGAGAAGTGGCAGCGCGGTGTGAAATAGCTACGTGACGCGATGCGAAGGATTATTCCGTTTAAAAAGGTAACACATATGGGAAATGAGTGCGTCGATAGCGTGCTTTGAAACTATTTTTATGTTTATGATTATGAAACACCAACTTATAGTTTTTCCAATTTTTTTTGACGATGGCTTTTGATGCTCAGCAGAAAGATAAACACGCTAATGTTTGTGTTTTCAGGGCGACTTTAGAGCATTGCTAATTTTGACTGCTGCTCAATGGGAAGCAGATGGGTGTCAAATGACCTGCAATTTCGAGCTTTTTCACATAATAAGCGGTCGCCTCACGGTTGTCATGCTGCTCCTCAGATCTCCTCAGCTGGGCGAAGGCAACACGACAGACAGAAATCCTCCGTAGCCCTAATGAGATCACTGCACAAATGCATCTTAATAGGCCCAGGCGATTTGTTTCTTTTTGCATCTTAATATTTGTGTTAAAAGCTTGTCGTGTTTTTATTTTATTAAATATAAAGATGCGCTGAATCAGGCAGTATTCTGAATTTGAGAAATAATTGAGAGTTTTAATATGTAATAGTTTGTAAATTTAATTTCCCACGACTATTTTCGCTGCACTTTCGTTAAAAGCACGTTTCAGTAAGATGCACAATTGATATGAATCGATGGCAGCGGTCTCTCTCACAATCGGGATTTATTTAACCTTATTTTTTTTCCTTTTCTTGAAGGTCTCTGGTAGACTGGATGGCCGTGTCGAAATGATCACAGCACGTTATCAAACTGCATATAAAAATGATTTGTAAACATGAAGAGTTTTATTTTTTAACAGGTAAATGCCTCCTGCTATAGGCCTACCTTTAACCGCATTTTTTATTTTATTTGTCGTTTTATTTAGCTAATTTATCATTTAAATGTATTTGAATCTTTTCCTAGTATGTTATTATTAGTCATATTTAGTGTAAAACGTAATGAACATGACGCTCTTGTATAGCAGGCAATTCCAGCAATGCGTAAATCTTTTACATGTTTAATTCGATGCACAATAAAGATGAAGGCCATTTACAGTGATAATAAAAAGAACATGCAGAAAAATGCACACCGAGTGGGTTTCATATCGACTGCCGTCATTATTATTAGTGACCGAAACGAAATCTAAAATATAATAAAAATGTTGAACACATGCTAGGTATTAATACATGTTTTTACCGTGCTGCTTATTCTTTGGCTAATAAACGAACTTCAAAATGTATTTAAAGTTTTTGAGTATGATAAACGTGTGTATAAAAATGAAAATGTAAAAAGGATCGGAATGTTTATTTTTTTACAAATGTCCTTTAAAAATGCCAAAAATAATGTTGCTTAATCAGGTTTCAATTATCCCTTGTTAAACGCTTTTATTTATAGGCTGCTCAGCCTTCATGTGCATCACATTAAAAAAAAGACCAGAAAAGTGACATTAAAAACACTTTAATTGTAACACTTAAGACACCTGGACAATCTCAGGTGCACAAAGACAATAGAAATATACAGCTCTTGTTAAAATCCAGTGCCATTTTCTTTCATCTGAAACATAGTTGGACATTGACAGCATACTATACATGACACACTCAACGGTTTACTTCTACAGACAAATCTGAATGTGAACTCATAGCTATCGAGTGGAACAGTGTCACGACTTCATCGAAATAAACAGTGAACAACTAGCATTTCATCCACCATATATTTGGAGCTTTGGCCTGAGGATCCCAAGCTGATGCGAAGAGGAAAAAAAAGCACATAAGCAGACACTACTTCCCTCACGCTCTGTATTTCTAGCTTTCACTTCGGTACACCGTGTCTATGATACACTTACAAATCATCGGCTGGTCCTTTGTGCTATTGGAGCTTGCCGTGCATGAGCCGCTGCATCACTGCACATCAAATACAGAACGACAGAGACACTTTAGCTGTCTGTAAGTGGCCAATGAGAGTTTTACACAAGCATGGTGACATCGGCTTAGACAAGAGGGCAGTCTAGCACTGGCTAAGGAGCATGAAGCGTGAGCTCCAATCAGGAGAGCTGGAATCCGACCTCTTCGTATAGAGTTTATGACCATCCACATAGGTGGGACGTTAACCCTCCTCTTCATCGCTGTCCCTCATGGTGATGCCCTGCAGGCCGTCCGCAGCCGACACGGCTGCCGTGGCTTCCTCAATGGTGAGCCGGTTGTAAACGGTCTCGTAGCTCTTGTTGTTGAGCGCGCCGTCCAGCACGCCCTGCAGCCTGAAGTCACGGTACGACTTCTGATAAAAATGACAAAGTAAGGAGAACAATGAAATCGTTTAAGGACACGTACATTAGGATTCGCCTGGAACGGCACTCATGTCATGGTCAATTAGCATCAACTGAGTCACCAACAAAAACTTATTTTACCTTGACAATCTTGATGAGAGTTTTAAGTTGGTAAACATGCAGTTGCTGGTCCAGTCTGTCCGTCAGCCACACACACACCGCCTTCATGAAAGAGTTGTACCATTGCTGTGCATGTGAGAAAGAGAGAGATAAACCTTGAAGGGGGACATAAATGCGATGCAAAAAAAAAAAAACCTCAGCACTTTAAGCAAATAATAAGAAAGGCGTGAAAGAAAAGCTGCTTTTGGTTAATGTCAAAAGTTCCCTTTATGTGTGTTTTTCTTGTTTGATTGAGCCTTGAAAATTTCACATCTATAGACCAAATTTTGCGGTTCTCAATTTTTTTTTTTTTATCACACCTCAAGCTTCATATAAAATCATGCAGCCATTTAAGCAAAGGACATACAAGAAAACCACCTATTCAGTGCAAATAAGTATTTAAAATTCATTAAGAGTCATTACTTCATTGCTCGTTACTGAACTTCCTGCAAGTATCTTCTCGTGCCCCAAGTATCATGAGGTCACGTTCGCACTTAAAAACAACCTAAAGATACCAAACCAACTAATTACTGGGCTAACACTTGAATCCGTGTGTAAAGGCTTCACCTTGCATTCAGAACACCTTTAGTTCAAATTTTACTTTATGTGAGGACACCTCATATAATTAGCGGTTCAGAAGGCCAGACTTTTCTACGAAAGAAGCAGGTTCTTTAATCAACGGCAATCCGGTGGCAAATCGGTTTTATGCGAGGACCCTCTGACTCCGGCTCGTGTTGGTATTCAGCCCACTAATTTCATTTCAGAAATCATTAGCTCGCATCGATGAAAAGTTAAAAAGACTGAGATTTGCTTGCCTAGGAGCTCAGAATATGATTTTACGCATTCTTTTGAATACACGCACAAGCAAGACCGCGCCATACAAGACCGTGGCATCATGTTTGTTTGTGAAACATATCACTAAGGCCCATTTTCATTTAGCTTCCCATGTATCCCTATGTAATTTACGGTCAGGCTTTACTTTAACGCGTTCAAATTTGTGACCGGCGCGTAAATGAATCCAAACAGCGCAAAAGTAATCACCAAAGTCCGTTCCTGCCGTTAAAGGAAAACAGGCAAAATGGAAAGATGAGAAGCCACTTAATTGAAGCACTTAGGCTAGTTGGGAAACAGATGACTGTTCCCTAATTGCTGGAGGTGACAGAATGGCGACGCATTTCTTCATATCAGACAAATCTGTGTCCCGTGTGTCAGTAATCACATGTTTAAGTGTCCACTTGTCTGGTTCATTAGGGAGGCACCTCCGCACCTGTGACCAGGCTGAGGGCTGCGGCCCCTCGCCGTGCAAACCTCATCGCTCCGCTAATCACAGTGATTTAACGCCCCGGACAAACAGACCGCAGACTGCAAGGGCATGCGGTGACTGATTTTCCCATTTCCTCCAGCGTCTCCGCAACACAACAATTGGCGGCCTGATGTACAGCGGCTCGTCCTTAAGAAGAAGCGTTAAAATATATTCACGGCTGAACTTTTAGCCGTCCTGAGATTCGAATTAGATGAAATGTTTTGAAACAGACTGACGGATTCGTAAGTCTTGATGTTTGGAGATGCAGCACACACACAAGCCTGCCTGATGAGGAAGTTTCTGTGGTGACACACGCCGACCCTTCCCTCGGCTCACTCTTGGTGCATGACTGTGCGCGTGTGACACACATTAGTGGGTTCTGGTGTGCAGGGCACCTCCATCCCTCCCGCCTGTCTCCATCGGCGGCCTCGGCAAAGGTCTAATAAATCAAGAGAAGACATCAAACACTGCATCTCTCCAATCTGGTTCGGAATAGCAAGTTTTCGAAAGGCAATCTGCTCGGGATTTATCGGGGCGGGAGTGTTGTGTCTACGTTCTCTCGAGTGTTTGTGTCTTTCTATAGATCTGCCGCCTCTGAAAGCGGCTCGGAAGGATGAGCAGTGTGTTCTAAACAAAATTAAGGAGCGAGAGGTACACGTTTGCGCCTTCTATCTCTCTCTCAACGTTGTTTGAGAGTAAACAGGTCAACAGGAGCCCTGGGTGAGTGCTCAGGCACTGGAAGTGGTCACAGTGGGCTGATGAGTGCTCTTGGTGAGGCCTCATTGCCTCTTGCAACAAAAACTTTCCCCACCCCTTCTCACCTCCCTCTGCCTCGGCTTTACAATACCCACAGCTGAGGAGATGCGTCAGGGACGCGAGTGGAAAAGAACTGAGACAGATTGAAAAAGGAATAGTTGAAACATTCAGTCACATGCAGCGTCACACCTAAAATGAGGTTGAAGCATTTCTGCTAGATTTGCGTTTGCTCTTTAAACTGTCTTTCTGTAGCTAGTGCGTCTAATACAGCGGGTGAAACTGAACTTACGTCAAAGATTTTCTCTGTGTACACCTCGTCATTCACACGGTCTCGCAGGATGTCCTGGTTCTGCCGTACGAAGGTGATGTAGGTATCTGCTAGATCCATACCAGGTTTCTGTTGAGAGTGACAGATCCAAAGTCAATATGCTCATCAGATGCATTAATTCTGGCTCTTCATTTGAGTTTTGTTGGTGCAAAGCAAATTTGACCAGAAAACATGCTGATGATTGATTTTGAGTCATTCAAACTTTCATAAAGGTGCACTAAGTGGAATGGTTTACACCTAAAGAAATGTGTAATATTTTTGATAAATGTTTAAAACATCAGTCAGATCAGTGGCCAAGTAAAAGCGGTTTTATCCTCCCTCATGGTGGCACCCATTTTGTGATCACATGACCAGGTTATTCTTTTCACTTCTCACAAATACCTCATTTCTTCTTATCGCACCCTGTGTATGTGTATTGTGTTTATTTGTGTCAGCTCCTTTATTACTTTAAGTTTTATGATTTAAAGGGATAGTTCACCCAAAAATAATTTATTCGCCCTCAAGCCATCCTAGGTGTATATGACTTTCTTCTTTCAAACGAGAGTCGGAGTTATATAAAAAAATGTCCTGGCTAATCCAAGCTTTATAATGGGATTGAATGGCAGTCCTGATTTTGAAGCCCCAAAAAAGTGTATCCATCCATTATAAAAGTAATCCACACGACTCCAGGGGGTTAATAAAGGCCTTCTGAAGCAAAGTGATGGGTTTTTGTCAGAAAAATATCCATATTTAAAACTTTATAAACTAAACTAGCTCCTGGCAGACAGCTTATATGCAAGTCGACTCGCGCCAAAAGAGGCGCCTTTAATTCAGCCCTGGCGTGATGTATGACGTCAGATCTAGGAGTAGCGTAAGCTTTGACTCCTCTCACGGTTCAAACAAATAGGGCTGGGCAATAAACTCAAGCTCCACTTCTCTTATATTTCTCTTTAAAAATTCTTGTTTTAGAAGTTTAATGTGTGACCGGTGTTTTGTTTTGCTCTGTGCTTCCGTGTTAGTCAGTACATCATGCGTCAGGTCAAGGGTAAATCATTGCGCACGGCAGATTGTCAAAAGCTAGTTATTTTCATTTATAAAGTTTTAAATATGGATATTTTTCTTACACAAACCCATCGATTCACTTCAGAAGGCCTTTATTAACCCCCCGGAGCCGTGTGGAGTACTTTTATAATGGATGGATGCGCTTTTTCGGACTGCCATTATAAAGCTTGGAAGAGCCAGGACATTTTTAATATAACTCTGATTGTGTTCGTCTGAAAGAAGGAAATCATATACACCTAGGATGACTTGAGAGTGAGTAAATCATGGGGTTATTTTCATTTTTGGGTGAACTATACCTTTAAGGCCTATTCACAACAAAGGACGACAACTATTACTAGTAATAAAGTTATAATAATTGTAATAATTCTATGAGAATGGTGAAGCCCACACCGCAACTATAACGATAAATGACACAGGAACAATGTTATTGGAATCACTTTCAGAGCATTTTTCCCCAGCTGATGAATGTTTTCATTGAAACATTGATAGCCAATCAGATTATAAAGAGCTCAAGCATTTAAAGCGGCAGATGACAGAACTATGCGCACTTCTGAATCAATAAACAGAATGTTATTGTCAGTTGATGTAGATGCTAAATGTAGTTATTCTTGTAGTTATCTTTGTTGGTGTGAACTGGCCATTACTGTTTATTCTTTTCTTGTAAAGATACTCAAAGAAAGAGATTTATTACAATAATTAATATGATGATGATGATTACTGTTATTAATGAGTACAAGCTGTTTTTTCTGCAATGGCATTGATAACTAAATTCTTTGCTTTTATATGATGCGGCATTCACAGCAGTTGTGTTAGTAGAAAGTCGTAGGAAAGTACAGCGAAATGAACAAAAATGACGCAGTACACCTTTAATTCAGCCATTATTTTCTTTGTATGACAGGATGAGCAACACCAAGATCAAACACGAAAACCAACACATTGAAAGCCACCACCATCTTTGCCTGCTGAAGGATATTTATGACAAAATGCTTTAAGAAAATAAAACACTTTAACAAAAAAAGTAGCAAAAAGCACCCATGACACTTGTACCCTGTTAAAAGCAATCCTTTTACCTGTGGAAACAACGTTCTATTCACACTGAGGCTGTTAAAACAGGACAAAAATGTCCTAACAGTGCTACGGTATAATTGCTGTGACACATTTCCCTCCCATGACTCAAGGGTTGATGTAGCTCGAGGGCTTGAACGCTGGAAAACCCCCTTTTTATTAGAGCGCAAAGAGACACCTGAACATTAACCTCCTGTTCTGGTCAGGCCTCTCTTCCTGTGAGATTGTGTGTTGGTCATATGACAGCATGAAGGTCCAATGATGTTACAGTACCAGTGTGCTGAAACTACTTTAAAAGTGTGGCGTCCCAATCTACAAGCTACACACAATTGTATAAGTTAGTACCTATTTGGAAAAGGCTGCCTTATTTTGAAAACAGCAAACGGTCACACTATTTAAATAAGTTATGTAGTAGCGTCACAAATTATAGTTAGCTACTCCCAACACTGGACAGCAACACTCACTGGACAATATAACCTCCTGACCGCATCCACAGTCAGCTGATATCCAGAGATATGAATTGTATCAAATACGACTGGGATCTCAAGAGGGCTTCATGTCATGTTGAGTAAGAGGGCTTCAGAGGTCTTCACAGACATTTATATTATAGTGGAGGGGAGAAAACTGCCACTTCCTGTGTAGAACCAAGCGCATAATCGCTGACGTATCATGGTAGTCACCTGTGGCCCCACAAAAGGCACTTAGGTGGAAGCAAAACGGGGTCTTTTTTAACCGGATGCTCTTCCTTCCATCTTTCTGACAGGACAACAAAGCCCATAATGGGCCGATAAGCGCACAAACACGATCTTCTCGCACGAAATCCAACCAGAGGACCGAGGGACAGGCCCGATCCGTCAGGCCAAACAATGCCACGACGGTTGGGTGTGGGCCGTGTGTGAAAGAATAAACGGAGAGGTGTGGGATGGTGCGATTAAGGCCAGGTTAATGACTGGTTAAGCTGAGCGGATAAATGGCGTGGATGGGAAACAGAGGAGAAAGGGAAGGAGAGACGAAATGCGCAGTAATTACACACAACTGCTAGCCTGGCTTCCTGCCACTGCCTCATTCACTGTCCAGGTGCAGGTGTGTGAGAGCGTGTATGTGTGTGTGTGTGATAGAGAGCGTGTGAAGTGCGTTTGTGCAAGTTTTGAGTAAATACTTTGTTGTGGTAGCGCTAATGCGGACGCAGACTCGAGCCGTGCGTGTTAGCGTGGGTGTGAATGTGCGAACGAGTGTGTTAACAGAGCACTATCGGGAGGGCGTCTCGCCAGAAAGCCCCGGCGCTTGAATGGCAGCCTTCACAAAGGAGCAGAGGAGCTTAACCTTTCGTGACAAGAGCCCAGAAATGTTCAGTGCCAAAGGCCAGACCACAGCCAGGTTCTTCCCTCCCTCTCCGGCTTCAGCGGGAGCTGTGAAAAGGGCTTTACATGGAGCAGCGTCTCTTCTGCACAAAAGCGCAAGGTGGAGGTTACGTTATAATTTGAGGGGGAGATGGGGTGTTCGCCCGCTGCACACCTCGGGGAGCCAAAACCAAGAGCTCAGATGGAGCAATGGGGTTTGAATCACTTTTCTCCTCTTAATCTCATCAGTTTGCTTTGTACAGTGGCCCCAAAAAGTATTTGGACACTTAAGTCACGCCTAAAAATGTATGAATGTCATATCAATAAATACAAAATATCACATCAAATATCATTTATCTGAAAGAAAGTTAGCAAAAGCATACTTTATGCAAGACATTTTTGTTTTAAATGAAAAAACTATAGGTAAACTGTTCGTAAAAAAAAACACTAAGTTTAAGCCTAAATTTAAACCTAGTCCCAGAAATGCATGTTTGAGCTGTTTTAACTGAAAGCAACTTGCACTGAGATAACTTAAAATATGTCACTGCCATTGTTTTGTCTCAAGATTCACACCAGTAATATTTATAAAAGCTTGTTTATAAAAGCTACTTAAATGTCTTAATTGAACTAAGGCCTAATCCTGACTTAATCTAAACCAAGCCACAATGTATTATAAAAGTATTTGTAATGCATTAATTATGCCTTGTAATGCACATTATAATGCATCATATTGTCTATTTGTATTGTAAATAATTATAACCACAGTTACATTATAATAATGTTACACCTATGGAAAGTAATGCATTACAATACATGATGAACAACCAATTTTAGATTATATTTAGATTAAGCTATATTTTAAGGCTTTAATTCTTTTTGTTACAAGTGTTATAAAACTTTTTACAAAAAGTATTTAGAGACACACACACACGTACATATACACATATATATATATATATATATATATATATATACATATATATATATACACATACATATATATATATACACATACATATATATATATACACATATATATATATATATATATATATATATATATATATATATATATATATATATA
Source organism: Paracanthobrama guichenoti (assembly GCA_018749465.1). Classification (NCBI taxonomy): domain Eukaryota; kingdom Metazoa; phylum Chordata; class Actinopteri; order Cypriniformes; family Gobionidae; genus Paracanthobrama; species Paracanthobrama guichenoti. The sequence continues at coordinate 16,009,756 of CM031967.1, read as the reverse complement.
TATATATATACACACACACACACACACACACACACACACACACGGTTCGCACAGATACTATAAAATGAAATTCCAGAACTTTTCAAGCACTATTATTTGGTTTTCAAGGACTACAATCAGATTGCACTTATCAAGCAATATCTTTATTATTTTTAAGGATTAAAAAAACTCATTTTCCAGGACTTAAATCTCAATAGATAGACAGACAGACAGACAGACAGACAGACGGACAGTAAGGTAGTTGTTAAATGTAGGTATTGGAGGATTGATGGATGTAGAATATGGTCATGCAGAATAAAGCATTAATATGTGCTTTAGTACTAATATACAGACAATATCCTACTAATATGCATACTAATAAGCAACTAGTTAATCGTGAGAATTGAACCTTAAAATAAAGTGTTACCGTTTTTTTTTTTTTTTAAGATGACCCGTTCAAAATCTAAACGCATTTAGACACTTATGTCACTTAAATATCTATGAATGCTATTGCATTAGATAAAAATATCGAATACATTTTTTTTTAAGAAATATATCACAAGCATACTTTTGAAGTAAAACATTTAAAAATTTTTTAGTTTTAACTGATAAAGCAATACATAAAATGTTCAAAATGAAGTCAAAACACATTTGGACACCAAATCATCAACTGTTAGTGGATCCTGTGATTCTCTACACCTGTGGTTACTCTTGTAGGACACCTGTGTGGATTTGAGGGGATATGACTTCATACATGCACTAAAATCACTTTTTGATTAAACGTAAGCCCACATGAACTCGGCTTTCACAGAATTCTGCAGAAAATCTGTTAATGACGGGTGTTCCAATTCTGTGGAAATCCAAACATTCTCGGCCCTTGTGTGTTTGTATATTAAATATTTTGGCTAATTTGATAAATCTTTCATCTGCCAGTAAAAGTGAGTGCTCTCGGCACAGCTGAACACTTTACGATGTTTAAATTTCATTCCACAGATTTCCCCTATAAAATCAGAACAGAATAAGTGGGGAAAAATGTCTGCAGGTATACAGTCAAACCAATAATTATGTATACACCGGATATAAGTTTTTACTAGTGGGTGCAGGACACTACAGTTCATTTGTGTTAGTGAGGATAGCAAAATAAAGTAAACTGTGACATATTATACCCAAAAGTTCGGACCATGCTTTGCTTAAGTGTTTGTTGTTTCATTGCTAACGCGACCTTTTACACCACAGACTGAACAAAATGAAGCATTGCTCGGTCATTGGTTGACCTAAGCTGGTATTATCTAATTGTGTACTTGATTAACAGCTGATTGTAATCCATTACACACCTTTCTATCAGTTAGCTGACAGTATCAAGATCAATTTGTTCTGACAGTTTAACTCTGAGGTCCTGTCACATTTTATTACCATTTTCTAAACTATAGCGAATAAACTGTGATAATGTGAGAAATGTTGAAGGTGTCTGAATAAATTTTGGTTTGACTGTAGATCTTGCTAAAAGAAACAAACAAACAAAAAAGTCATCAAATTAAATGACATTTATAAAAGTGCGACTTAAGTGTCCACATACTTTTTAGGGCCACTGTATATCATCATCTACTGCAGTTTGGGAAATTGATTCTTTTATTTAGCAAGGATGCATTAAATTGATCAAAAGTGACAGTAAAGGCATTAGTAAAATTGTTAAAGACATGATGTAAAATTTCCTATTCATCAAAACGAATGGTTTTCTCAAAAATATTAAGCAGCACAACTGCTTTCAACACTGATAATAATAAGAAATGTTTTATCTACACTGAAGACTGGAGTAATGATGCCGTCACAGGAAACTAACTGGAATGAGAAGTTGTTCATGTTTTTATTCAGAAAGCCCTTCTGTAATACTGTCGTCTCGGTTCAGGGGGTCATGTGATTACTCAGTCTATCCCTCAACCCGTGTTAGTTTCTTTCTGCTTGCTCACGGTCTGCGCTCTGAACAGTCTTGGTTCCTGGTGATTCATTAGCATCTTTCTCTGCTTGTGACGGCCCATTGTCAACACTGTGGCAGATCGTGAGACTGATTTTAAGCCAATGGGGTTGCTAATTAGTCTTGCTCAGCCAGCTCTGAAAGACACTCCAAATCCCGCTTTCATTTGGCCATGAGTCGCAAATGATAAAAAAAAATATGTAATTGTGTTAAGTAATGATGAAATAATACGCATTAAGCCTTTTTTAAATATTAAAAACAAGGCAAGATGGAAATGCTTGGCAAAGCTGAATAGAGAATCTGTTTCCCTAAGTAAATAATAAAACACACATACACAAATGCAGAGCAGCATGCATGAAAATATTCACACAGGGCGCACAGTTGCCATTCATACGTCCAAAATGACACTTACTGGGACGTCCACATATTTGGCTGCCGCTTTTACCTTAAAAAAAAAAAAAGTACCTGCTTAATATGTTTGGCTTCAGTGCGAAATGAGATCCCGGAAAGGGGTGTGATAAACATGAAAATACTCACCGTGAAAGACAGGATGGAGGAGAAGAATGTTCCCTCGTCATATCGTGAGAGTTTGGACAACACCCCATCCAAAACAGCTGCAAACTGTGAAAGCAAGTCAATGTTTGCGTGACAGGCACAAACAACTTTAGCAGGAGCAACAATTAACAATTTAGGACAAAGTAACATTTGCTGAAAAGGTACAACAGGGTGGAAAACAGAAAACGGCATATAACGTTTCATTCAATGGAAAGCTATGTGTTGAGTCACAGTGAAAGCCGGCTGAAAAGAATGGGCAAAAGCCAAATCTCAATGTTATGAAATGTGCCGGCTCAAAAGAGGCTGAGACAATGCCTGATGGGAGTACCTTTGAGACCAAGGAGGAGATCATTTCCTTAAAGGCCTCATCGATCAGGACATCGATTTTCGAGTGGTACTGCTGCTGTAGGACACAAGAGGGGGGCGGGGAGGAGAAACATCAACAAATACAACGCTAAACGGATCGCGAGGCATCCTAAAAGAACAGCACGCTCACAAAGACATATTTCGGGCAAGGGAAAAATCCTCTCTGTGCAATAGGGCTGAGTTAAGCAGCTATTAGGCCCATTATGCCAATGAATGGCATTCCTGCTCTCGTTTAGGGCAAAGGAATTTGAAGGATACTTTTTGTGTGGGCCACAATTAGGGCAGCCTTGTGTTTTTCTAAAGAACCCGTCCAGCTGCGGCGACCAAAGGCTCACACTACATTCAATTAATCCGCCATTTCATTTCTGATAAGTCTTATTCACCTATTTTGTGGAAAAAAAGAGAGGAGGAAGGAGAAAGCGAGGACTCAGGGTGTGTGTGTGTGTGAGAGAGAGAGAGAGAGAGAGAGAGAGAGAGAGCGCATCCATTTGGGTGTTGAATAGATGCCTTTGCTGCATGCACGGCAAGCAGGAGTTCATCTCCGCCAACAATGGCCATTCACGGCGAATCTAAAGGACACCCAAATTAAAAATTTCAATCAACAATGCACGCAGATCGGTGACAAATTGAGGGTGCTAAGAGGTCACTGTCAGCAGCTCTAATTTTCTTTTCACCTTTTTTTTCCTGCACGCAAAATGGCAGTTTTTTTTCCATAAATGGCATTATAGGAGAATCTTGAGGACTTTTTACCTCAATTAACACTTCCATGTTTGCTTTTTATACGGCTAAATAGCGAGGTCTCTTTTTTGCATTATCGCGATTAAATAGGGAGGTCTTTGCCGTGTGTGTGAAAACTAAAAGAACAATAATTTCTTTTGAAAACATTTATCTGGTAGCCATCCACTTCAGAGTCACTTCAGCGAGATGGCGGCTTATAAAGCATAACCTTGTATTTCGAAATAAAGCGGCAGGCAAACTCGGGTAAAATAATCTTTTCTTTGTTTTTAAATAAAGTCTTTCACAAACACGCCGACACGCACTGTTGGCCATTAAATTCAATTCCGTGTGAAGGAAAATCAGTTGAGAAATACCTTTTAACCCAATACCAAGAAGTGTAAATAAAAGTGGCAGTTTCTCGACTATCTCGCAGCACAAGGCCGCATACTTTAGGTGTCAATGTAGGAGAAAATTCATATTTTTTTCTGTAAAGTTAGCACCTGTTTTATTTATTTTTTGTTAGGACTGGAAAGAGTAGTATTGACTACGACGACACAATTCACGAGAGAGAGAGAGCAGATCTCAACTACAAATAGTTTACTTCAGAAACTTTCATACATCTAAATGCGCACTAATATAAATAACAGAAAGAAATATGGCAGTGATCACAATTATTTGAAGCAGCAACTGATTTGGATTAATGAAAACAACACTAGTGTGTATACAAGAGATTCCACTAATTTGTGATATTTTGAAAATGCCTGTGTTCTCTGTCCATACAATTGAAGTCAATGTTATTTGATTCCCATCGTTCTTCAAAAATAGCTTCTTTTGTGTTCCAGAGAAGAAAGAAAGTCATACAGGTTTGGAATGACGTGAAGGTGAGTAAATGATCACAGGATTTTTATTTTTGTGAAATATCTCATTAAATGTTAACTGCACACATTGAGGCGGGTGCAGTGTATACTTACCCACTGTTGGTCAACCTTGGGTTCATGCAATAACGTGCAGGACATGCGGGGATGAGGCAAAAAAAGACAGTGAACAAAAAAATGAAGCATACTTGAATGAAAACTAATCTCAGAGCTGGTTAACAAACAGCAATCAGATAAATAAAACTCATCTTAACTATGATTAATTAAACTAGGTAATAAACAAACACAACACAAAATCTAACAAACTTGCTTATTTAAGAAGGAAGACTATGAAATGAGACTTACAGTCAATTATTAAAAAAAAAAAAAAAAAAAAATCTAATTGCCACTTTAAAGGCACAATATGTAAGATTTTTGGATTAAAATATCCAAAAACACTAGAACAATGTTATATATTTTGTTGACTTGTGTACTTACATTATCCCAAAAATGGCAATGTTTAATTCCAGGGAAATAAGCCATTTTAACCAGGACGCGGATCTAAGTTGCCTATCAATGCCATCATACCCGCGTTACCTTCAATTTCCAGATTTATTTAGTAGAAACCATGGAAACACCAAAGACGCTTTAATATATTATGTGTTTTATTAGACAGGTGAGCACCTGTTTGGATACATTCATCGACAGAAAACTAATGATTGTTATATAGCTCAACACAGTTAGTCTCATTGTTTAAATCTCATTTACTGCGAGTACCATGTTTTACCATGCCTATATTGATCTAGTTTACTGCAGTGTGCAACAAGTGTCTCATAGTAGCCGCCGAGCAAACACACAGAGAAGCATTACAACACAACTTTCAACACACTCAAATGTATCCAATATGATAAAACAACGCTGCGTTACCCCACATACGCATGAGTGGAAGAAACGGAAGCGGTCGCTTACAGCATAATAAATGCTCCACTGCTCTCGAGCCATGTGTCACGCTGGTCTCATTAGCAGTTGCTCCAGCGGCCTCGTTCTGCTCCAACGGCTTTCAGTCCCACCCTGCTTCATACTACTGTAATGTTAATAAATTCCCATAGGATTCTATTCCACTGGCTGTAGAGGTGAAGACAACTCCCATGATTCCGTCAAATCAAGGTGTCATCAAGCTACACCTTTGTTTTGAATAAGCGACCTCTAGCGGTGAAAATTACATATTGTGCCTTTAATGTCAGATTCATTAATTCTGGAAGCTAAACAAAAGTCTAAACCTATTACTTGACTTAAATGTAAACTAAAAAGGTCAAAAAAAAAAAAAAAAAAAAACCCTGTAAAGTTTATTTATAGCAAATTTGAATCTGAATCAATTCAGTTTCATATTAGTAGGCTGAACAACACACATAAACACAATTCGAACCACATTCTCAATTGAATATGCAGTTTGAAATCTCAATGTGAATGGCCAAATCAGATTTCAATTAGTTTCCTTCATCATTCAGTATGTGATGCATGTAACGTCATATAAAATGTGAAATATCATATATAATTGTCTTTGAGTACACTCATTTTTACTCATAGTGACCTGTGACATTCAATTCGGATTTAAAAACCAATTTGGATGTGTCTCTAGTGTGAACACCGCATAAGTGATTCCAAACTCTACTCTGAATCAAAATGATCCAACCGAGAGCTTTCAAAGACAATCGGAACATCTTTCGCTCTCCAGTCAGAAGTTGACAGAACAATGTTTTGACAGAGGTACATGTTTACTGGAGTCAGTTCACTTTAGGTGGTATCTGAACAGATAGTTTCTGCACATTACGCTGGGATAAAGTATTTGAAGAATACCACATCTTTAATGAACAGCTATGTAAAATGTTCACAAAGAGAAAAGGAAATTAAATATCTAGACAAAGTATAATTGTAATTGTCATGCAAATGAGAAGCCAGTATAATGAACTGTCTTGTTTGAAATCAAAATGGCAGTTCTGGGTGCCCAAGGGTCTGTGGGAGTTTGGTTGTGATTTGTTCAAGGCCTCCAGAGCATAAGGACTAGTGGTTGAGACTTATCTCTAGGCAGAAGAAGAGGAGGATAATATCGCCCACAGAAAGGAAGGACAAAACACTTCACACCAACCAATAACACCTGTGCTAGTTCAATTCAAAATCAAGTTTGAGGTATAAAAAGAGAAACTGATGGATCTTTGCCAGTTTGACAGCTATTCAAACGGCTGATTAGTGTAACGTAATTTAATGTTCTTTATCTTGTTTTTACCTCCTTGCTGTCAGACCAGACACCAGATGTTTTTTTTACGAGACTTATGGTGTTCATAAAACATCTATAGTACTAAGATAAACATATATGTGTCTGCTGAAAGAGCCCTGGTAAGTTTGTGACGTACCTCTTGACCTTGGTCGAGAACACAGAGCTTGGAGCACTGCTTCTTGGCGTCCATGAGAACATTAAACATTGTGCACACAGACAAAGGAACGCGGAAATCGGTGGACTTGCAAGACTTCTGCATTTTGGAGTCAAAGGCAGCTTTGGTCCTAGATATCAGAGATGGCAAAGAAATCAGTTAAGTGAAGCTCCTGGCTGTAAAAGGACAGCCATTTATTCGTTCTTAGATAGCTGACCTTTTGACACAGGCCTCCATCATATCACTAGCCATCAGTTTGAGCCTCTGCTCCAAATGTTTGGCGAACTCCGGCTCTGGCCAGTGCAGGTCCATCACGAACATCTGAAGAGCATCCAGCTTCCAGAATAGATCTTCTGATGTGGCCGAGCCATTACTGAGGAAGACAGAAACCGTGACATGTCAGCACATGCTTGATCCTAAAGTTAGACATTTCGGCTTTACATAATTTTTTCAATGCAAATACATTACAAATCTAAAAAGGAGAAATGAAAAACTGTGAAACATACAACTAAAGCATGAATGCCAAGGCCAAAGTACACAAAAGACACTTTATAATAATAAAATGACATTATGTCATGCAAAACAAATCAGTACTTGATGTCCATGTAACTATTTGATAATATCATAGTTTTGTGGCATTTCTAACTATTAGAATGTCCACAGACTAATAATTCACTGCATTATTTCACATAATGTTTGTAAATGTTATTGAAGTTATTATGTGTTGCCCAAAAGATTACATAATGGCATACAGAAAAAGTATATAGCTGGTCACATTTGTTTTGTTTCAGGGGTCTGTGTGTGTGTGTGTGTGTGTGTGTGTGTGTATGTGTGTATATGTGTGTATATGTGTGTATATATATATATATATATATATATATATATATATATATATATATATATATATATATATATATATATATATATATATATATATATATATATATATATATATATACATACATCAGATCAGGCATAACATTAACCACTGACAGGTGAAGTGAATAACACTGATTATCTCTTCATCACGGCACCTGTTAGTGGGTGGGATATATTAGGCACAAAGTGAACATTTTGTCCTCAAAGTTGATGTGTTAGAAGCAGGAAAAATGGGCAAGCATAAGGATTTGAGTGAGTCTGACAAGGGCCAAATTGTGATGGCTAGACAACTGGGTCAGAGCATCTTCAAAACTGCAGCTCTTGTGGGGTGTTCCCGGTCTGCAGTGGTAAGTATCTATCAAAAGTGCTCCAAGGAAGGAACAGTGGTGAACCAAGGCTCATTGATACACGTGGGGAGCGAAGGCTGGCCCGTGTGGTCCAATCAAACAGACGAGCTACTGTAGCTCAAATTGCTCAAGAAGTTAATGCTGGTTCTGATAGAAAGGTGTCAGAATACACAGTGCATCACAGTTTGTTGCGTATGGGACTGCATAGCCACAGACCAGTCAGGGTGCCCATGCTGACCCCTGTCCACTGCCGAAAGTGCCAACAGTGGGCACGTGAGCATCAGAACTGGACCACGGAGCAATGGAAGAAGGTAGCCTGATCTGATGAATCACGTTTTCTTTTACATCACGTGGATGGCCGGGTGCGTGTGCGTCGCTTACCTGGGGAACACATGGCACCAGGATGCACTATGGGAAGAAGGCAAGCCAGAGGCAGTGTGAGGGCAATGTTCTGCTGGGAAACCTTGGGTCCTGCCATCCATGTGGATGTTACTTTGACACGTACCACCTACCTAAGCATTGTTGCAGACCATGTACACCCTTTCATGGAAACGGTATTCCCTGGTGGCTGTGGCCTCTTTCAGCAGGATAATGCTCCCTGCCACAAAGCAAAAATGGTTCAGGAATGGTTTGAGGAGCACAACAACGAGTTTGAGGTGTTGACTGGTCCTCCAAATTCCCCAGATCTCAATCCAATCGAGCATCTGTGGGATGTGCTGAACAAACAAGTCCGATCCATGGAGGTCCCACCTCGCAACTTACAGGACTTAAAGGATCTGCTGCTAATATCTTGGTGCCAGATACCACAGCACACCTTCAGGGGTCTAGTGGAGTCCATGCCTCGATGGGTCAGGGCTATTTTGGCAGCAAAAGGGGGACCAACACAATATTAGGAATAATGTTATGCCTGATATATATATATATATATATATATATATATATATATATATATATATATATATATATATATATATATATATATATATATATATATATATATATATATATATATACTTTAAAAATAAAGAATATTTGATATATTAATGATATTATATTTAATATAATATTTAATATAATATTGGCAGTCACAATCAAAATTACACCGAGTCCATTTTAATGGTCAAAGACAGTATGAAAACAAAGAAAAGTTTTGGCCTCAATGGTGAAATGATCTCACACCTCATTATAGCACTTCTCATATTAATGTAACCCCTACGATGAATCCTATTTCTCATTTGCAAATGTTTGGTAAATTAATGTAAATTAATTAAAGGGTTCAGAGACTGAGGACCCCAATGTGAAAACATCTTACATTGTCAATGAATAGTTAAGTCGTCCTCAAATTTCAAAAAGCATAGTCAGACAACTAATCGTGCGAGAGAGACTCAGTAAAATCAAGTTGTCTTGCACCCAGCTGACTTAAGTGCAGCAGACAGGACAGTTAGTCTAAGAGTGGCTCTTCCACAAGCTGCAGGGAGTCAAGAGCAATTTCCACTGATGCTGTGTGCCGACTCCGCTGGGTTTGACGGGCTCAAGAGATCTCCAGCAAGCGAGACAGATGGAGCGGCATCGCCGTGTCAACCGCAGTCAACACGGCAACATGCAGTCTGGGCTCACGTAAGCAGTGCTCGAGTGTGTGACGCGACAAAAAAAGGCCACTCGTTCCGCTCGCTGTTAAAAGACTGTTACCTTCACAAGTGGCGGTCCGGGAAAATAAATCGTTTGGCAAAGTCCACTGTGCAATTAAAAGGGGCGAGCACAAGCTCCCACTCGATTAATTAGTGGCGGTACGGTCCGTAAGGGCCCCCTCGGGGGTCCGCGCCTCCGCCTCGAGCAGAGGAAAGAGGCAGGGTGAACAAATGGACGAGTTTCTCGCCTGTTGAAGAGACTCCCTGAGGGAGAACACAAAGTTCTCGCCGAATCTAACAACCAGCTAACCACAGAGTCCCCTCTGACAGACACCCACAGGACTACACCCACTACAGACACTGTTTCAGGCCTGAAAGCTGGTGTGCTTTTGCAGTTCACACGCTTTAGGCTAATTGAGATGGATGAAATTTAACTTTCCGACGTTATTTAGGCTCTCCTAGCTGTCAGAAGTTCTTTTGTAGAGCGACGCTGATTACATCTTATTTTGAGAGCAGCCAATTGTTCTGGGATAAATCTGGTTTTGGTGTTTGAAATGGTGTATGAGGTCACTATACTCTAGCGTTACCCAGATAACCCCCGACGGCAGAGAGAAAATAGAGCTGCTGTTTATCATCACATGCTCACAGCGGGATTAAATGCTCTCGCGACTGAACCGATGATACCTGGGCACTTCACTATGAGAAGAAAATGAATGTTTATGGAGACTCGGGCATCCATGTGAATCATCTTTTGAACAGGTTTCTGTGAATTTGTTGACTTTCATACTAAAAAACAGGATATAGGCACAACACACACCAAACACAAGCATGTGATATCTCTGGTACTCACAAAATATCTGGCAAATTAATTCCTTGTCCACTGAAAACCAAATGCATAACTGTGTTAAATTTAGCCAATGAATAACACGATACCACCTAAAGATGATAAGCCACTTTGGCACAAAACACACTAAAATGAACAACACCACCAACGTTTTCAAGCAATCACATCGCTAACAGGATCATCACACTCTGATGGCAACAGGGATGGGAATAGGAAGCAATTTAATAATTTGGTTCTGATTCAGATTCAATTTAATGATTCTGGTTCTTTAATTCCATTAATGATTCGTTTGTACTTTTGAAGAAGCCCAACCGCATATCATTGGCCTTAACTATATACTAAACAAAATCCATACTATTTCTCATAACAAATGAGCTCTTTTTCATTAAATTAAGGACTTAATAGTAGACAGAAACCGAAAAAGTAGTAATTCTATCATCAACTGCTGCAAGTGATTCAGTAAGTTGAGATTCAAGCAAGTCGGTAGTTGGATCAAACAAATAATGGGTTTATAGCAGATTCATTAAAAACAACTGAACCATAAGCAATGTTACATAACAAATTAGTTATTTTTTTCATTAAAGTAAAACTTTTTAAAGGACTTAATACAATAAAAAAGGAAGTAATTTCAGTTTTAAAGAGATAGTTCACCCAAAAATGAAGATTACCCCATGATTTACTCACCCTCAAGTCATCCTAGGTGTATATAACATTCTTCTTTCAGACGAATAAAATCAAAGTTATATTAAAAATGGATAAATCCAAACATCGATTCGATTCACTTCAGAAGGCCTTTATTAACCCCCCGGAGTGGAGTACATTTACAATGGATGGATACACTTTTGGCTTCAATTTTGACCTGCCATTCACTGTCAGTATAATGTTTGGATTGTAAGAAAAATATCCATATTTAAAACTTTATAAAGTAAAACGATCTAGCTTCCACCAGACCGTCTTCTGTATTCAACTTGTGAAGAAAGTGTAACGCCTCTCGCAGTTCAAAACATTACACTTTTTTCGTAAGCTGAATACAGAAGGCAGTCCTCCGTAAGCTAGATATTTTACTTTATAAAGTTTTAAATATGGATATTTTTCTTACACAAACCCATCGCTTTACTTCAGAAGGCCTTTATTAGCCTCCTGGATCAGTGTGGATTACTTTTATAATGGATTGATACATGTATTCGTCTGAAAGAAGAATGTCATATACACCTGACTTGAGGGTGAGTAAATCATGGGGTAATTTTCATTTTTGGGTGAACTATACCTTTAAGCAAAAAGTTTCAAATGCAAGTGATTCAATAAGTCAAGATTCAAGTGAGTCAGCAAACTGATTCAAACAAATAACTTGGTTAGACTAAACATACTTTTTTAGCCAATTCATTAAAAAGAACAATTACAAATGACACAAGTTGTGTTATGTGTTTTTTTTTTTATTGTTGTGTGAAATAGCGCACAACTCAGCTAAAGTGATTTATTTTGCTGTGGTGCTGTATTCAGCGGTTTCTGGAGAATGGCATCAAAAACGCCAACGCATTTTTTTTTAAAATAACGGTACCTGTTCTGAATAAAAACAGCTTCTTGATTCCCAACCCAAGCTCACAGACAAGAAACAAAGCAAATCTACAAAAACTATTATAACACTCACATTGTCATGCAATCGAGGATGCACTTTATGGGTACTTAAAAATACAAAATTCATTATGCTAAAATGTATTAATTTTTGTTATAACTTATGTTTAACACAAATGCTTATTATAGCAATAACTGAGCTTCATAAAACCAACAACTGGAAACATCCACTAGGCTGCGTTTAAAATGTATATGCCACAATAAATATATTTCATTGTTTTTAAGGGCTGTAGCCTCCTTCTAACTAGTCATGTGACCTCTTTGCTGCTATAATAAGCATATGTCAAGAACAGTAAGCAGTGATGGCGCCCAGCTGGCCCATACACACGTGCTGTCACACAGCGGCCCCATCCAGGAAGGGGCTGAGAAGCTGGGCATCTGAGGGAGGTTAAGAGGCAGGTTGGGAACCCTGGGCAGAGGAACGCTTGGCAGATTGTTGGTGATGGTCCTGCCAGAGATCAGAGAGTAAAAGAGCAGAAAGCACTGAGAAGCGGCGAACAGTAAGACAGTTCATCAGATGAAGAGCAGAATAAACAGCTGATGACTGATCGTTCTGTTGCATCCGAATAGAGGGAACCAGCTTATTGATGGGGAAGAATATTTGGGGGCATATTTCATTTGATGTAAATGAAAATGTTGTACTGTTTTAAGAGTCATGTTCAGTTTGGAGTTCAACTGTGCGTTCACACCACCGGCGGGGAGAGGATCGAAGTGGGCGGAAGTCATTTATTTTCAATGGGAGCTGGCGGCGAGCTCCAGCGAGAGCAGCACGATGCATCTTGGACGATTTGGGCGTCGAGGAGAGTTGAAATCAGGTCAATTTTATGTTAATGAGCTATGACGCGGTTCGGCGGCAGCCAATCGGAATGTAGAAGTGCTCCGCTTGAGAGGATTCCAGAGAACGCAGTCCTGTAAACTTTGGTTTCAACCACATTAGTTCCCAAGCAAAATAGAGGAGAGGTTGATCATTTCTGTGGCGGGTTTGATAAGAAGGCACGCAATACTATTTATAGGCAACTTATTTGCGCTAGAACGCTTGCTTTTCAGTGGGAATGCAATTAATTTGCTCAAAACAACACAGAGTTGACCAACTGCATTAAGGCTACACTTCAGCCAGGACATTTATTGTAATGTAGGCTGCACATAAATTAATGTTAATGTTAATTAAAGACCATGGCGATTTCATGAGGTTAGTTTATATCCTACTTGTGGTCAGCCTACACAAATACCTCCTGCTTCAATGCCTGTTAGTTTTCCGGCCCCTTTAAATACAGTTTAAAAAAAGACCAAACATTCGATCTACGTCAGAGAGTCCACAAATCTTTCTACAGCGTCGTTGGCAGGGTGGCCAGAGCGAATTTTGACGCTCTCGCCGGCAGCGGTGTGAACGCACAATAGATTTATTTATTTTTTCTTAAATGTCTTTTGCTGGGGTCAAACCGACCCCTAAGAGTAAAAATGTTAGTCACATTTCTGAAAGTTTCATAACTACTACTTTGTTGTAAAACAGAGTTTTTTTAAATAAATCATTTATATTTATATTTATTTATATATATGAACTTACTAAAGACAATTTATTTTTATTTGAAACGTTTGTTTATTTATTAGGTCAAAGGGACTTTGGCAATGATCATAAATAATAATAATAATATTCATTTTAATTTAATAAATAATAAAAAATAAAAATAAAAAACCATAGAGCATTTTGATTAGGTCAGAGAATATCATTAAGGGCAAATTATTATTTTGATTATTATATATTTGTTTATATGTATGTATTATTCCAAACATAAATGAGAAACAGAACATGAGAGTTAAGTCCTGTGTAAGGTCTAATTTTCACAACCAGTGTTTTCTGCAGTTCTGCATCCACTGGAAATTGTTTTGTCAACTGAATGAGCACGACACAACATACAGAGTTGACTTCACCTCTACAGCCTTGTTTTCATCCACATCAAATTAAATATGGCGAGAATAACCAGGAAACTGAAGTAAATCAGAAAAGTACAAAGCATTAATGAAAAAGGAGGAGGACAATCTTGGAGGCTACATTATTTCCCCTCTCTCCAATCATCTATTCATTATCTGAAATGTGAATGTTAATTGCTTTGCTAAAAATAGCCAAATACGGCACTGTATTCTGTATTCTATTCATTGATCAAAATCATGTTTATTAGCCTGGGGTTAAACAGGTTCTTACTTCACAGACTGCCACGTCTCCTGTTCAAAGCCGCGGTGAATGGACTGAGCTATAGACGACTCCATCAGGTCAATGTAGCGCACCACTAGAGGGATGTACAGGTCCTGGAGGTGCTTGTGGAACGTTCCATTGTACAGGTGAGCTGGAGAACATGAAGGAAGAATGAAGGCTTTACAATGTATCGGATGATATGCAACCAAGCAAAATATTGTTAGACCCCTTAATGCTATACTGCAGTGGAAATATATCTAGAACACCACTTCCAGAAATCACTGGCAACTTTTTAAAGAAAAAAACAAACAAACAAAAAAACATTAAAATAATAGAACACATTATTTAGGATGTTGAAGAACAAACAAACCCTTATGTTGTGTTCGGGTCATTTTGACCCGGAGAGGATTTTTTTTTCTCCGAAAAATGTTAGTTAATGTTATCGTATTGGACTAAAACTTACTGACTTTGCTCATACAGGCTATTAATACTTCCCAAAATATTTGGGATTTTTTCCCCACCTTGTTACACTTGTGGTGTTCCAATATTTGGTGATAACATAGCATAACAAGAGAATTACAAGCAATTTTTAAAAGGCTGGTCATTTATGACTGCGGCTAAAATAATGAAACAAATTAGTAAATTTACTTGCATAAATTGAATGGTTTCAAAATCTCATGTAAGCATGGTGTTCTTGTGCTACTCATTTGCATATAATCTACTAATAAGGTTTTTAAAATTAGCAGATTTTTAATACTTTTTGTGTGTGTGTGGGGGTAAAATGCGTCACACTTAATCTAGCAAACTGGGTGAGGTTATGTTTGTCACATGACAATTTTATTATTTTATTATAATCTCTTTTAAAGAAGACAATCAGCAGATTATTGTAGAAATCATAACAAAAAATGAAAGTGTAAATAAATTACAGAAGTTGAATTTGACTGTAAAGCAAATGTTCTGAACTAAACTTTTTGTTATTTTATACAAAATTTATAAATATATCTAACCTATATCTGTAAAAAATATCTAACCAAGTTGTGTTCCAAATTTGAAGTTGATATCACAAAAAAATGTACCTGCTAAAATATTCTCAAAAACAGTTTACAATGTCCATTTTGAAAATGGTTTTTACAGGATGAATTTTGAGTGCATATGTTTTGAATGATACCTAATTTATGATGATTACTAAAATATGTGATAACGGAAAAGGCAATACAAAAGTGTGCCAAGTGTCCCGCTCAGAGTGAATATTCTCCCAGGCGATTTGTGAAGAACCATACACTTTTTGCATTCAGGTGGTTGAGGTCCATTTTAGAAAAGTAGAAAAGGTTTATGAAAACGTCAAATGAAAACCAGACTGATCAGAAAAGAGAAAGATGTCAAATTTTTCATTACTCCTCAGCTTTTGTATTCGAAAAAACTTAAAAGCGTTAACCAGTTTTCTGTAATTTAATGCCAAAGCAATAGTATAGTGTTGTACATGTAGTGTGTAGTGTGGTTTTTTTGAAAACTGTGAACGAATGAAGGCTTTTTATTATAATCATCAGTTAAAAACAGTGCTTAATATTTTGTGGAAAATTTATTTTAAACTGTGAATATAAAGTGAAAAAAATAAAAATAAAACAGCATTATTTGAAATATTAGTCTTTTGTTAGTTATGATGTTAATAACTGTAGAAATACATCAGTCTGTGAAAATGTTCCATAAAAAAATTTATATATATTAAAAGAATTCCTAGTTTTACCTCTTATTTCTCCTTCATTTCACCTAGTAGACAACACATTCTATGTAAAAGTGGCAGTTTACCCCAATCTCCCGTACATGTAAATGCACTCAATGTAATTAAACCACTTAGAAGGAAATGGAGGTCCGAGAGTGAGAGAGTGAGTGAGTGAGTGTGTGTGTGTGTGTGTGTGTGTGTGTGTGTGTGTGTGTGTGTGTGTGTGAGTGAGAGAGAGAGAGAGAGGCATGTCTCCTCAGGCATCATTAAGTGTAATTCCCATCTCTCTGTTCCTCATCATTAACACTAGCCTTTTTACTCTCGTGGGTGTGTGAGTTCATTTCCCAATCATTTAACAATGATGAAACTCATTTGAGCATTTAGTGTCAATGTCACCACAATTTTGTGTCATCTGCACACACACTAAAAACTGTAAAAAGCACTCACAACCGAAACTAATCCCTGCCCAAAATCAGGAATAGCCTTCATTCATTTAGTGTTATCTAGGGGTCTGGTTTGGTTGTTCTAAGGATTTGAAATAACATTGGATGAATTCAGTGCCTACTTCAGTACACATATACACTCTAAATGAAAGGTAAAACAGATTTTTGAGCACTCTCAACAAAAATATTTTAATTTTAAATAACAGATTTTTAATTTAACATGTTTAAATGCGTAATATATTCATGTGATGCAAAGCTGAAGTCTTCAGTATCACATGATCCTTCAGAAATCATTTAATATGCTGATTTGATGCTCAAGAAACATTATAATCATCAGCTAAAAACAGTGCTTAATATTTTGTGTGTGAAGAGAAAGTTTAAAAACACACAAAAAAACAGCATTTATTTGAAATATTAGACTTTTGTAACAGTCTTCTGTCACTTTTGATCTATTTAATGCATCGTTGCTCAATAAAAGTATTATATTTAGAGCTGGACAAATGATTAATCACATCCAAAATAAAAGTTTGTGTTTGCGTAATATATATGTGTGTACTGTGTATAATTATTATGTATATATAAATACACACACATGTATGTATATATTTAAGAAAAAAATTATGTCAAATATTTATATTTATAAATATATATACAGTATATACATGCAAATATTTCTTAAATATATACAATATACATGCATGTGAGTGTATTCAAATATGCATAATAATTATACACAGTACACACACATATATTACGCAAACACAAACTTTTATTTCGGATGTGATTAATCGATTGCTCAGCAGTAATTAAAAGATTTTAAAAAACTAAACCTTTGAAAGGCAGTGCAAATGAGTTTCAGCAGATTTGATGCCATGTGTTCTCATGTGACCTGCACTGGAAATGATATCGCTTCAGAGATGGACCTTTTTTTGTCATGTTTGAGTATTAGCGCTATCGATCTTCATATTGAAAAAATGAAAAAGAGCATTCTGCCAAACTTCTCATTTGGACTTTCACAAAAGAAAGTCAGTCATGAGTTTGAAGCAACATAAGGGTGAGTAAATGATGACATTTTTAATTTCTGTGTGATATATTCCATTAACACTACCAATTGAATTCCATATTTTTCCAAAATGGTTAACATGTTTCCAGCAGGCTTGGCTTCCCTCATTAGAATTCTACTTCTGAGATTAAAAGAGATTAATTTCTGTGAGATTAATTTAGTGAGAACAGGGCAGAGGAAAGCAATATGAGGGGATCTTCAAGGAAGTTCATATATGAAAGAGCGTGGGAGTTCCCTATATCTTTCTGCCAATTGTCTGTTATTACAGGCTGCCATTTCCATTGTCATGCTCCCTAGATAACCAAACATATCTATTCCAAATAAACTGCTGTTTGAACGACACACTAAAGCCTCTTAATTACCGTCACAAATGACACAGTCACGCGAAACAGTCGTCAAACTTTAACTGGCTGTAGCTGCTGTTCTATCAATAGACCAAAATTTCATGTTGTGAAGTATTCAAAACCATATTCTGGGATCATTTCTGGTTGGTTACGAGAGATACCTATGCTCTGGATATGTCGGACACTCAGGGTTTCACAAAAACTAACTTCGTTAGGGTTCAGATATTTGACCTGTCAAATTTCAAAACGGTGGAGATAATTGACCCTCCAGTGCCACTGACTGATCACACTGTATATCTAATTAGGTTGACAATAACAGAGTACAGCATGTTAACCTGCTCTCCTAACAAGTACTGTTATCCAAAGCAACACTGGTGTTAATTAGCACGCTTAGCAGTGAGAACATGCAATCAGAACTTTGGACAAACGGGAGTGGAAGGGGGAGAAACGATGCAAGAGCGAGGAGAAAGACAGGAAAACCTATTGCTAATAGCTGAACTGAACTCATTTCATAACTGATAAACTTTACACAGGGCTGTAACCACCATAGACATTTTGGAGGCCAAACTGTCCGCCCCAATATTTAATATTCTTGATACTGCTCTGCTGTACTCCGTTACACACTGCTCTGTTTGTTGCTAGGATGACAGAAGTAAAATGTTAAATTTTTAGGTTGGTCTGCCTCGGTGGTCTAACAGCGCTCGTCGCTGTCAGAATGAGTGAGATGGCCAATCACATCAAAGAAGGCGGGGCTTACTGTTAGTGCGGATTCCAACATGACACTTTAGTTATAGCCGTGAAAGAGTGCGTCGTGAGATGTAAGTAGCTAAGCATTTAATATTTGACGGTTTTACGTTCAGCGACCAACAGTAATAATCAACTTGACACCGTTTTGAATCGAAAATATGACATTATTTATGTAAATCATAATGGAATTTGACGTGACGAGAAACATTTTGCATTTTCACATATTAGGCAGACAAATGAGACTGAATGTATGCATATTTAAAAAAATATATTATTTGCAAATAGTTTACTTCATAACTACTATAGAACTGTAACGTTTACCGTTCTTATCCCTTTTAATCCTTTAATAATTGAATTCGTTTAAATAAAGCAATAAGACCAATGCTTTACACAGTTATTATACTGAACTGAATCTCCACTCAACTGACTTCAGCTGAATAATGACACTATTGTCTTTGTTTTTAGAGTTGCTTCACAGCAGAATTGAATTTTGTTTGCATCACTGATCATTATTTTCCCTTTTTTTTTAAAGGTGCCCTAGAGTGGAAAACTGTATTTATCTTGGCATAGTTGAATAATAAGAGTTCAGTACATGGAACTAACATACCATGAGCCTCAAACACCATTGTTTCCTCCTCCATATGTAAATCTTGTGCTAGAAAAAGACCACTGAAAAACAGGCAATTTCTAACATAACACCGACTGTAACATAACTGTAACACGTCAGGATCATTAATATTTACACCTCCCCAAATTTGCATAACCAGCCCATGTTCAAGGCCGGCAGTTTTAACGTGGACCTGCACCGAATCAACAGAAGTTCTGCAGTAGAAGTATTGTGAAGATGAGGACAATATAGTGAAAACGGCAGATCATGGATATGAATGTTATGTTCCAGGCTGTGCAGGGGATGTGAGCACTTTTCATAGCCTCGAAGTGGAGCGTTTGAGTGTTCGTGCTTGTCTGGCGGTTGCCAGATTTCAGTCATTTAAATCCCCAATCAGAGCTTTTCTGTTAAAAGAACACATATTATATCCAGAGCTTTACTTAAATGTGAAATCTGGTAACCATATGCACGCAAGCTCTCTCTCGCGCATGCGGATGATCGGAAAACACCAATAAACAAGTATTACATTTGAGATTTTCTGCTTAAAGTGTAATTCAGTCGGTCCGTGTTCTGTCGCTTGTGCTGTTTGCGATTGCGTTTGGTGAATAACTGCACTTGTGTGAGCTACTGAAATGAGCCAATCAGAGCAGAGCTCAATATTATTATTCATGACCCTTCCAAATAGGGCAAAAACAGACCATTTCATTCTAGGGACAATTTCTAGGGTTGTAAATGGACCTGTAAAACCATATCTGGACAGTTTTTGACCTTAACTAACCACATATCCTTTATGTAGATATCAGAGAACAATTTAAAATATTGTTTCAACTCATTCTAGGGCACCTTTAAACAATCTGTATATTATATAAAGCACTATGTAAATAAAGGTGACAAACACAACACACGGTCAGTTCGGAGGAAGTTGTTGAGCAGCTGAAAGAGAGGGAAACTGTCCCAGGAGTCCTGTGGCTGGACAGCCAGTGCTGCGTCCATGTCCACCGTGTAGAGGGACAGGAAGGTCT
Organism: Paracanthobrama guichenoti; assembly: GCA_018749465.1. Taxonomy (NCBI): domain Eukaryota; kingdom Metazoa; phylum Chordata; class Actinopteri; order Cypriniformes; family Gobionidae; genus Paracanthobrama; species Paracanthobrama guichenoti. The sequence continues at coordinate 15,989,417 of CM031967.1, read as the reverse complement.
CGGCATGCTCACCCATCGCCTCTGGCCACCACGAGAAGGCCTGCAAAATACAGACATGCATAAACCGCTTGTTTGTCTTATTAGAGTGAATGTTAAACATTTATCATGTTCTGGACCATTGCTATATTATAGTTTTTATTATTTTGATTTAGATTTTATATTTTCGGTTTTCACTTTTATTTTGTTGCTTTGTTGCATTTTTTATTAGTTTTTAAAATGTGTTTATTTTATTTATTAGTTTTAGTTGACTTTTTTTAGTACTTCAAGTTCAACTAAATGAAAACGAGAAAAGCTGCTTTGGCAAGCTGCTGAAAACATAATTTTACATACAATATTTTATTTGGAAATCGAGGGTATGATGTCATTGATAGGTGACGCATGGACACGCTCCGTGTCCTGGTTAAAATGGCTTATTTCTCTGGATTTAAACATTCTTGGAAACATTTGGGATAATGTAAGTACACAAGTCAGCAAAAAAAACATTTTTCTAGTGGTTTTGGATATTTTAATCTAAAAACTTTACATATTGCGCCTTTAATGTTTATAATAATAAAAAAATGGTTTTAGTTTTAAGATAACAATAATAATCCTGAAATAAAGATCTGATCATTCCCTTGATCAAACATCAAGTGTTATGTGTGACTTTTTTAAATTATTTTTTCAGTTTTTAGCAAAAAGTTGGTTAAGTCTTGGACAAGACTCAGTAAAAACAAGACTCAGTCATATATATATATATATATAAAAATGTCCATACATACATACACATATATATACACATACATACATACACACATATATATATATATATATATATATATATATATATATACATATATATATATATATATATATATATATATATATATATATATATATATACATATATATATATACATACATATATATATATATACATATATATATATATATATATACATATATATATATATATATATATACATATATATATATATATATATATATATATATATATATATATATATATATATATATATATATATATATATATATATATATATATATATATATATATATATATATATATATATATATATATATATATATATATATATATATATATATATATATATATATATATATATATATATATATATATATATATATATATATATATATATATATACATATATATACATATATACATATATATATACATATATACATATATATATATACATATATATATATATACATATATATATATATATATATATATATATATATATATATATATATATATATATATATATATATATATATATGGATGTTTATTAATTACATTTCTCTCTTGGGGACAGTGATTCTTTAAAAACAACAACAATCAAATTATAAACAAACACAAAATTAAGTAAAAATACAACTTTTCTCCCTATTGTGATGTATATCTGGGTGAAACGGCTTTTTGAAAAAGTAAAAATAAAAATAAAAATAAAATAAAAAAGTAGGGTGAGATTTGATTTTGCCCATGTGGAATGGATTGGATGGTTGCGGTCAGCTATTGGTCGATCTCATGTGAGTGACAGGTTTTCCGCCCACCAGTAAACACCTCAGAGATGTCAGTGAAGAGGAGGGGAAGATATTTTGATTAAAGATTATGAGGGTACATTAATTTAAAAAATTATGTGCATAGATAAATCATTTATAATTAATACCGCAATATTACATAAAAATGTTAATTGTCCATTTTGATTTCATGGTGATTTTAAGCTCTCATTTTTTTTTTTTTTTTTGATAAAAAATAAATAAAAATTCTTTTTATAATTTTATTATCGAAGAGACAAAATAAAACCTTTAAGCACTCTTTAAAATCATCCCAATGGACATAAAAGTTCCCATAATTAGAAAAGAATCTCCCATTAATATGTAAAATGCCAGAAATATGCTACATATTCAACACCTGTGCAAACATGCAATCACAAACAATAATGCCAAAAGGCATAGTGTAACAACAGAGAGAAACAGGATACAATACTGAGGGCTAAGGCTTGTGTACTTGGACACTCACAACAAAGCACAATAAAAACATGGAATTAAAGCAAGTAGAAGACAAGCAATAACATGGCGGGACCTTGAAAAGAACCACACAAAGATTGTTTCCGCGCATACATACTTGGTTTATGTCTACATTTACACAATCTATAATACATACTTGAACAAACCCCTAACCTTAAGTATTAAACTTTCATGTGTAAGTCATCAAGCATTGTTTGTGCTACAGACATACAAAAACTCATATCACGCTGCTTCTGGAGGTACTTTAAGCAATTTGACTTATGATATCCACTTCATTTTTCAGTTCCATTTACACTGAAAAATAAATGGTGTAGAATTTACTGTGAAACAATTTTTACCTATAGAAATTGCTACATTTTACAGATAATTACAACGGCAAGCACATTGAATTAAACACAACATTTTGAAGTAAAAAGACAACAATTTTCTTGTAAAACATACTCCACTAATCTTTGTTTTATTTACAACGTCGAAATCTTTTTTTTTTTTACAGTGTAGATTTGCAGAAATCCCACAGAATTAAGTTGCATTCACATTAGTTTCACTAAAATTTCATAGAGGAAAAAGGTCCATTATCTATTGTATCGTAGCGATCACTTTCAAACCAAACGGCTTTTAGTTGGTCAGCGGTGCAGATTCATGTGACCATCTTTAATCTGATGCGAAATCGGTTTGGGGAAATTTTTCACCCATACGTGAAATTCCTGATCGTGTGAATTTCTATTGAAATTACTGAATTTTGCAAGCAAAATTTCACCGGAATAGTCGATTTTTGTGATTGGGCTCCTTTGATGTAGACCAATGCTCTAGCAACCACTCAGAACACTTTAGCAACGCCATGGAAACCATTCATAAAATTCCCAATGATCATGAAATACTATGGAGAAAAATGGGAATTAACATTTGAATATCAACGTTAATCACATACTGATTTAAATGTTAAAGGTAACAATTAAATGCACATTAATCCAAAATTATTGGATTAAAAAAAAAAAAAACGTTTCACGTTTGGAAAAGGGAATTGCACTAGAAAGTAGCAGAAAACTGCTAAAAAAAGGACAATTGGCCATCCACGTGTCTTTTGTGGTCGACTGCAGCGGAACATAGACCATGCATCCCTACTAAATTCCCCTGAGAAAAGGGACAAATTCAGTGCCGTCTTCCTGCATTGTGCCGAGCTACCTATTGTCTGCCAGTATGTGCATTGAAGGCCCTTCTGAAAAGATCCAAGTCCATCAATGCATTTCTCTCTTTGCATTCTTCCACACGGCGGTTCTTGGGGACGTCTGCAGCCAACTTAATTGAGAGTATCAAAGAAAGCCAGTTCATGTTGTCTTGTAATCTTTACGGCAGTGTGCGAGCCAAGAACTTTCCATCCAAAGCGGTCGGCATGGAGCGATAGGGATAAAAGTGCAATCAGTCATGGTGAAGAATATGTGGTGGAGAGGAGAATGCTGACTTATTGAAGAGTGCTATTGTGTACGGATACCTGAGCGTGTGTGTGGGGAGGGGGTGAATGTCCCTTTTGTCTGACTAGATGTTTTACAGTCGTTGGCCTTGAGGGAGCTTGTCTTCAGGGCTTTCAGAGGCAGGTTTTGAATGGCATATAGAGCTGACAAACATCAAAATGACTCATTCACTGCTATATCCATTTCAGTCTAAAACCATAGGCGGACCAGAGCCAATAATTTTTTTCTGAGCTAGGGGTGTGCGATATAAAAAAAAAAAAAATCTCAATATTTTCTGGGATTTTATCGATTACGATAATTAGATGACATTTTGCTGTGTGTTTATTGTGTTGGTACCTTGGCAGGTTTAAGACTCCCAAAGCTTTTGATAATCTTCATATTCTGTGGGGTGGTTGATTTTTACCTTTCTTACATTTAATCAATAAATTTAATAGAGTGGTGCAGGTCACTTTGAGGCCAAAACGCGGATGCGAGTTAGCATTTTAGCACTTCCGGTTCCATCGTCCTGAAGTCAATGGGCCCCATCATACACCCGGTGAAATGCGGAGCCAGGCGCGATGCAAGTGTTTTTTTGCCAATTTGAGCCTGACGCAGTTATAATTTTCACATCCAGTGCCCACGTTGTTTAAATAGCAAATGCATTTGCACCCATGGGCGTGCTGGTCTGAAAACAAGGTGTGTTCAGGCACATTGTTGGCGCGTTGCTATTTTGAGGCAACTGAAAACGACATTGACCAACAAAAACCTGGTCTAAAGTCAAGTCATCTTTATTTATATAGCGCTTTTTACAAGTCCAATTGTTTCAAAGCAGCGTCACAGTGTTAACAGGAAAACAATGCTAATTTCAATTATCATATAGTGTCAATGCGGGCAGATCGGTAATATAGTTGAAATTGAAGTAAGTGTCCCCAGTCAATTAAGTCCTAAAGTCAACAGTGCAGTATTTTTTGTGTTATTTAAAGGGTGCGTTAGTAATATGCGCATATAGGGGGGTGCACAACACGCATACACTCTGCTTATTACACACACGGACACGTAGCAGCACACAAATTTTTAAATATGAAAAATTAAAGGATTAAAAATGTAAAAGATTATTATTGTGTACATAAATATAAAAATGCCTACATGTCAAATGCTCAGGGAGCTTTGGTGGAATCCGGCTTGTCCTGTAGATGGTCTGCTCGCGCGCTTTAAGCTTGTGGACGAGCAGATCCGTTTCCTCACTAGAGGAGTGTTCAGTTTTTCTGCTTGCAAATTCCGCCATGTAAATGGCGAATCCGCCATGGTGCAAGTGCAACTGGCTTTTAAAGGGAATGGGAGATGAGACTCTGATTGGTTTATACCAGTGAGGACCAATGCGCCAATGTGCCGGGCGCGCCAACCATTTTTCCTGTGGTTAAACTAGCAAAAGTGGATTCGGACACATCCTAAGTGCACTTGCGCCATGAGTTTCAGACCATGCGCTCAGATCGTTAAAATAGGGCTCAATGTGTTTTTTGAATGGGGTTTTGTTTAAATGGCTGTAATAAGGTCTGTGGTGAACACAAGGTCAAGACACTTTCACATTTTATTCTACGACATAAAATACATCAATATTACCCCACTCGTGATTTTTTTAAAGCTGTAATGTGTCTTGAAAAAGGCAGTTCCTAACAAGTGGCTAAATGGGACTACAGAGGCTGTCGAAGAGATTAAAGGACATCATGCCTCAGAGCTCAGTCCGCTTTTACAGCCTCATTATGCTCATAATTGTGCTCTTATGAACTAGCCTAACTCAGACTTCCTGGGAAAATGTTTTAAGATAAAAAACGAGTTGTCGGAAGCTTAGTGATGGTGACGAAGTCGTGGGACCGTGCTGTAGTCCGTTTATAGTCTACCTTTAGATTTTTACTTCTGGCAGTAAAATGCATTTAATGCATCCTATAAAGTATTAATTTCTCTCAAAAAAAGAAAGAAATCTTAATGATCCCAAACACGTTTGATCTATATTTTATATACATATCAGACTTGGGTAGTTAAAAAAGTTATTGATTTTATTGTCTGTGTGAAAATGCTTTGAAACAAAAACGTTGTGATAAATGACACCCAATATGTTTTGTTTGTAAAAGCATAAATGATAAATAAAAATAAATGAGGTCATCCAGTCTACAACGCAAAGAGAAGGTGGCATGTATTTCTTGCTAAAGCTAAATAACACAACACAACACGAGAGTGCAAAATAAGATGAACCTTACCTCTCTTCCCTAATGCATTACAAACGTAGGAGTGATAAAGAAAGAGAGAGAAAAATATCAAATAGGCATACACATTCTTATGCATAGTGAACACTGATACACTTTGTAAAACACGTTTGATTAGACAATGTTTTACTTCTTGTTTCAAACTGTGAGTGTGACCATAATTTCACTAATGTAGATCTGAGCACATCACGCACACACCTTGATGTTTCCTTAGTGACAGCATGTGGGACATTTCTTGTTAGGCACAGCCTGCGTTCTGGCATTATTGTCTCTGTCGTCTGTGACAGCTGTTGAAAGCTTGAGGCCTAAAAATAGCCCGGTAACTTGCCAGCAGATGTCTACATCCACATTTTTAGTTAAGAAAATGATCGTTTTAACGTCTACGAAACCTGAACACCTAGTATTGACTAATTTCCTTTGATCTTTTTTTTTTTTTTTATGTTGATGTGAGAGCGATAGCGGGCGCTGGCCTTGTGCAGATGGGCCGTGGGCGTTGTTTTCCTGTGCCGCTACTATGAGCTGGCATTGGACGGGTAAGCTGTCACTCGCTAACAGCTGTTATGGCAACGCGGCGGAGTAAATGGACAGCGAGACGGTAAATGATCACGAGTCCGCTCTGAAATGATCATGCAATACCTTCTGGAGCAACATGTAAAGCCAAAAGGCCCGATGATAAACAAAGATTGATTCTCTGTCTTACGTGACTGGGTTTTTCTGAACTTATGTTGTAAAGGACTGGAAGAGATGTGACAGGATCAATGGCGAATTCACTATGAACAAAAAGGTGGTGCTGGTGTGGAATATTGTGTTTAATACAGGACCATAGACATTGAGGGGGATCCCCCCAATAATTGGAAGTGGCAAAACCACTTTTCATTTTTACAGTGAAAGAGTGCGTGCGTGATAAGATACAGGTAGCTAAACATTTAATATTTGACAACTGTTTTATGATGGATGTGTTTAATTAGACCTGGAACATTCTTATTTCTTCTTTATTCCCTTTAATTATTTAATTTCTTTAAATAAAAAGACCACCCCCTCCCCTCAAAAAAAACTTTGGTTAACATGGTTACAGCCTTGGTTTAATATGAGAAACAAGAAAGAAAGAACATTGACACTTACTGAAAATAAATGAAGGCTTCCATAGCAGGAAATAGTCAGGACTTAGACAACATGCCACTGGTTGGTCTTCTAACAGCAATAACTCTTTATCAGGAGATATTCCACAGGTCTTACCTCAGAGTGATGCTCGTCGTTCTGCTGTAACACCTCCATACACAGTTCTCCTAGTCTGATCATGTCTTCCAGTCTTTTCTCTGGAGGCGCCTGGCTGCTATCTGCCGACACACAGACGTTCGAACAGTCACACTACATGTCTAACACTCCAAAGACTTTTAGAGAACTAAAAGCAATAGATCTAAAGGGCTCAACAATAAGAATTTGGCCAGTTACACTGTAAAAAACTGCTGACTGTTAATACAACTTCACATTCAGGAGGAACAGTGTGGTTCCCAGGCCAGCCGGGAGACTTAATCCCTCCAACGTGTCCTAGGTCTTCCCCGGGGTCTCCTCCCAGAGGGACGTGCCTGGAACACCTCCCTGGGAAGGAGTCCAGGAAGCATCCGAAATAGATGCCCGAGCCACCTCAACTGGCTCCTCTCGATGTGGAGGAGCAACGGCTCTACTCTGAGCTCCTCCCGAGATCTCTAAGGGAGCGCCCAGCCACCCTGTGGAGAAAGCTCATTTCGACTGCCTGTATCCGGGATCTTGTCCTTTTGGTCATGACCCACAGCTCATGACCATAGGTGAGAGTAGGAGCGTAGAACGACCAGTAAATCGAGAGCTTTGCCTTACAGCTCATCTCCTTCTTCACCACGACAGACCAGTACATCGACCGCATTACTGCAGAAGCTGCACCGATCCGTCTGTCAATCTCCCGTTCCATCCTTCCCTCACTTGTGAACAAGACCCCAAGATACTTGAACTCCTCCACTTGTGGCAGGAACTCTCCACCAATCTAAAGCGGGCAAGCCACCCTTTTCCGACTGAGAACCATGGCCTCGGACTTGGAGGTGCTGATTCTCATCCCAGGTGCTTCACACTTGGCTGCAAACCGTCCCAGTGCACGCTGAAGGTCCTGGTCTGAGGAGGCCAAAATGACAAGATCATCCGCAAAAAGCAGCGACGAAACTGCGTGGTACCCAAACCGGACACTCTCCAGCCCTTGGCTGCACCTAAAAATTCTGTCCATAAAACTTATTAACAGAACCGTTGACAAAGGGCAGCCCTGCCGGAGTCCAACATGCACTGGGAACAAGTCCGACTTACTGCCGGCAATGCGGACCAAGCTCCTGCTCCGGTCGTACAGGAACCGAACAGCCCTAAGCAGGGGGCCCCGGACCCCATACTCCCAGAGCACCCTCCACAGGACGGCACGAGGAACACAGTCGAATGCCTTCTCCAAATCCACAAAACACATGTGGATTGGTTGGGCAAACTCCCATGAACCCTCCAGCACCCTGGAGCGGGTATAGAGCTGGTCCAGTGTTCCACGACCGGGACGAAAACCACACTGTTCCTCCTGAATCCAAGATTCCACTATCGGATGAATTCTCCTCTCCAGTATCCTGGCATAGACTAAACATACACACACACATATACACACACACACACACACACACACACACACTATATTGCCAAAAGTTTTGGGACACCTGCCTTTACATGCACAGGAACTTTAATGACATCCCATTCTTAATCCGTAGGGTTTAATATGGAGTTGGCTCACCCTCTGCAGCTATAAGTGCTTCAACTCTTCTGGGAAGGCTTTCCACAAGGTTTAGGTGGTGTTTATGGGAATTTTTGACCATTCTTCTAGAAGAGCATTTGTGAGGTCAGGCACTGATGTTGGACGAGAAGGCCTGGCTCACAGTCTCCACTCTAATTCATCCCAAAGGTGTTCTAGTCACATTTTTCCAAGGTTTATATAATAAATGTTGTGAAATAATTGACTAATAGAGTATTTACACTACTTTAGAACTGCAAGGATATTGCACAGCACCAAGATCTTCTCATCTGAGCTGCCTCTGTGGACTGTCATCCGCTCGTCAGATGTAAGTAGCTAAATTAAACATTTCATATTTGACTACTGTTTTAGGATGGAAATGTTAAATAACTGAAAAAAAAAAAAAAAAAAATCTAATTTAGGCAAACTAATAAAATTTTGTCCAATTTCGGCATTTTAAAAAAGGCTTATAATTTACGTGATTCATGTCATGTAATAGTCAGTAGCCTACTGTCAATATGAGGAGACAAGAAACATATATGTACATATTGTGAATTAATTTAATAAACTTATTTACCTAGCATTCATAGTGAATTAACTTGTCTAAGAAAATTCTTAATAAAATATAGGCTAAATATCAGTTGACCCTATGTTTACTTTCTTCACTGACACTGACGAAAATGAAAAGACTATCAGTCTATCAAGCTCAGCTTTAGGAGGGGAAGAGACAGGGCAAGAGAAGGAGACTGGGAGAAAAACAAAGAATGAAAGAGTGATGAAAATGAGGAGAGAGTGATGGAAATAAGAGTAATGAGAAGAGAGCAGGTATGACGAATAATCTACTGTCCACTAACGTGGTTTGAAAGCTTTTTTTTTTCTTAAAAGTTCAAAAGAACAGCATTTATTTGAAATATAAATCTCTTGTAGTATTATAAACGTATTTACTGTAACCTTTGGATAAAATGAATACATTCTTGCTGAATAAAAGTATTAATTTCCTTTGAACGGTATTGTCATTTTTTTGCGTGCCGGGGCCACATCGTTGGCAGGTGTTCCGCTAGATTTCCTCTTCTCAAATCCAAACTACTGGCTGACAAGGGCCAGCAAAAGAAAAAAAAATCCTTACTGTTGAGCCCTGAAAATTATTCTGTGAGAACCTTCGATCTGGGCGTAGTCGGTCAGCTGGGAGTAATTGATGAGCGCAGCTTTTTCCAGGCACTTCTGAACTATCTTGTGCATCTCCTCAGTTGGGACCGGTGTGGTGATGTCTTTCATCAGAGCCTAAAGAATGACACACTTTTTCTCTCATTTATTACACTTTAAACACATGCTAGTATACACAAGACATGCATATAAGGTGCAAAGCATGCAGAGTTAATTGGTGGACACTCACCCTTTCTAGAAGAGAGAGTGTGGCTTTAAGAGCCCCCTCCGGTCGCCCGAAGGGGAAACAGTACCTACGGGCAAGAAGACAAGAGTAAAATTCGAGTGGTAATTAACTGAAGGCTGAAAGAAGACTAAGCACAAGCTGAAGGAGTCAGTCACAAACCGCTGTTTCTCAGCTATCATGGGACAATAATTACGTCTTTTAAATAGAGATGTTTTCCAAAGCCAGTTGAGGAGAGACAGGTGTCAGCGTATGTACGGACAATGCCAAATGGGATGAATGAAGACGAAAGAGAAGTGGTTCTCATAAAGGCCTCACACCACAGGTGTGAAAGTCCCCCCCGAACGGCCCTCGACATGGTTTTCGTGCATGTGGGGCAAGAGGCACACTTACCAAGTGACTCAACAAGGTCTAATCAGCATGGGCTGGGAACTGCGCTTAATCCCCAGCACGCCCCGCACCGGCCTTGCCTCTGTCTGCCGTCCATTTGCATAATCTGAGATGTTGTTTGTAGCTTTTGTTTGAGTGGTTATTAAGTTCTGCTGCAACCGCAAAACTCAAACCCCCTTTACTAGTGTTTCCAGCACTCTACAGAGGGAGGCCAGCAGGAAGTTGGTTTAAAACTAGGACCAATCGGGAGGGGGTGTGGTAAATGAGTAAACTGTAAGCTGAGATGCTATACAGGTGGTATCAACTGGTTTTGCTTCAGTGACCAGATAATACATTGTTAATACTATAATGGATTTTTTCCCTGATGTTTGCAACCTTATCAAAATAGATCTGCAATCCATTTGTTGACAACCATTTTTGTATTTTGTTACAGACTAGTTATCTTAAAGGGATCACCCAAAAATGAAAATTACCCCATGATTTACTTACTCTCAAGCCATGCCATCCTAGGTGTATATGACTTTCTTTCAGACGAATACAATCGGAGTTATATTAAAAAAATGTCTTGGCTCTTCCATAATGGCAGTGGATGGCTGTTTCTGTTTTTGAAGTCCATAAAAGTGCATCTATCCATCATAAAAGTGCTCCACACGGCTCTGGGGGGTTAATAAAGGCCTTTGTGTGAGAAAAATCTCCATATTTAAAACTTTACAAACTGTAATCTCTAACTTCCGCTAACTGTCGTACGTGTGTTCACGAGAGACTGGCGTCCCAGTGTATGAAGAGCCAGGAGATTTTTTAATATAACTCTGATTGTATTCGTCTGAAAGAAGAAAAGTCATATACACCTGACTTGAGGGTGAGTAAATCATGGGCTAATTTCAATTTTTGGGTGAACTAACCCTTTAATAAATTGATGTACATTATTAAGATTATTGGACAGAATTGGATGTGGGAGCTTGTCGTACCTGAAATGAGTGATCTGCTTCTCCAATAAAGTCAACAGTCTGCTCCTGATCTCCTCAAACTCCTCCTTCTCCTGTTCTGTAACTGTGCCCATGCCATCCGGTCTGCCAAAACAAGGAGGAAACGTTCAATTTTCGGTTTTATTCTTTACGACACCTGTTCTTTCATTCCAAATGCCCTTGGATCCTGTGCTTCAACTTCACAAAATCAAAAGATTTTTCAAAGATAGCTGTAAGTTTCACAATTATTCCAGCTGAACTGAACAATGCTTCAGCTCTCATATAAGGTTTCTGCAATCCAAAACTCTTATCAAAATATCAAATATCAAAATAAATGTATCCTTGGTGAATCATATTAAGGTAATGCAAGAAGGGAAGCAACTGGAAATATCTTTAAAAGATCACAAGTAAAATAAATATATATTACATTTTTATTTAAATACATTTTTTTGTGTATGTTTTTATGTATGTTTCTTCATTCATAAAACTAATATGTGCTGAAAAAACAAACAAAAAATAAATAAATTAATAATATTGATGTGTGTACATTTAGATTTTTTAAATATTTGATAATATTATACTATATTATTACTACTATTATACTGGAAATACAATATAATATAATGCATTCTTTGTAAAATAAACTACCATTCGACAAACATTTGATTTTTCTTTCATTTTTAAACAATAAACAAGCCAGAATGAGAATGTGAAAACACATATCAATACAACGAAACATTTGAAATTTGATAAACATTTATGTATAAAAATAATAAAATCAAATTCAAATGTAATATTTACATTTTAAAAACTAAAATATTTTTATAAATTTAAATATTTATAATTTAGTAAATGTCTAATCTCATAGATTTTGAATAAAACTATTATTTGAATAATTTGCAGTCTCATTTATTACATTTTTGTTTGAATAATGTTCACAATAATAGAAGATATGAGACTAATAAATTAGATGTTTATTCAAAACAAAATAAATAAAAATAAGACAAAAAATTATTAAAAAAACTAATTAAATAAAATAGATATCAAATATTTAATAGATTAGACATTCTTTTATTTTGAATGCAATTCTTATTTGAATTATTTCCTAAACATTTATTTGATTTAGGATAACATTATTGTTTCAATCATTTGCTATTTATTTAAACTCATTAAGTCACAGATTTAAACTAAAATTGCTTTTTCAATACCTCGTAACTGCAATAATCAAATGTAGCCAGCATATGTTCAACCACTAAGCACAGCACAAAAGTAATCATTCCAAACTTCAGTTTTTAACTGTCGACAATGGGCAGTTTAGTTAGAAGCCATTGTGCCTTGCTATCCAAACCCTCCACACTTTCTGAATGGCACAGCTTAGCGCTGTAGAGAAAGCGCTTTCCTTACACGAAGAGGTAAAGGCAACTTGTAAACCTGTCTGTTCTGCAAATCCCTCTCTCCATTAAATGAAATCCGCCTTTTCTTTTTGACAAGAGCCAGCTAATCCCGAGAGAACACAAAGAGGGAGTGTGAAGAGCAGCAGAAGATGTGTATGTGCGAGCATGGGGTTGAAATCAGTGCCTACAAATGAAAGAAAAAAATCTCCTTTATGCATTATGGTAAAGGCTAAGGAGTGTATAAACTCAGCATCGACCCTTTAATCTCAGTGTCTTTGTCTGTCGTACTGTGTAGGCTCATTAGTTCTTAAGGAAGGCCTCTTAGTTTAACTGCTTCTAACAAGAGGCCTGGGAATTGAACTGTTAGCACGAGGGAGAATCACTAGAATCTATCCGTGTTTGTAGCTCCCAGTACATCACCAAACCTACGACTACCAAAGCCTTACGACTTCAGTCAGTAATTAAGTCTCTCACAATTCACACATCCTCCCATTGACTTGACTAATGCTAAACGAATCCTTGAAACCTTGAAACACATCCAATTCTACCTTACATAACACAACATTATTAGTGGTGTTTGCTAAGGAAGGCATCACTTTTGCTATCATTATTCAGGGCTCTATAATAAGGACGTCCCACTGGTCGTGGGCCAACGTGAGAGAATTTGGGGCCAGTTGATGGAACCGTCACTGTATGTCGTGTTGATCACGTGCATGTACTTTTATACCTCTAAAAATGTCAACATTTAATTTTTTGTGACATTTGGTCACAGTCAACGTCAGCTTGTCAAATCATCGGCTAACATGACGTTTTGATGAAAAACTGCATGAATGACATAAGAATGATAATGACAAACTAATCAGCATGCTATTTATGCCATTATTTTAAGTCTTTATGAATTTACATATGTTTGGAGTCTTCTGTATAGTTATAATGCCTATATAATTTCCAGCTAATATTGCAAAACTTTGTACATAAAACAAACATTTTCTGAAAAAAAATGTAAATGTGAATTTTTTTTTATAATAATACAAAAAATTTAATATAATAATATTGGTGTGTGTGTGTGCGGATTTAGATTTCTAAAAAAATTTGATATATATAAATTATACAATATTATTACTATTATAATAAACTAGTTAAAATAAACTACGATTTGATACAAGTAAATAAATGTATGTATAAAAATAAATAATAAAAATAACAAATTAAACAAAATTATGAATGTACAAATTATGGTGTAACATTTAAATGCATTTAAATATTTAAAAATATATATTTTATAAATGTAAATATGAATAATTTAGTAAATTATATATATACACTGGAAATACAATAGAATATAATGCATATTCTTTGTAAAATAAACTACCATTTGATAAAAGTAAATACATTTATGCATAAAAATAAATAATAAAAATTAAACCAAATTATGTAAAAAAATTATATAATTTAATTATATATATAAATTAATTATATATATAAACTTTCACTCTATGATGGTTAAACTTAGCAGTTAATACGCAAATCACACACATGCCGAACCGTGGGGCCTGGTCCATATGTATATATGCATATATATATATATATATATATATATATATATATATATATATATATATATATATATATATATATATATATATATATATATATATATATATATATATATACACACACACACACACATACATACACACACACATACCACATATATAATATATTTCAACCACAAAGAAAACAGGCAGCAGAGTAGAAATATAAATCCTATAAATCCAGAGTAGCTGCAGAACAAAACTAGCCCAATGGCCAATCAAAACTAGCCCAAAACTAGCCCAATGACCATAACCCAAATATCACTCAATATATGCCATTCACATTCATAAAATACACATTACACTACTGTCATGCAAAATGAAAACCACTATATAGTAGTGATCACAAAACTTCTAGCAGTTTTATTATTAGTAGAATATAAAATATTTCAATACAAACATTTCAGTCAAATATAATTTATGCTATATGTCAAACCTTTAAGAAGCGCGGGGTGGGGGTCATCCCGGGCAACAGTTTAAAAGTAGCCCAAATCCGCAGAAAAAACGCAAATGTCGCAACCCTGACAGGCAGTGGATTTTAAATGGACAAGCACCATTAACATTTCCTTTAGAAAATGTAAAAATGTAGTTGCACTTATTATTCTAAATTGCTTGGCTTGAATATGTCTGCAAAACCATTAATGTAACAGTAAGATGTATACTGTACACAATCACAACACTTCATTTCAAAGTGAAGGAACTCAAATGTGCAGAAAAACCCTGTGAAAGTGTTGTTACCCTCCACCTCACGCAGCGCTGCCTCATGCTTGGCAGCCCTAGTGGGAGCGGGTGCAGTGTGCCGGCCTGTTGGGGGGCCGACTTATTGTTTGTGCCTGATGAAGCGAGAGTGTTTAAGACGAGTGAAACGTTGACCCGTCCGGGGCCAGTCAACGAGGGTTAAACAGCGCCGGGAGTCTTGGGAAAGTCTGGCCGTGCCAACATGTCCAGTAAGTTGGTTGTGAGGTTCAGAGCTGTGCGTTTGCAAGGGTTGTGTCTTGGCTACTAGGGCTGCACAATATGTATATATTAAAATAAGATTGATATCAAATGGAAACTATGCACTCCATCCTCTATGACAGATGGGTTGGTGTATAGCCGATCATATAAAGACCCCATGGACAAGACAGAAGTGACAATCCAAAGGGTGACGATCTGGATGTATGTCATGTTTACAGTGAGTAACTGAGTGTGCCGACTAGTAAATACTCTTGTCACATGGGGCAGCCAAGCATGATGGACAGGCGAAAGAGGGGAGAAAGACTGACAGGTGAGAAAGAGGTTAGCTTGTGATTACTGTCACTCTCGTCGCTGTCAGTATGCCCTCGCGAGTTCATCTCACACATAAAGCAGCACCTGTCCGTTTCCTCTCGACTACTTGCTTCTAAGTCTCAAGCCTCGTCGAGCCCAGGGTGCATCTGTCAGTCAAACGCAGGCGACACTGACTGAAATGTGCCACAAGGATGTCTGCACTGACAAACATGTCTGAAAGGAGTCTCGGTTAACACACCCTTCATAAGCCATACCACCGTCACCTACAATCTAAGAATTTACAGAATCAGTGGTTTAGTTTCACATCACAATTGAGCACAGCTGGTTTCTCAAAGTAAAATTCTCAATTCATTTTGAATTCATCTCAATTTTCAACATAATAAATAATATATGATGAAAATGATAATGATATATGTGACCCTGGTCCACAAAACCAGTCATAAGAGTAATAAGAGTTTTTTTTTTTTTTTATGGAGATGTATACATCATCTGAAAGTTGAATAAATAAGATTTCCATTGATGTATGGTTTGTTAGGATAGGACAATATTTGGCCAAGATACAACTATTTGAAAATCTGGAATCTGAAGGTGCAAAAATCGAAATATTGAGAAAATCATCTTTAAAGATGTCCAAATGAAGTCCTTAGCAATGCATATTACTACTAATAATAATTGTTTTAATATATTTATAGTAGGAAATGTACAAAATATCTTCATGGAACATGGCATAAAAGAAAAATCGATCATTTTGACCCATACAATGTATTGTTGGCTATTTCCACAAATATACCCATGCGACTTATGACAGGTTTTGTCCAGGGTCACATATGCTTCAGTAGATACCACCAGTCAATTTGATTAAAATTTTCATAATGACATGTATTAGCCAAACTTCACTACCCATAATTCTGAAGCGATATCCACCAATCAGAGAAGTGGCTGTTACTATAGAAATACAAATTATGGCAAAAGAGCTCAGCAGTGTTTGGAATAGCCTGCATAATTACAATATATTTTTGCAAAAAATATCTACAAGTTATTGAAGCAAATTTTATTTGTAATGAAAATAACATTCAATTTTGTTGTGGAAAAATGTAGAATAAATAATATATAAATAAATAAATAATATATATTTTATAATAATTATTATATTACAAAATTTCATTTGTAAACTCAAATTTTACAATATATTATGCACGAAAAATCTATGATAATAAATATTTAATTAATATTAATTAATAATTAATTGATTAATATTAATGTAATATTTAAATGGTAAAAATATAAATACTGCAGTATTGTAAAATAAAATTGTTAGAAAATCTATATATGGTTATATATAATATATTGTTTATTATATATAATATTTTTATAACATATTTTTTTAATTACATAATTTTCACTGTTAAATGTGATTATAGTCCGAATACACAGTGAACACACGGTAGAAATGCACGGATCATCTATAACGTCACCCGAATCCGCTGTTAAAAATAAATCATCTATGATTTTCTCCACACCTGATCATCACATTACAATTATTCAAATTCTCTGTATTTAGCTGATGATATGGAAACATATTACACTGAAGTAGGCTGCTTTTAAATGAACATTAAAGGAACACGCCGACTTTTTGGGACTTTGTCTTATTCACCGTATACCCCAGAGTTAGATAAGTCCATACATACCATTTTCATCTCCGTGCATCCCATAACTCTGTCTGACGTAATGTCTGATAATTCTGCCTAGTTTAGCATAAAGACTGGAGGTAAATGGCTCCAGCTAGCCTACTGCTTGAAAAGTGACAAAATATAATGCCAACATTTTTCTATTTACATGTTGTGATGTGTATAGTTACATCATGTACAAATCACAAGGTTACATGAGAGACAGCCATCTTATAAACGTAAACATACTGGGGACTATATTCTCATAAGGCGAAGCACTGCTACTTCTGCGGAGTGCGGAGTGATTTGCTCGCAGCACCTGAGAAGCCCCGCGGTGAGGAGCAGAGAGTTCGCTCAGAGTTGGAGTAATAGAGTCAGCAATTACTAGACAGTTTACAATCATGGGTGGTCACTGTATTGTAAAGAACTGCGACAATAAACAGGGGAAAAAAGGGAATATCATGATATTTCATAGAATTCCAATCCAAAACGCTGACCTGATGAATCTATGGCTGCTTGCTCTGGATATAGATCCAAACACACCTGTAGCCATCATCGAGTACCATCGTGTTTGTTCAGAACATTTATCCGAGGACGACTATTTAGAAGGAAAAAAAAATGGAATTTGCCACACGGACCATGAAATGTGTGGTGAAGGATACGGCCATCCCATCGGTAGTACAGACAGGACAAAGCGGATCACCTGCGGCTAGTTTGTTACTAGCTACCTAGTCCAGTTGGCTTTGTTAACAGAAGTAACAATGGTGAATCTCAGGTGCTGCGAGCAAATCACTCCGCATGTATGTATACGTTTATAAGATGGCTGTGTCTCATGTAACCTTGTGATTTGTACACGTTGTGACTATACACATCACAACATGTAAATAAGAAAAGGTTGGCGTTATATTTTGTCACTTTTTGAGCAGTAGGCTAGCTGGAGCCATTTACTTTCAGTCTTTGTGCTAAGCTAGGCTAACGGTGGGTGCGTCAGACAGAGTTACGGGATGCAAGGAGATGAAAATGGTATGTATGGACTTATCTAACTCTGAGGGATACGATGAATAAGCCAAAGTCCCCAAAAGTCAGTGTGTTCCTTTAAGTACAAGTTCTTCTTGGGCAAAATTACATTCCCTTAATACATAGCCTGGCTTTACACTGTTTCCGCCACTGCAACTTTCCATCATTAATAATTTATCTCATCCACCAGCAACCCACCTTCAATTCATTGGAATTCTATTTTTTATTACCTGGCACACCCGCCCTGTAGATATAACCGCGATCCGCACATCACTAACACACGGCTTACAACTCTTTATTGATCAATTTTTTTTTTTAAATCCCTACAGGGAAAATTAATTCCCAGTCCCAAGTCTGCAGAAAAAGTGTGTGATCTCTGGGGTACAAGATCAGAAGTGAAGATAAAGAAGATGGCAACAATCTTTACAGGTTTTAAGCTGCACACTCACCGTAAGAAAGGCTGCCCTGTCATAACCGTTCCTTGAGTTATTGACTGACGCATTAGATCAGTTGAGCGGATGCATTGTCACCTGAACTGAAGATGAGAGGTTCTCTGGCCAAGGTTAAGGTTATTGTTATTTTCTAGCTGCGCACAATTTAAAAAGCTTTGAAGCTCTTCACAATCTAATTTGTGGATTTTAGCATTCCCTTTTTAACTGTTTTTACCTTAGCTGTGCTGCTATTCTGGGGTGCAGAAGAATAAGATGCAGGAGAAGAAAGTCCAACAATGATGAAGCACAAATGTGGTGTTTATCTTAAGTCATTTTTGGTTATTGCTATGATTGAATTGGATCATCGATGGTCAGCAACAAAGACTTTGGCTAATAAAAAGTGGGATGAGTAAATGCATGCTCACATTTGGTCTAGAACTACAATAAGTATCATGTTCACACAGCACACACAAAAGCCTCTGCACTTACTCTTGATTTCTCTCAACATGGGGACAGGAGAGATGCCAGTCAATAAATGGGAAACGAAGCAACTTGCATTACTTGTATAAAAAAAGTTACTTACATAGGTAATCCGTTACTTTACTAGTTACTTGAAAAAAGTAATCTGATACCATAACTCACGCTACATGTACAGTCCTGGTCAGAATTATTGGCAACCTTGGTAAATATGATCAGACAGCTGTGAAAATACATCTGCATTATCT
Source organism: Paracanthobrama guichenoti (assembly GCA_018749465.1). Lineage (NCBI taxonomy): Eukaryota > Metazoa > Chordata > Actinopteri > Cypriniformes > Gobionidae > Paracanthobrama > Paracanthobrama guichenoti. Next base: position 15,970,028 of record CM031967.1, on the reverse strand, counting down.
CAAAAAATTCTTTTAAAAAACTAACCTTTCAAATCACATTATGAAATAAATGTTTTTCTCCAAAACACACCGACCACAATTATTGTAAAAATATCTCTGAAGTATATTCCCATTCAACAAAGTTGATATGCAGCAAAAGATCGTTGTCCTTCACAAAATACAAAGTGGCTGTAAGAAAATAGCTAAAGCATTGAAAATCCCCATTTCCACCATCAGGGCAATAATTAAAGGGGTCCTATTATGCAAAATTCACTTTTATAAGGTGTTTGATCACTAATGCATGTACGCAGTTTGTGAGAACAACCAGCCTATAATGATAAAAATCTACTCATTATTTTTATAATTCCCATAAATCAAAAGCAGTATAATGACATCATTGTAGGGAGAGGCCCCGCCCACAGCCGGTGACGATCTGCCCTATTAGCATAGACACAGTCCTGAGTGAGTTCTGTATCCTCGCCGTGGCAGCTGAAGTTGTACAATGTCTGCGCCAAAGAGGCATTATAAGTGTTGTGTTTTTGGAAATGTCCCGAAGAAAATCGCTAGTCGTATACGTTTGCGCCAATCATTTTGTGACAGACTGCTTCACAAGCAAGGGTTTTTTGAATGCTGGATTTTCAAAACGGTTGATTCTGAAAGATGGGTCAATACCAACGCTTGGTCGCAAATATCAGATCCAGACAAAGTACGTTTTTCACTTCATACGTTTTGTGTCCTTCCAAACTGCCTTTCTGAAAGAGCTTGTTGGCACTCTGTATGGCTAATGTTTCTAAAGCTACCATTGTCTCTTTCTGTTTTCACTGATGTTGCCCTCACGTGCTAGAAATATTGTAAATCTGAGTTTCCTAGTTAAAATTTAATAATTCATTAAATTGAAAAATGAACGCCCTTTGAAGTCGCCTATTTCAATGTGAAGAGCTTGTAATCACGACTTCAGAAGTGGGAATTTTGAAACTTCAGATAGCATGTGAAGGCACCAGGAGATCAGAGCTATGTCGTTATTTTTAATCCCGCCATGCTCATCGTCTCCGTAATTCATAAACGCGCATTTATTATGCACAGTACAGTCAGATGACTTAACATGCAAGGCTAAACACCACTACTTAAGGCCAAAGTATACTTCACTTTCTCCATGTACGCGAGGGTCAGCGTACAGTGCGTGACGCAAATTTCGTCATCAGAACTGTACTGAACGCACACCGCCGGATTTTTGTAAGGTTGCACATGTGCATTTAATGCTTTTGCAGTATTTACATGGGTTGTAACTCGTGGCGAGAGATTGCTCAAAACTGCGCATGCGTTGAACACTTGTGTACACGTACGAGTCAAAAGTAATATGCTTTGCAAGGCTGTGCATTCGGCTGTGCACATATGCTCACGTACGCTCAAAAAACCGAAGTATATTTCCAGCTTTACCGTTTCTGACATTTTCAGTGTGTGAGATTGTCCTGTTTTGTTGTTGCCGGTGTGCTGAAGCATGAGCTCTTGAAGCTCCGCCCTCTTCTTGAAAGGGTGCCGGGAGCAGCAGCTCGTTTGCATTTAAAGGGACACACACAAAAACAACATGTTTTGTCTCACCCCCCAAAAAGACAATTTCAACATGGAATTTTGAGCTAAACCTTCTGGGGACCACACACACATTCTGGGGACATCGGATACTTATTTTACATCCTGTAAAAAGGGGCATAATAGGTCCCCTTTAAGAAGTTCCAATTAACTAAAGATGTTACAAATCTTACTGGAAGAGGACGTGTGTCTATATTGTCCTAATACACGACGAGGAAGATAGTTTGAGTGGCCAAAGAGTTGCAGAAATTAGCTTGGGGTCAGAAAGCCTTAAAAAAGTTGCTCAAGCCCAAGTTGTTTGGAAGGCTTTCAAGAAAAAAATAAATACTCTGCTCTCTTCCAAAAACAAACTCCAGCATATTCAGTTGCCAGACACTACTGGAACTTCAAAAAGGGACGTGGTTCTGTGGTCAGATGAAACTGATAGGTTTGCTGCATTAAAGCTCTTCTTTTAAATACCAATAGATTAAAAAAAAATCAAAACCCGACTGTCTCTGCTAGAAATCTTATAACGGGCTGTGGTTGGATCTTCTTTCAGGACAAAGATCCAAAACAAAAATCTAAAATGGGTCACTGAGTACAAAATTAAGGTTCTGCCATGGCCATCGCAGTCCCCTGACCTGAACTTTATAGAAAACTGAAGAGGAGAGTGTATCAACATGGATCTGGAGAGATTCTGTATGGAGGAATGGTCTCTGATCTCTTATCAGGTGTTCTCCAAACTCATTGGGCATTATAGGAGAAGACTCAGAGCTGTTCTATAGTCATATTGAATTATGGACAAGAGTCAAAAGTAGTAGCAGCAGCACAAAAATTCAATATATTCCCATGAACACTCTCTATACACGACTGCGCGGCTGAACTGTCATTATTCAAATGACACCCCCCTCCAACAAAAAGCTACTCGTGCCAATTTTCCTCATTTGTAACTGATGATTATCTAGAGAGGCTAATCATTACTGTTCCTAATTTACTAAATTAGCCATTAAAGAAAAGGAGCACATCCGTGTGTATTTAACGTCTAATCAGTCAATTGACGGGTGATACAAGGTAAGTGGAAAACCAACAGCTTTCCGTATACGTGAACACAAAGGACTTCGCCAACAAGTGGACGAGGGACATTGCTCATACCACGAGCTGCATTCAGTCCTCTTACTGCTAATGCAAGCGCATTTTAGTCTTTAAGTAATGTCAAACCATCAATAATTCGCATAATCAATTACAGAAAACAAGCCTGTATAAAATTCTGATCCTCAGAGGCCTTATCAAAGAAAAATTATTAAAATGTAGAAGCAGCACAAATGGATTTTGTAATTAAGGTTTAATTGCTTTGCGTTTTGAGATAATAAGAGAACCATTAATTAATTTGCCAAGCAGACGCTCTCAGTCTCTCTTTGAGTGATGCTGAACATGGCTGCCACGCTGAGCGCCTCCCGAGTGATTAAAGTATTTCTTCTGTCATCTCGTTCCTTTTGTATGCCCACCCATTATGTGCAGACAAAAGCCATTCTGAGTGTGTGTTTTTTTCTCTTTTTGTGATCTATCAAACATGTGGGATTTCTCATTTGTCCAACACAAATGAAATCCTTGATTTCAAACACTTAATACGTGAGAATTCAAAATGCACAACCTCCAGGGAAACCAAATGTTCCTTGCTGTTTGAAAGGGCTATATGGGATTGTTAAAGTGCTTGGTTTTATATATTATTTATAACAGACCACATATACACACACATGTATGTATATATATATATTATATAAAATTATATACAAATAAATATATATATATATGAAAACTTATTTGAAATGTGATTAAATTACAATTAAAATAAAAAAATTAAAATACACACACACACACAGTGAAAACTATTTCAATTTTGGTCGAATTTGAGGTTTTCATTAAAATTAGTTCATTAAGCCCTTGTCTAGCGATCCCAATAATCCTAATAGCAATTAAACATCTAATTTTTATTTGTTCGTTTTCTGAAAGGAGTACTTTTCCTTTGTCCATGAAAAATGCCATTTTTCCCTGCTCGCTTCTCAGCGACTGGCGCTTCCCTTCAACACAAGTTTGGTATCGTTTTAAAGAACAGCATTCCAGCTTTGTGAATATTATATTATTATTAGTGAATTCTCAGTGGTGATTTTCAAACTCATGTTGATGTAAACAAAACGATCTTACTCGCGCTGACTGACAGATCCGGAGAGTTCGCACAAAGACAGCATGTGATCCTGATATACACACATGCACAATTACAGTATTTCAACTGTTGGGGAAAAACATCTGATGTGTAACATAATATTAGATCCATCTGGTGCTGTCCTTTTCATTCAAACAATTATGGTATCATGGGAAAAAAAATGTTGAATAGATATTTTTCCTATAGATATTTGGTTTTGACTTGGTGTGTGCCAAATTTGGTGTTATTACCAGGGATTTTAAGGTATGGTTGCTAGGTGATTTTGTTTTGGATCGTTCAGAAAATTATAACTCGATTTCTCTCAAAATTGACTTTGCTGACTGTATCGACTTCAAACAGGTGTAGCTCATTCATTTTTTGTCTAATTCCAACAAATCATACATAATTATGAAGGTTTAATAGAAAACATGAAAATAACAATAACTCATTTTTGAAAATTTGCTCATTGCGAATTTTGCCAGCATGGATTATATACAGGGGTGCACATAACTTTTTTGGTCTGGTCACCTGGACATGCTGCTTGGTGCTCACACTTTACGCAGCACATTTACAAGCTGCCTAAATGTAAAATAACACTATTTGTTCACTGTAGAAATTAAATATAGGTTCATCTTTGTTAAAGCTGTATTTTTTATTTTATTAACATTAAAGACACAGACAACGGCAGGAAATAGCTGCTGTCACTTTACGACCGAATGCACGGACTGAATATACAGTCCGTGATTCACAGTCCGTGCATTCTGCACTATTGCACTATTGTTTGCACCATTTGCCATCACCACTTTTCCTCCATAATTCACTTTAGCCATCTTTTTTTTTAATCTTTCTTCTGTTGTTGTTACTGTTAAACTTTTGTTGTTATTGTTTTGTTGTTGTTAGGCACCTAGGGTCTGAGAGTCATAGAATTTCAATTTTCTGTATGTATGTACTGTATGTATGGCAGAATTGACAATAAAGCTGACTTTGACTTTGACTTGACTTGATACGGACACACTTATGACATAACCGAGAGAATACTCGCAGAGGCGGTATTTTGACATAATTTTGTGTGTATGTGTCCATTCAAGCGCAAGTAAACGCGAAAGAGGAATCAATTCGGTGTTCGAGCGCTGTAAACACGCCTCTCTGTCGCTCCGTGCATGCACTTTTTTGTGTGTGTGTGCGCTGTGTGCAAAGATAACAGTGCACAAGTCCTTATTTTCACCTCTTCGTCCGTTTT